>JAKVQZ010000010.1:0-247230 GCA_030463055.1 Lizanozyma gosingica | reverse complement strand
GTCTGACAAGGCTGGTAAGGTCACCAAGGCTGCTCAAAAGGCTGGTAAGAAATAAGCAACTTGACGGTATATGTTGACAGTGGGAGTGATGACAGCTTGCCTGTTTGAACTTCTCATTGCTAGATTATTGTTATATGACCTTGTTTTCTTGTATTTCTTTTAGTTAGCTTAGTTTGATGTTGAAGCTCTTGAGCCTTCTGCCCCCAACCTATGGTTTGGTGCGGTGTGCTCTTGAGTATGCAGTATCCTTAATAAAGACATGAAATTAATTTGAGTGATGTAGAATTAGTGGAATCGGAAGAAGAAAAGTCCGAACCACTGGAATGATGATATCGGTTCCAGCCACATGTCTTGGGACACTAAGTGGAATTTGATGCATTTTTCGTTTGTTTTCATTGTTCGCCCTGTTTATTTGTATGACGAAATTAATTGATACAAATTTCAGTTTCAAAAACGGAATGTATGTACTAATAGTATTTATTCCTGTTTCAGGCCCATAAATCAGTATTCATTAATTCATTCTTTATTATACATAACCTCTTTAACTAAGTATGACAGAAGTAGCAGAAAGAGGTATATTCCTCGGAGGAGATGCAGATGGCACAAGAGATTACAACCATGCTACTGACTCTGAATATAAACAGTATAGAGATAAGGCTGATGAGTTGTACAAAAAGAGATCCAAGCTTAGTCAACAGAGCCAACAAGCATACAAACAGGGCGACAAGGCCCAGGCAAAGGAATACAGTGACCAGGCCAAGAAGGTTTTGGAAGAAGCTGAGTACAACAACAGATTGGCAGCAGAGTATGTGTTTAGACAAAACAACACTGACTCTGAGCGTGATGAAATCGACTTACACGGTTTATATGTTAAAGAAGCCGAGTGGATTCTCCAGCAGCGGATTGCCAGTGACATCCAGGCCAACCAGAGACAGTTGAAGGTGATTGTGGGGAAGGGGAACCATTCTAAGAACGGTATTGCCAAGTTGAAACCTGCCATTGACCAACAATTGGATGGTACAGGTTTAAAGCATTGGATTGATCCTAAAAACTCGGGTGTTTTGGTCATAGACTTGACTAGTGGTCTGTCTGCGCAGATCCCCTCTACTTGGAACCAAGGCGGTCACCAAGGCGGTTACCAACAGAACAATGGCCACTACCAACAACAACAACAGCCCCAGTACCAGCAACAGCAACAAAACCATTCACAACAACAATCCAACAACAACAACAACGATATCTTCAACATGGTGCTCAAGTTGGTTTGTATGTGCATCAACAAGAAGTAGAGTCCATAGAATTTGGAAATATTTTTGTTGTTATTTCTATTCTTATTATCATTGTTATTACCTTAGAGAACCCTGCTACAGGATGTTAGAATTACAATGTTTGCATTAATGGGTATAGTCGAGCAATAAATAACACTACAAAACAAGAAGAAAAGAAGTACAAATGAATGGAGGGTAAAATTATTCTCAGAAGTGCGCTGCAAAAGAGTAAACCAATACCTAAATCAAAAAATCAGTTACTGTATTTCAGTACTGTAGAATTAATGTAATGATTTAAATATTTGGATCTAGTCTGTATCACGTTTCTTAGCAACAGCCACTTTGTTCTGATTCCAAATGTATGTTGATAGCGTCGTTGTAGTCGTCAGAGGCATCGTTGGCATTAGCATCGTTGATTTCCTCCTGTTGTAATGCCATCTTAGCCACTACTTCAAAGGCAGATTGCACATTGATGGCGTCCTTGGCGGAAGTCTCGAAAACTGGGTATGTCAATCCATTGGCATTCACGGCTAACTGGTTGACGATATTGTTCAATTTCTTCTGCAACGACGGGATCTTCTTGGAATCATCCACATCAATCTTATTGCCGATAATGATGAAGGGGAAGTCTTGAGGATTGGAGATGTTGGACTGCACTAAAAATTCATCTTTCCACGATGTTAAGTTATTCAACGACTTTTCATTGGTCACATCAAAACATAAGATGCAACAGTCTGCACCTCTGTAGAAGGCTACTCCCAAGCTCTGGAACCTTTCCTGGCCGGCAGTGTCCCATATCTGCAATGTCACCTGTTTGTTGTTGTCCAAAGTCAAGTCTTTGCGGAGAAAATCAGCTCCAATAGTGGCCTTGTACTGTTGGCTGAACTTGTCATCGACGAAGCGCTGCATCAACGACGTTTTGCCCACTCCCGAGTCACCCAAAATGATCACCTTCAAGAGTGTCTTCTTTTTGCCTGACATGATCACTGAAGAGTATATCAACAAAAACGCCGAGTAAAGTTTTGCTTTTGCTTTTGCTCTTGCTTTTGCTTTTGCTTTTGCTTTTGTTTCTGTGACTCTATTGCTGGAATAAAGTACTATCACAATAAGTGGATGCGCTCAGCGATTATTTCCACAAATAATATATGCTCTGAAGACTATAGAGTGTTATCGAAAGTAATGGTTAACTAATGCTCCAGATTAAATGGGTACTCCCAATTTGAATTGGATATTTTGGGTAAGCGGGGGTCGTGTACAAATGATGGCGCACGACTCTTTTGTTCCCTTAGATAAGCAAAATGAACAATCAAAAATATGGTAGCACAGGATGGCATAGAAGGATCTAATGGCACAAGGTGTTTTAATGTCTAGTTTAAACCAGAACATTAAGGACAGCTTACTGAATTCTATTTTATATATATCAGGCCCATATTATGCAGGCTCGCTATTCTCTATCATATGAACTATAATTATTTATGTAGGTATAAAAAAGGGCCACTTGAGGAGAGGGGTTGGTGGAGGATACTTTTATATTTGAAGATTACAGGTATAGACTAGTAACCTGTATTGCCAATTAAACTAACATAATTAATTGTCACAGTAGATATTTTGAACCTGAAAGGCATTCTGTGAAATTGAAATATTTCAATTTTATTGTCACATGTACACTCAACACTAGAAGAGTAATGGGTAAAACGTTACTTTAGGCTTCTCCATGTGCTTTCATCACCTAACATAAGTTACTTCGCCTATGTATTCCAATGGCTCGTCGAACAAAGTATTTAATTCGTGTAATAATATATAGCGAGTTATCAAGCAGTCGATTTGACAGCGCTGAAAGATGACTTGGATTCACGGAATTACATGATACTGATTGACAATCCACCAAAACCACGATATTTGAACAACGGTTCAATAAATAGCATAGAGAAATGCTTAGAAAAGGGCAACAACGGTGAGAATGCATTGATAAAACCTCTAGCACCTATAAAGTGTCGACTAATCGGAGGAACAAGGAATACTCCAAATATTAGTCTCACATTGGCGCCCATGCTCCAGGTGCCAACTCATAATTCTAGCATTTGCATACCAATTATCGCCGTCATATATACCGAAACAGGCAGAAAATAAGTCTCGGAATCCACTTCTATTCAACTCAGTTTGTACAAGCTCAATGATTCTATCTTGCGAACCTACTTCGCAATGTTCGCCACGCGACCAACTGTCCACAGCGATTAAGAAGTCTTGATTAACTCCATTGACGTTAAGTATTGTATTGAAAGAGCCTTTTTCACAGTGTGTTTTCCTCGTAAGCTTGGCAGCAATCATGTCAAGAACAGAGCCGAAATTTCCCACGAAGAAGAGGGGGACTGCAAAGCTAATAAATACTCCAGCCAAGGCTAGGACCAAATACTTAAATTTCATAGTGAATTACACTACTGAATAGTAATTATTCTTTCCTGATGAGTTATATTGAGATTAAGCACTCCGTTTATATTGAACCTTCACAGTTGTATTTGACTCCTTTCTCTAATGAATGGCTTAGATACTTACGTTAAGCCTTTTCCGAAACAAAACCTTCAACAAATCAGAAACAGTCAGTCCATGTCAGTTGAGGAGTAAGCGTGCAATTCTGCACTTCCACGGAAAGTACATTTACGAAAATTGGGAGAGAGGTGGGTCTCATGTTTGTAAGTGAGCTGCCTAATAATATTGGTAATGTATCAAGAGGCTTCGCGAAAGAGTTGAAGATTACGATCACTATATAACGGTTTCTATCAAATTATAAAATTGATGCGGTACAGTGCATAAACCCATGTAATATGGAAATGATAGGAGCAAGTTCATTGTTGATAGTTAATAAGTAGTACTCATTAATTGCTCATGCAGAACTTATAAAAGAATGACATCTCACTACTTGAACTCCCAACAAAGTTTTTTGAGAAAAGACTTTCAACCAAGTTCATGGAATAGAACCCTTATTATTGCATGTATTGGAGTTCACTCTATAGGACAGCAATGAAAGGTATATTCCCACTTGGACATAAGTGGGCCCAGTGGAAGACACTAGATCTGGTATCTCTATCTTTCGCCCTTAGCAATAGGAATTGTGCTGACCCTTGTATAACTGCTCTTCTCGACTCTCGTAACACCTATTATCACTACAGATCATAATCTATAACGGTATTGGATTTCGATACAATAAATGCATCATTCAGATCCGCTTCTTACCATACCATCTCATAATGACGTAACAATGATTTCCAAAAAACATGATCAACGACCGCACCTCTCGTTTCGACCAGTTAATCACATTGCACTACCAATTGGGAACTACCAATTGGGAAACCACAAATACGGGAACTATGGCTCCGCAGCCAAGAGAGCAACCGGTGTTGCAGATAAGACTGTGCCCCTCTAATAGATCAAAACTGGAGATGGAGACTGACTGAAAAAGTGGTCACTTTGTTTATTACACATGCATTATGCCTTCAAAAATCCCACTTTACTGATTGATCTTCTATCTTAATACTGCCAGCATTGAAGCTGTTACAACGTGATCACTTTAACAATAATACTATGTCTCTATTACGCATTTTTTTTCCATAAGTGTGTTCCATTCGTGTTCATTGTGTAGAATTCAGCCTTCCCCGCCACACCAAAATTCCGAAGATATTTTCGGTAGCACTTTCGGTGGCAATGATTTTGTCCATTGATCCCGATGGTACCGCTGACTTGTGTCGATGACTAAGGGGTTCGCAAATTGTATAAATACCCGGGAAGTTCCACTGTTGGAATAGATTAGAACTGATTACCCTCAATTCCTTTACAAGGAGAGAAAGAGATTAACCGGAAATACTATACACTACTGTATCTATACCAGAAACAATTAATTTTACATATATACGTATTTTTACTTAGCTGACCTCATAATGACTGGAATCACCACTTCAATCCTGCTTAACAGATGCACAAAGTACAAGCTCAACAACGATAAGCTTATCCCTACGATTGGCTACGGGCTCTACTTGGTTCCTAAGAAAGAAGCTGCAAGACTCACTTACGAGGCCTTGAAAGATGGTTACAGACATATCGATAGTGCCGAATACTATGACAACTCAGTGGAAGCTGCACAGGGTGTAGCCAGCTTCTTAAAAGACTATCCAGAAATCAGCAGAAGCGATATCTGGTTTACCACTAAGCTCACAAACGAACAACAGGGTTATAATGAGACTACGGCTGCTCTCAAGAAGATAGGATCTGAATTGAAACCATACATTGGTTATGTCGATTTGATACTTTTACATTCGCCCCTCACAAGCAAGGAGAAACGTTTGGGAAGTTGGAAAGCTCTCCAGGAACACACTGAAGATAATAGTGCACTTTGGGTCAAATCAATTGGGGTGTCAAACTTTGGTATAGACCATTTGAAGGAATTGTTCGAATGGGAGAACTTTTACATAAAGCCTGTGTTGAACCAATTAGAATTGCATCCTTGGTTGCCCCGGGTTGAATTAAGGCAGTTCCTTGCTAAACACAACATTTTGCCTGAGGCTTACTCTCCTTTGACTCAAGGGTACAAGTTGGACGATCCAGAGTTGCTTGCATTGGCTGAAAAGTTCAAGGTGAGCAAAATTGAAATCTTATTGAAATGGGCTTTCCTTCAAGGGTTTATAGTGTTGGTGAAGTCTAACAATCCAGAAAGAATCAAGCAAAACATTGAGGTGCTTCCTGAGGATACATACGGAAAGATTGATTTGGACTTGGAGATCTTGAAGGTTTTGGACAAGCCTGAATCGCACGAGGTTTTGACCTGGGGAAATGTGGATCCCACCCTTTTCAAGGATAGCACTGCATAAGTAGCATTTATAAATGTTTTAGAATGAAAGTTTAATTTTTTTATTGGCTTTTTTTTGGGTGCAAAAAAACAAACAGACAAAATAAATGTAAACTCTCAGCGTTTATCAATTAGAAATATCAAAGTAATAATTCACTTATTAGGTAGTCAAAACTATGCGTACTGCTTTCCTCTTGTTGCCTCTTTGGGCTTCTGGACTCCCATATTTTCGTCAAAGCCAACAAGTGCTACAACTTGATTCTCCCAGACAACATCTTTCCGTCGACAATAGCGCTCGTTTCATAGGCAAACGAGAAGAACACAGTCTTGATGAGAGATACTCAGCGAGTGCCTTTAGAAAAAAGGTGAAGAATATTCTAAAGTCTGCGACAATGTTGAGCCAAAGTGAACCAGAAGAAGACCATAGTCTGAATGGCCACATTTCCTCCGTTGGAAATTCTGATGAAGATGAAGATGAAGATGATGGTGACGACCAAGATGGAGGTGAATTACCAAGTCGAATAATTGTTCATAATGGTAATGAATGTACTTCGGACCCAAGGAAGTACATAGAGTATATCAGGAATCTTGATCCATACCAGTTGGCTGCTACAGAATACACTATTATCGAGGCTAATGATGTGGGCATGAGCGGTGAAGTACTGGAAATGTTATATAATCAGTTTGGTTTGGCAGAAGATGTCGATTATTCTTTACTCAATGGGGCAGCTATCGACAGATGGCTTGGTTTATTAAAATGAGTGGGTTCATCATGAAATGGGAAAGAGAGCTGAAAATCTGCAAAATGAACTGGAAAATGAATGCCTCAGAGCTCCAAAATCAGCCGCGTACACTCTTAGTATGTATCTAATCATTTGTATTGTTCATATACTATCCTCATCTGTGTCAACATCAGTCTGCTGGGATTCGACTGTTTCCCCTTAAATAAAATCTCCCACCATAGCTATATTTTCACCCATTAAGGTTAGAACAGCCGAGGTCACGTGACATAGTTTCCCAATAAAACGACAACGAAAATTTCAACTTTCACATTTAAAAATAATATAATAAACTCTGAAAGATCAAGACAAGGGAATAAAAAGTACATACTCCATAATGTCATCGAAGAAGCCAGCCAAGCCTATAAGGCAGGACTATATCGCCAAAGTGCGGTATAGAAATAATCTTCCACCACCACCGGTGAACCCCAAGTTTCTCAAGTACAATTTGACAGAGCTGGTGTCGACAAAAACTGAAAGTGAACAACTAATGCTGTCTTTATTCCGAAAAGAAAACTTCAAGAGTCTCATAGCAGGGATTGATGATGAGTTTGGAATGAACTTAAACTTGATCAATAACAACGGGTTTTTGGACAAGGGAGATCACAGTGTGATTTTTGAAAGAAAACTGCCCTTACATCCATCTGACAGAATGCTACTTCGAGATGCTGGGATTGGCAAAATATCCAAATCTGAACCAGGAGTGGCATTCCTTAGAAGAACCGAATATATTTCTGAAAAACAGGTCAATAAGAATGCTGGAATGGATCTTAATAGTAAAATGACCAAAAATAACGATACCGATCCAGATGCACAATTGAAAGTAATCGAAAATATGTTTGAACAAGCTCAGGATACTTTGAATGATTTGAGTAAATTAAAACATCCCAGAAAGAAGCACTTGAAGGCTGTCAGCACATGGCCATTGTTACCCGATACATCTATGATGGACTCCAAGTTCCTTGCGGTAAAATTCACAGGGAGTGCTTCCCTTTCCAGAGACTTACAATTGTTGAAGAGACAACGAGGCTCCAAATTTGATGAAGAATACGAAAAGACATCGTTACAATCGGCCATTTTCAAGCCAATTACAAGTGAAGATGGCGAGTGGATTTCAATGTACCAATACCGAGATTACAATGACAAGGCTAGAGCTAGTAACTTGAGAGACAGATTGAACTCTACGGAGCCAGAAAAGCCTATTAATCTTTTGGACGACGATGAAGAACTCGTAGACGAATATAAGTTCAAGTTTACTAAGAACTTCGACATGAACTATCAAAAGTTTGCAGATGAAAATGCCGAGTTGTGGGTTAAGTTCATCCCCTCCAAAGAAAACCCCAAAAAGAGACGCATGGCATATTATCATCCCATTAATGGTAGAATTGAGTTGAAAAAGCACAGAGACTCAACCAACACCGAAATTAACAAGTTCCTCAAGGAAAACACCGTAGACGTTGTGAACTTCAAGTTGAGAGAACCCACTACTAACGAACTTAAGAAGATGGATATTTTCAGATCGGAGTTCGATCCTATGGAATACGAAGGTGAAGAAGAGGCAGAGGAGAACAGCGAAGAAGCAGAAGCGGAAGCAGAAGCAGAAGAAGAAGAAGAAGAAAATGGGGAAGATGCTTAAATATTTGTATATCACTCAAAACTTGTAGAATTAATACCGTTATTTAGTATTGAATAGCATTTCGTTGCACATACCACAAATGTACAGCAGCATTTGACTAATCCGTGTACTACATAATTGTACACTTTGAATCCTCTTTGTTCGATTTCTTCAGATTCAGTTTATCATCCTTCGTAGTACTTTCAGGGGTACTTACATTGATCGCAGACTCACTTTTATCCTTTATGGCCCGTTTCGTTCCGGTTTTCTCATAGTGTCTCTGTAATTCCTGTGCCATTTGGGCATCTTCCTGCTCCTGCAAGTTTTTTGTAAGAAGATAGTCTTGCAGTTCTTCGGATTCGAAAAAGGGAACGAAATCTCCATCAAAGAACAAGTCCTCGGTGCCAGAAATAGAATTCAACGACTGCCACACTATTTGTCTCTGGAGTAACGAGTCGGTGATCAACAAATATAAATCCTGGTCGCTGCGCTTGTAAAGAGTACTGAAATGGTTATTTCTGAAGAGAATCAAAAACTCTCCTGGGTTGCATTGGTCTCTCAAGGAACCAAGCCCGTAAGTGGTTAATTGAGTTCTGTTTTTGCGAAGCCATGATAGCAATACCGATCGCTTCAACTCGACCGAGTCTCTAGTAATAGAAGTTGATGTAGTTTGCAGCAAAAGTGCTTGAGTCAACGATGGTTCGGGAGGAGTAAATTCAAGTTTTCCAGTAGGAGACTCGTGGTCTCTAACAAATTCTTCTACACCTGGTGTACAGATAGCTGATTCTTTTATTCCAGAATCAGACTCTACTGTAGGTTCGATTGCGATTGTCGGCTCAGGAATACTTACACCACCTCCTGGACTGGGGTCCACTGGTTTTCCAGAAACTTCAGCGGTAGTTGTAGTGCTAGTGGTGGTTGTATCGTTAGCCATAGATTGAGATTGAGGCGCAGCAGTAGTTGGTGTACTTTTAGAAGCCACCGTACTATTGTGGGCGGTAGAAGGAGCCGTTTCCACCAAAAAGTCCTGGATCTTATCGTAGGTTTTCAATTCATCGGCCAATTCAACCAATTCCGAGTCGTCGGTAGCAGGGTCCACGATCCAGCCGTGGCGCAACTTCAAGCCAAAAATATCAAATAACCGTGTGCCCAATTCGTTCCCAAATAAGCCGTTTGTAATGTCTGGATCTACGTTCAAGCCGTAATTCAAACCAGGTAACATCTCGACCAACTTGGAGTTCTCAGCATCGTCGCCCACATTGAAGTGTTCCACCAATAGCCAGATCAACTCGCCGACTATAGACTCTAAATCCACTGTTTCCTTTTCAAGTAACCGATCCCGAAAGCTGTTCACCGCCTGCAAGCGCGTAGCCTGTAGTTCCAGAAGAATTGAGGTATCATTCAATACCACGTCTGCTTGGAGAAGGCCGTAGCTCATCAACAACGTATTGACAATAGAAATTAGGGGGCATGCGCCATTGACATCTTGCAAGAGGATCGGCGTTTGAATCTGGTACTCAGACCAGTGAATCTTCTTGATCTTGAATGACATGGCAAGGGCGAAGGGTTCTTGCGTTTATCAGAGGAAGGGAAGAGAATCCTATTCGGCAAAAGTATTCTTTCGCCGTCTAAATAGTTTACATTTCTTACCCCATAATAATTGGTATAGGCATTGTTGTGTTGTGATAATGATGACGTAAGGAAACGATGTACGACATTGATATGATAGAGTGGGCTTGTGTAGTGACCATCCCTGACTTAAAACGACTATATGGTAACAATCAAGAGTGGTTGTAGTATACATTAGGAGCTGATAATTGATAAGCCACGATTGCAAAATGCAACCTGTGACTATATATGCTCAATTTGCTCATGGGCTAT
The DNA here is from genome assembly GCA_030463055.1 of Lizanozyma gosingica. Classification (NCBI taxonomy): domain Eukaryota; kingdom Fungi; phylum Ascomycota; class Pichiomycetes; order Serinales; family Debaryomycetaceae; genus Lizanozyma; species Lizanozyma gosingica. Next base: position 236,850 of record JAKVQZ010000010.1, on the reverse strand, counting down.
AAATCCAGTGGACATAAGAGCATAATGAGATATGAGTAAGTTTTGTTAAGATAAATGCAACGAGTTTAATAGAAGAGTACCATGAAAGTGGAAGAGTAGCGCTCTCCCTGACAATATCCAAAAGCTTTACCTACTACTTAAAGATATAAATGCCTGAAGCACAATCCTTTGCCGTACAAGCGAAGCGGCCACAGATACCATCTACATATTGCACCAAATTATTACTAAAATGTCCTTAGAAACTCTGGTCCTCTGCTCTATGTATACCAGCACTCATAGTTAGCTACAGTTGCTTAATTAAGATTGAACAATCTGTAGATCTATTATTATAGCTTAATTAGTCAGCCACAAACAAGCCTACAGTGAACATGAAATATGTTCTCTTGATTAGTTGTTCTTCACATTAGGTAACTGATATTGTGACATCACTATCTTAAGTTTTGCATGTTCTATGGTTGCAATGGATTATCGGGTAATTGGACACATATCCCAATAAATCCTGGAATACCATTGTATCCTTTGTAGAATAATATTATCAATATCACCCCATCATTTAGATACACCCTCTTCTATTCTTCTACAGGTCCAACAATATGAATATGTATATTACAGTCACAGGGACTCACAGTCCATCAAAACAAATACAAAGCAATGCCAAAAATGACGATTCCAACACCCACCAACGCAGTGTTGCATCTGAGAGTCTCTTCCGTTACAAGAGCACCAACCTGTTTGTCCAAATCCTCTCTAGCTTCAATGTACTTGTTAATGAGCTTAGGCTCTTTCTTATGCTCGGTGTCTGATGGGTACATCAGTTCGATGAACTGTTCGATTTCGCCACACATAATGCCGATTTTCAAGTAGTTTGGATCGTTCACGTTCGATTTGTGGTTGATCACTTGGATGTAGTGTCTGAATATCTTGGCTACATCGGGCAACGTTCTGCTGTTCAAGATCAACGAGCAAGTGGTACCCTTTCTAATCTTGACATTCTTATGTAACACTTCAGGATTGTTGTAAACCAAGGCCAACGTAGCAATGGCCATCACTTGAGGAATGGCACAGAAGTTGAAACACGAAGGATCTTTAACTAAGGAGAGGTAAGTCAAAACGTCTTTGATGTGGCTCATGGAATTCAAAACCAATTCGTTGATACATGCCAAACCTGCTTCTTGTTGAGTAGGGTCTTCGTGGAACGAGTACAAACGGTCGGTATGCTTGTCCCAAATCTCCTTTGGCCAGAAGGATCTACCGTCTTCCAAGTCCTCGTGATAGTCTCTAATGATATTGGTCTTTTGCAAAAACAATCCCATGGACGTAGACATGGCAAAGTCGTCTTTCAAGACTGCGGGATCGCAGAACTCGGCTTCACCCATCAAAAGAGTCAAACCCTTACCAACTAATCCGGCAACGTAGTAGCAGTATAAATCGTAATCCTTAACGGTATCAACACCGTTGTTGTTAAAGTTTTCGTCCAAAATGTAATCGGCCATACCATTTCCCATTTGGTTTGCGATATCAGAGATGATATCCTGGTATTGAGACTTCAATTTCTTGTACTCACGCAAAATTACATTGAATTCAACCAACACGTTTCTGTCCTTCTCATTGGGCCCGTTCCCATCAAACGACCATGAGGGCAATGCTAACTTCTCTGAAAACAGTCTTAATAAGGGTATCTTGATTTTGGGATCAATGGTCATGTCGTCTTCCACCGTATCCAACGCCCGGAGTACCAAATAAAAGATCATGACCGCATCTCTCAACTCGGGGTTCAACTCCTGAATCACAGCAGCAAATGATCTACTGGTCAAGTTCAATAATTGGTAGCATCTTATCAAATCAGGTCCTCTCAGATCCTTACCAACGGGATGAGTTTCCTCTCTGAAATACTTCAACTGAATCACACTGCGTAATTCGCCAGGATGGGTTAACAACTCGAACAACTTGCCCATTATGTGATTTCTCTGCCCTATGCTATTGGTACTTGCTTTCTATGTTGCTTGGACAAGTACTATTTGGCATAAATTCGCGTTCTTTAACTTATGTTGATTTTTTATGTCTTTAATTGAATAAACGAGGTGCGCATTTATGCGCTTAGGCGACGGAGCATAGACTGCCGGATTAGGAAGTCTACTTTGGATCCAACTTCGTATAGGGTTATAATTAGATGGTATTGTGTGCTCTAAATAAATGGGGCTGATTACTGACCATTTACGGTAGATGTATACTTTATCATAAAGTTTGGAAATCACTTGCAAATAATAATTAAGCGTGAATTCTTTTTTATTCACTTTAGCATTTTATAACGGATAGTAACGGCTAATGACGCCACTAATTGGGTTGCTTAGCATATAGTCTTTAGAGACGTGCAATCTGTTTATTAGGTCTTTTAGTGGTAAGTGAGGGATAATCATGGCTAATAGTGGTTAACAATACCAATCAATGGTTAATTGCGTTTAATTAAGGGTAGTAATGCTTCGCAGCGGATAATACTGACTAACACCAATTAATTGTAGATATGGTTATATTTACCCAACTACTGATAATATCTGAGAACAGTTGCTAGCCACGCCAATGGAATAAATGAGCTATCTATCAGCGACTCGCAATGAATGTTGACTTTAGCTACTATTGCGGGTATCAGCGCTTGTTAAGTCTAAGAAAGCTTTATCACATTAAATGATGGCCAGTAACTCATCCAAAGGCAATTCATGTTTAACAGGGCATAATAACAATCTCACCAACGATTATTTACGTCAAGTTACGGTAATTCATTGCCAGTTACATCAATTCGCGGATAATCACGCTTAGGAACGTTCTCAATCGGTTAGGCACATCTAATACCGTTTATTGCGGCTACCGACCTCTTTATCAACAGTTAATTACGTCAAATAGCACATATTATCCGCGGTGAATCTCCTCAAATACCACCAATCAACAGGGGCCACCCACTTTTTCAGCTTGTAAGGTTGAATGGCATTTATTAACAGCTACTCAACGGACATTCACGAGCGACATCATAAAAAAACCGCAACGACCGTAGAAATCTATAACCTCATGTAACATTACCACCAACGGGAAGATAGTCACATTTTACAGGTTAATCTATCTTGTAGTTCAGACTGCCACCTCGATCTGATCAAACCACTTTCTAGCATTCTTGATATTCTCCAACACCAAGAGTTCTTCGTGGAATGCATTGGGCTGTTGTTCATTGTCCTTCAAAATCACCATGATGTACATGTTATCAGTTAAGACGTCGATATAAAAGTGGTTTCCGTTAGAACCCTTGATAATCAAGTTCTGAAAATTTGACCTCAACTTGGTGATTGATTGCTTATAGTTCTTGATGATGTTGGAGATCTTTTCAAATCTCTTAGGGTCCAAGTCGTCGGCGTGTGCTCCAGGTGCCTGAAGAAGGCTTTGATTCGTCAGGGATATCACCAAGAACGTTGTCTTTTCAAAGAGAATAATCTCTTCAGCATCCAAGATAGAAGAGAATTTACCCAAACTCTCATTGAACAAGTTCATATTGGGTATCAAAGAACATACAATCTGTGACCATGCCTTATATAAGCTCTCGTCCCAGATGGATGTGGGGAAGCCCGTCAACTTAAAGTGGTAAGGGTCCGATATCAGCTGTAACTTTTCCATCATGATCAGAAACAACTGTTGTCGTTTGTCCACCTGAACCAAGTCCATCTTATGCAACAACACAAATATTTTAGCATCAGGACTATATTTCTGCAAGTTTGTCAAAGACTTGACGAATATTTCAATGTCCTTGTTGATCGACTTGGATTCAACATCAAACACATGTATCAATACCTGTACCATTTTGAAGATGTGGTCCTTCTGGTTGGTGAAGTAGTTATCCATGAATACGTCCTGCCCGCCGCAGTCCCACAAATTCAACGTCATGTTCCCAAGGAACCGCAAATGTGAATGTTCCACGTCGATAGTGGCACCTAATCTTCGAGTATCGAATGCTGAGTAATTGGAGAAGATGATAGACCGCATCAGCGACTTTCCCGAACCAGACCGGCCCATCAAAAGCAACTTCTTCCTGCTTGACATTATGTTATCTGATGATGCTGTATGTGTTGGTGAATACTGTCGATGTCCCAATTAGGGTATCTTTATATATGCAAATGGTTTAAAAGGTAAGCAGACAACATATTCATACTGTTGGTAATATCATTATCGCTCTTTCCAATATGGGGTTGAGAGTAGTCGTAGACTGCCTAATCGGGAAATGAGCGAGTAAAAGGGGTGGGGTTGCAAAAGAAATAATTAATACGTCTGTAATTGCTTCCTAACCATAGCAATTATATTAAATTATGCAACTTATTACGCAACAGTTCATCTACTATTACATGAGTTCAGTACTTGATGGTGGTGGCTGTGGTAACGTTTCTTGGCTTGGAACTTCTGAACCCAACAGCCATTCTGGAAACCAAATACCAAACACATCCAACAAATCTGAACAATGCCATAAAGGCCACAGTCCACAATATAACCGTCAAAAAGACATCTGATCTCGAAGTACGTGTGAGATTAGAGTTGGCGTCCAACTGAGAAAGACCACCCGTTTCCAAAACAACGGCGATGATGACAAAATTAGAAAACATCCACACCAACACCGTCATCGAACGAACAAATGCATAATAGTCTTCATTGGTAGGCGAGGGACGTTCTTCTGGTGGTGGAGGAACCTTAATCTTGGCCAATTGATTCTCGTAAGATTGGTTAATTTCTTCCTTCAAAATAGGAATATTAACATCGAAAGTACCATCATCTCTAACCTTGGCCACACCTAATGCCTTTGCCCCAGTGTCACCCTTAGTACCCCACGAGATATCGTCAATATTACAGAAGGCATAGATGTTCAACACATTGACATATGATGGGGAAAGCAAAATGTACTGCATGAATGAAGTGAACATGTGCAATGGTTCCAAGTACAAGAAACTAGCAATAAAGTACAATGCATATGTCGACGCCGTAGCTACCACCAAATCTCTAAAAGCTGCATTCTGGAAAAACAGGGTTATGGTGATAGTTGCCTCCTTTTGAAGCTCATTAATCGAATGAACTGCCATGAAAATAGCAGCAAAAATCATGTAGGCCATCAATATAGCAAAGAAAATAACAATCACAATGTAAAACTTCTCTGTACCCTTGGGCTTGTTACCAAAACTCAAGACAAAAGTTGTGACAATGGATGCTAAGTATAACCACAAGAATATAAGGGAAAATGCCTTACCTGGTGAGAAGTGTAATGCCGGATCGGCCAAAGAAGTAGACAAAATTCTGAACACAAGGAAATAAGAGCCAATGGAAAACCATGACACAATTAAACTGATCAACTGATAGAAGAACTCAATGTGGAAAGCAATCTTTCTACCAAAGGAATGCGAAGATCTCCATATCTGAGGGAAATGAGCCAATGAGTAAATCGCAGCAAAGAACGAACCATTTAACCATCTCCTTCTTTGAAGAACAAATTCAGCTAACCCACTTGGGACATCAGTTACTGCACTAGCCGATTTAACGTACCGCAATAACCATTTACAACCTCTTTTAGCAACCAATTCGTAACACAAGATACGATCCTCAGCAAGGTACATATTAGAAGTGAAGATACCTGCTTCTTCTTTCATCTGTTTTAATTTAAGTTCCCGCTCGTCATCATTGGGGTCAACTTCTCCAGACCCATGAAGGAATTCACCTTTGAAATACTTTTCTAGTGGTCCTCTTCCATTAATATCATTCTGTAATGCGACGTATCGGTAAGCAGAGAAGGCACCAGGTAACACAGAAATAAATCCGAATGCAGATTCCATAGGCTTATCTAAAATATTGGAAATCTTATATTCAAAATTCTGTGCATAAACCAATGGGTTGGTAAGCATTTCTCTCTTTCTCAACATGGCTCTAATTTCCCCACAGGCACCAGCAACTTGTGGGTCTCTTTCGAATTCTTTCCACAAATTGTACAATGACTTACCCGAAGGTTCAGTACCAGCATCTAACAAAACCACAATTTTTGGATCCAAAACCCTTCCTAATGCTTGGAAACACCATCTGTGGGAGTTGATCTTCTTTGCATTATTCTCCTTCAAGAGGAAAAGCAATTGGACAGGGACAATTTTTTTAGTGGTTAATTTGACAGTATCTTCAATGCTATGGATACCAACTCGAGTAGTGTATTCATAAATATGACCTTGAACTTTACGATCATCAACCATACTCTTGGCCAAACCTTCCTGGTATACACCAAAAGCTGCCAATAATGCCTGTGCTCTTTCATTAATCTTACTCCGCCCATCAGAAACAATACAAACCACCACTTTTTTCCATGAGTCTTTACCCCAAGTAGGGGATCTGGTTCTTGATTCCAAATGCTTCATATTCTTGAAGATACCCTTCAAAGTACGAGCCAACAAAATATCGTTTTCGTTGTACATTGTGATGACCACCATGATTTCTGTCAGTCTGGGAGCAGGATAGTGCACAGGTCTCAAAATGTAGCCTTCGTTGTAAAAATTGGAAGGACCACATGTTACAGCTGTATATCTCATGTAAGCAAACTCTCTACTCAAACCACCATCCTTTAATTCAGGGTTGTAATCAGGGAATTTTGCTAATAACTCTGGGGCCACAGGACAATCCAAAACCAAATGCCCGTTCAAACCAGCAGCTATACCAATCTGAGGTTTTGCTCTGACGGGTTCCTGTTGTGGAGGCTGTTGGTATTGATCACCAAAAGGCGACTCTCCGTTCTCAGGTTCCTGTTCTTCAGCGATTATAGGTGTGGTTTGCTCCCTAACTGGGTACATCTGCAGAACCTGTGAATCTGCAAACGATTGAGACAGCGGTGGCTGAATCTGGATGGGTGCCAAGTCGAAATGATCACCATGGATGTCATTGTACCGAATTTGCTGGTCAAATTCGCGTTCTTCTTCATCTTCATACGCGTGTGGAACAAATGATTGACCGTAAGTTCTCTGATCCAAATTGTTGTAGCCGTTATATCCCGTGTTGTTAGACATGTTATTCAATTCGTAATTTTCGTAAGTGTCAAAGGGGTCTTCGTTGCTAGAATGGCCTGCACTATGACCTCCTCTAGGGCCTGGTGATGGGGCAGAAAAGATATTTGATGGTCTGGTGTACTCATTTTCCTCTGCCTCGTCTCGTTGGTACTGTTGGTTGTATGCTGGGGTGGGACGCGAGAAATTGATACTCTGGGAGCTAGAATTGTCGCCTCCAAACAAATGAGAACCCTCCTGTTGACGCTGTTGTCCAGAGTAGTAGCCGTAATCAGAGTTGGCTCCAGTATCTTGACCCTGACTCAGACTGGTGGGCCTGTACGGCTGGTACGTATTGTGGTTATTACTCATTGTGAATAAATGTGAGTATCTGAAACGGTAATTACTTCGATTCAAGAAGAACCAGAATCAGAAACAAGGGAAACAGAAACAAACAGGCGTAGATATACTTGTAATAAGGTGGGGCTTTTGGCGTTGATCCAGATTCCCGTATAAAAATAGACGTAGGATTACGCTTATTATGCTGACGTGATGGCTTATGTCAGCATCCGCATCGCCTATGTCTAGATAGTGTGGCACTGTATGGTGTACTCGGTGTTTGGTGTTTGAATGAGGTATGTGAAATGGTATATCTGGTGAAGATAGGATCGTAAATGATGTAATTCAGACTTCTTCAAACAAAAGTAAGACCAACCAATCAGGATAAACTAGTTCTTATTGGCCAAAAATCTTTGTTGATGATTCTCCATCTTTAACTGATTCAGTTATTATTCGTTATGAGTACGGGCTCCACTAGCAACATAAACAAATTCCATTTTCCAATACATGTGAGCACTTTCTCGTGCTTGGCAAAGCGAAGTAGTTTAACATCGTGACCCCGATTGCTATCTATTGTGCTTTAGTGTTACGCCCGCAGGCACAGTCATCTATCAGGCTTGCACATACTGAAAGGAGTGATCCCGAAATAGACAAGGCGCAATCTGCAGTGGGAAATGCACGAAGCAACTTTGGTTCAGTTCCTTTGGGGCCTTAAACATTTAACCACTGGGGCGTAGACTGATGTAGTTTCTGAAACTTCGATTACCCCTGGTGAAATTTCTTCTGTAGGGAATTCCGTATTACCATTTGTAACATGGAGTATATTGATTATTGATTATGTGGTGCAAGATTTTGTGGCTTTGGGAATGCTGAACTTCCTTGTTACATACTTTGCTCCTTTTGGTGGTTCTCCCCTCCTTTGAAATAAAATCTCGACATTGAAATTCCACTTATAGAAACCATGAAATACTTGCTGTGGACTTTGTACTTCGCTAGATACGAGCCGTTCCTTGCTAAATACGAGTCTGAGGTTAAGCAGAGAAGCATCTGTAGCGTATATTTACTCCACAATTAGCACACATGCACGACTTAGACACACTTCAATAATAATCCTTGATTTGCTATACAGAGTGGATAATCATTGACTCAAATAAATAGTAGTGTGTTTCTCCAAAGACATCTACTGTTGGAATATATAGATGACTTCTGGCAGCTATAGAACTGCAAATGCCATTACTCAGGATATGGTCACATTCCATAATCTCACTGGCTTCAACTGGTGATACATTACAGCATGGATTCATTAGTTGCGTTAATAATAGAACATGGCTAATCTGATTCTAAATCAATGAATAGTCGATGACTCGTATGGCAGGCTTACCATTTCCAATAAAAGAGTAAACGCATGTCACCTTTACAACGTAGAAGCAGTTCCCCTTATACATGTAGGCAAACAAAAATACGAAAATACAAACTTATTCCCATGAAATCCTTTTCAGCTTCACATTCCTACTACAACTGTAGTGATTCCTATCCCATTTCTGCTGTAGTGATTCCTATTACTATTGCAGTCTTTAAAAGAGAAGAGATCACACCATTTTATAACTTTGATGTTGCAAATACATACACTTTATAATTGACGTGTCATACACAATTGTCCTGAGAGTCTTTCCGTCGGACTATCCGTGAGATGTCACTTTCTGATTTTGTGTTCTAAGGCGTTTTTTTGACATGTTTGGAGTCTGATAAGGAATCGTCTTGCGATGAGATGATATATATTTCATATTAATACCCTATCCATACCATCTACACAGCATTATCATATTCTTACACACTGGCTCATTACTGCTGGATCCGTTTTTTTCTCCACTCTTACATCATACATACATATCCTTTCCTTGCATTTCCTTCCTTATCAAGATTCTTGTCATCCATCATGGCCAAATACGAGTGTAACCACCACATGACGGAGTTTCTCCGGGAATTGCCCAAATGCGAGCACCATGTTCATTTAGAGGGAACGTTAGAGCCATCGCTCTTGTTCCAATTAGCAGAACGGAATAACATCACCCTTCCTTCACATTTCCCCGAAACTCCACTGGCCTGTGCTGAAAGATACGACAACTTCGCTGATTTGCAAGATTTCCTCGACCACTACTACATTGGCATGTCTGTTCTTCAGAATGAGGACGACTTCTTCGACCTTGCCATGGAATACTTCACCAAAGCCCACAATGATGGGTGCTTACATTCCGAAGTGTTCTTTGATCCCCAGGGCCATGTGGAAAGAGGCATCCCATTGGATATCGTCGTTGCAGGTTTCGACAGAGCTTGCAAGACTGCAAGTTCCCAGTTTGGCACCACTAATAAGTTAATCATGTGTTTGCTCAGACATTTACCGGCAGAGTCAGGTATGCAAACGTTAGACTCAGCTAAGCCGTTTTACGAAAAGGGGATCATCCACGGCTTGGGCTTGGACAGTTCAGAAAAACCGTTTCCTCCTCATCTTTTCCAGGAGTGCTACGCCTTCTTGAAGTCTACCTTTCCCCATGTGGGCTTAACTGCTCATGCCGGCGAAGAGGGCGACCACACGTACGTTTCTAACTCTTTGGACTTGTTGAATGTCACTCGAATTGATCACGGTGTTCAGTCTCACAATTCAATGCAATTAATGGAAAAACTAGCAGCCAATCAAACAATGCTTTCCATGTGTCCTTTGTCGAATGTCAAGTTACAGGTGGTCAAAGATGTTGGTGAGCTACCCATCCGTAAGTTTCTCGATGCCAATGTTCCGTTTTCTTTGAACTCAGACGATCCAGCGTACTTTGGAGGTTATATCCTCGACAACTATGTCACCGTCCACACCAGATTTGGATTCACCGTCGACGAGTGGAAGAAGATCGTCATGTCAGGTATCAACGGTTCGTGGTGTGACAACGACAGAAAGAAGGCATTGTTGGACAAGGTTGAAGCTGTTGTCGAGAAATACAGACATTTAATTTAGAGCTACATAGACATAATAAGAAACTTGAAACAATAATAATTAGAAAAGTATAATTAAAATGCAAGAACTAATTATTTACAGGATGACGATTTCTATATACATCGGTAGACGGTAACCTACTTCTTTAAAATGATACTGATTAACCCAGGCTTGAGAATCATCTTGGTGATTTCCTTATCAACTAAGTACTTTTTGATATTATCATATTGAATAACATGCTCCACAATCTCACTTTCATTCTTCTTCAATAAGTCAATTTCTCCTTCAAACAGGTGTCTGGGCTTCCCGTTGATAAACACATTATAGTTGGTCATAGTACTAGCAAGAATCTGACTTTGAGGGTATGGTTCATGGAAAATCGATTTCCATTGACTGCCCAGTTGTCTCAGAAGGGTTTCCCAGCATTCCTCAGCCACACAGGGGGTGACAGAAGACATGAGAATCAATAACTTGCGGTACATATCTTCAAGCAATTGCTCGTTGACATCTTCATCTGATTTCAAGGCAGCATAAATGGCATTCGTGTACTTCATATAGTCAGAAATAATAGTGTTGTACGACAATTCAACTTCAATTGCTTTAGAAATTCTCTGAATGTAACTTTGCAGGGCTTTAAATAAGTTCAACTCAGTGCTGTTAAATCTCACCGTTCTATGGGTAACACCATTAATCTCAATATTATTGTACTCCTTTTCGTTACCTCTGGATTTCCCTTCTACGGGATTACCGAGAATATCGGCCAAAGAGATTACCTTTCTTAACCATCTTTCTATACCTTGAATCTGGTCTTCGTTCCAGTTCAACTCATCTGAAACCGGAGCCAGAAACAACATATGTGCTCTAATGGCATCAGCGCCATATTTTGCAATGCAATAGCTAGGATCAACACCATTGTGTTTAGATTTAGACATTTTCTCAAAACTGACATTAGGTTCTAGTCCATTGGCTTTGATTTTAGGATTTAATGCGTCAGTCGTATCAACTTCATCTGGTTTAAGAAATTTACCGGTTTCAGGATCAGTATATGTTTTACCCTGAACCATTCCCTGAGTAACTAATTGCTTAAAAGGTTCATTTCTAAAGTGGCTTCCGTCCCAAGTGCCAATTGAAGCAAGGAATTTTGCAATAAATCTGGAATATAACAAATGCAATATAGCGTGTTCTATACCTCCAATGTACCTGTCAACAGGCATATATTGGGAAATAGATTTGTCAAATGGTTTCTGTTCATTCTTGGGATCAAGGTACCGCAAAAAATACCAAGAAGAATCCATAAAAGTGTCCATAGTGTCTGTGTCCCTGTGAGCTGGACCTCCACAGGAAGGACATTCAGTATTGACAAATTCATCCAAGTTCTCCAATGGGTTTCCCTTTTCAAAATGCTTGCTTTCTAAAGTGGGTAAAAGAACAGGCAATTGATCATCAGGGACTGCAACTGGACCACACGAATCACAGTGAACAATAGGGATGGGTGCACCCCAGTATCTTTGACGACTAATCAACCAGTCTCTAATTCTGTATTGAATAGTTGATTCTCCAAGACCATGCTTTTGCAAGGTTTCCAAGAGAAGTGATGTTGCTTCCTTGATGGATTTACCCTTGTAAATACCCAATTCTAGAAGTCCATTGGGCAATACTGACAGGTCGTCTAATACACCAGACTTTTCAGTATATAGATTAAAAGAGTTTCCAACTTTGGAAATCTGTTTAGGACGGACTACTTGAACTGGAGGAATCTCTGGATTATGCAACTTCCAAAATTCAAAATCTCTTTCGTCATGACCAGGACACCCCATAACTGCTCCGTGGCCATATTGGCCAAGAACGTAAGGAGCCACATAGATGGGTACGTTATAATTTCCAGCTATACTATTGTTCACATCAATTGGAATAGTAGCCTTGACAGACTCCAAGAGGTAACCTTCCTTGGAATCGTCTGTAAACTCTCTGTGGATGAATTCGTGTAATTGCAGGTCAGTCTCAGCAATTCGGCTCACCAAGGGATGGTTAAATGACAATGCAATGAATTGTACGCTAAACAACGTATCAGGTCTAGTAGTGAACACAGCCAATTGGGAGAACTCCAGATCAGTAGTAGGAAAGAGAACTTCAGCACCCTGAGATTCACCAATCCAATGTTTCTGCATAGATTTAACTTTTCCTGGCCATTGGTCCAAAATTTCCAAGTCCTTATTCAATTCCTTGGCAAACTTGGTGATTCCAATGAACCACTGTTCTAAAAGCCGTTTTTCTACAATGGCTCCCGAACGCCACGAACGGCCCTGTGCGTCTACCTGTTCATTTGCAAGTACAGTTTTGTCGACCGGGTCCCAATTTATCTCAGCCTGTTTTCTATAGGCCAATCCATGTTCGAAAAGAAGCAAAAAGATCTTCTGGGTCCATTTGTAATACTCAGGTGAACAGGTAGCCAACTCACGATCCCAGTCGAAATCGGCCAACATCAAGTTCATCTGTTCCTTCATCTTGGCAATATTTGTCTCCGTCCATACTGCCGGATTGATCCCTCTTTCCACAGCTGCGTTTTCCGCAGGAAGCCCAAACGCATCCCACCCCATAGGACTGATCACTTTATAGCCCTTTTGCCGCTTGAACCGCGCTGTCACGTCAGCAATAGTGTACACCCGTACATGACCCATGTGAAGTATTCCGGACGGGTAGGGGAACATAGACAAGCAATAAAAGGGTTTACCATCACTTGGAGCTAAATGCTTTGTGGGGTGAATATCATTGGTGGGCGAAACCTCCCGCCATTTTTTGGTCCATTTGGCATCTAATTCGTTCAACGCAAGTTTTCTGTCGGTTGATGCCCATCGCACATACGTCTTGGCCGCATTCCTGGCGGTATGAACGCCTAGTCTTTTGCTTGATAGCATGGATGGATAATAAGGAAGTGGGAAAGTTATGTTTTCAAAAATTTTCGGTTTATTTGACTGCGAAAAAAGTGTATCTCGGATTCATACAAAATGGAAGTTTAAGTTAGCAGAAATTTATGTACCTATCTACATAATATGGTACAAGATGCAAGAAATGACTCTGCCAAGGAAGCATTTATATCATGGAAAGAAAATAAAAGAGGATACGATGTTTTACTAAAATTTATAAAGGAAAATAACTGAATCATAGTCCGCATTTAGTTGTTCCAGGAATTGAATAAAATTATTTTTCTTATCACTGATCGTTCGAATAATAATTGAATATTTCCTTATTAGTCCATTTATTATTCTCTAATATATATATATATATATATATATATATATCTATATATATATTATATCTCTTAGTCTATAATCCATAGTATTTCTACAGGAAATTACTTCCTTTTTTATTCAAAGAACTGGGATACATTTTTCTTACGCTTCTCTTTGCTGTTGTAATCCAGCAACAGATGAGAAGATAAAGTCCGCTAATCCTTCGAACCCAATTTTGTCCATTTCATTAAGCACCTTTACCGTTAGCTGTGTATAATTATGATCCAACCATATACCATTGCCTTCCTCCCGAACTTTTACTATGCTGGAAGGAGTCACTGGACCTAAGTGTCGTATGGTGATATTAGAATCTGTGTCCTCAAGCTTCCAAACTAGTTGTGCACTAAGGTAGGCAAAACCAGGATTATGATAAAGATTTCCTATATCATCAAATGCGACGATCCCTGAATCATTGATAAGTAGTTTGCCTTTAGCAATATCAATGAATTTAGGCAGAAGAAACAATGCCTTGCTAGGTGAATCCTCTTGGTAGTGGAAACCTTGATTTCGCCAAAGGAAGTTCGCAGTATCGGTCACATAGGAATTTCGAATTGTTCTGTAGGGCACCTGATGGTCTTCACTTATTGAATATCTCTTTGACTGCGATATATAACCACATATTTCGGATACAACGAAGGGGTTGCACGACAAAAGGAAATGATAGACTGTAGAACAGTGTACGATTACGGCAGAAGAATCGAGACAATTTAAGTCAGATGTTTCAAAATGCTTGAAAATTTGAAGAAACAGAACAATGTGGACATCTGTCTCCAAATGGGTATCAAGTAATGCATAATCATTTATGAAATTAATGATTTCACGTAACCCTTTGCTGATAGAGGTTAGATATTGTACACCTTTTGCTGAAGTAGTACCCATTCTCTGTACAAGGAAATAAACTTGTAGGAACCAATCTCTAAAATTAAAAAGTAATGAACAAAAAGTTTCCTTCCAAAGCAAACTTCTTGTCTTCAACAATTCTAAGGCTGGAACCAATAATCTGTCAATCACTTTGTCGCTGAACTTAAGCGGCAAATAACGAATCAATTTTAGTTTCTGAATAAGAACTTTACTCTCTGCTTCAGTCTCTTGAGACAAGAATGGTTGAATATATCCAAGTACAAAGTCTTTGATCTTAGTATGAATATTAGTATTTACCAGTCCACGTAGGATATGCTTTAAATTGTCCACCATATTGATTAATTCAGAATATGTCAAGGCGTTGTCCTCAAATGCAAAATTCACAATAGATTCAAATCTTTGCAAAGTTGGATCTGTATTTCCAACGGAGTTAAGATTTAGAAATAATCTTTCGAAACGCTTCTGCAATGTGGTTTCAGGACGACTCAGTAATGAAGAGGAAGATATACATGATATTCTTTCGAAATTGGATATCAAATCCTTGATTGATTGTATTTCCACAATTGATGTTTTCAATGAGTCAAACAAGTAATAGGAATTACCTTTACCACTCGAATTATCAAATTTGCGTCTCTTGTATCTCCCCGATATATATGATATTGAGTTCATTTTGGTTTGGGTTTCTTTTCGTATTTTTTCATTTTCTTCAATAATCACATTATTACTAGAAACTGTTTTCAACCGTTCCAAGTAGTCATCCTTGGCATATTTAAATAAATTAGGATTCAAGTAGCGGACGTTGCCAATCCCAAGAGTCCCCCTAGAAAATTGTCCAAGATCAAGTTTCGGATCCAATGTCTGAAATAGCACCAACAAAGCCTTCAAATATTCATCTCCTGGAAACTTCAAGTACAAATCAACCACTTTCTGGACCTGCCATCTTTTCATCATTCGAACAGGCAGTGTCGCAGTATTGTACACGAGAGGGAACTGCTTCAAACTTGAAGTTAAAGCAAGGAAGATCAAGTGACAAATGTAGGGACGAGGATATTCGTAGGAAAGATAATTAAACAAAATAGGACACATATGCTGCAACTTTGTATAAATTTCCGACCCAAACAAATGTATAGAGCGTAATAGCCATTCGAGTAAGTGCAACTGAAGTGCTTTAGAGCCGCTTTTACCACTTGGGTGTTGCTGCTCAAGACTACCAACCAGTGCTAGAATCAAGTATATTATGCTGGTAGGCAACACTTCTGATTGGTCTGGCACAAGTAAATGGTTCACCACATGGCGACGTTGTTGTGCCGTAAGGCATGAACTGTTTGATAGAACCAAATCAATTAAGGCCACCAATTCCTCATTAGTTGTACCATACGATTCTATTAGTTCTTGGAGCGAATTAAGTGTATCGGAGATTTCAGCCTTTGCACTGTTTTTCTTTCTTTTCAGTAAAGTAGTAATATGTGCTTGTATGCGTTTACGGCCCTCTGTTCTCTGGTGAGTCAATGGTACCATAATAAATAGATATCATCATAAAAGTAGTAGGAATAAGATCTGGTTGCATTCGTATAGACATATCAATTGTTGATATAAGAAACCATAGTTATATCCAGGCTATCACGCGAATATCACATGCATCAAATATGAATATTAAGTATAAAATAACTGAAACGTTATAGCATAACACATATATTCTAGAGATAAATGAAATGACTAGGAAGGGTTGAGATGAAACATTACAATGTCAAACTATCCAATAAGATTCAAGAAATCTGAAGTACTTATTAAAATATGGAGGTGTGCTTGAATTAATTATATTAGTGATGGGAATTCCAAAATGATCTATGTATACAAATATACCAATAAATGCTGGGTCAATACATATAAATAGGAGACCAGAATCGGTGAAAAATATTCTGAAGTACATGTAACTATAATTATTAGCTATATGATTATATACAATTAACTTTATAATATTAGTTATTCAAATGTAAACAAGGGAATTGAAGTATTTACCATATACTACTTCAGATATTTTTTTAGTGTCTTGATTGACTTATCTGATTGCTACCAACTGTTACAAATCAGAATGTTAATAAATACTCGGTTGTAATCTGGTAGTTCAGCCCATTCAAACTACTATATATTAAAATGGTGTATAATTATCTAACTATATTTTTACGTTAAATACCACCTGCCTCTCTATACCATCTAACTCCCCTATCAAAACTTATGACACAGATTCCCTCGTTGCTGTCCCCACCAGCACCGTGACGGTAGCCCTTTTCTATGAATTTTAGCCCACTGACTATGCTCTGGTCCATTTCACCATTTTTCAGAGTATCATCCAAATCAGAAGCCGATATTTGAATAGTAGCCACTCTTTCCTTCGTATCAACATCCCAGAAACGAACATTTCTATCAAATCCACCACTGGCCAATAAATCGCCTTCGCTATTAAAAGAAAGACCCATGATCCACCCAGAATGAGCAAATCCACCAATGGAAGCCGAGGTTGAGTGAGTTGGGGTGGTCAATTGCCCAACATTCTCTCCGTATTTGACATCGTATAACGTAATAGATCCAGCAGATTGGATATCTCTGGCGACTGCTAGCAATTTACCACCCGGAGAGAACGCCAAGGCTCTTGGAATTGAGTTCGACTCGTTGGCCCCGATCTGTAAATCTGTAGAGTGGAACGTGTATGCCGGAGTCAAGGAGTTCAAGTCAAATAGCACAACGTCACCATTGACGTAGCCAATTGCCGCCTGTGGATTCTTATAGTCGTTTACTGCTATTGAAATGGGGAAGGAATTGGTTCCAGCATTGAGATGGCCTTTGGGAGAAACTCTAATTGAGAGATCAGACGATTCTCCACCTTCAATAGATAACTGCAGCACAATTGTGTTCCCAGAAGGTTGGGTCACCAACAAGAAGTTTTCATGAGTTATGGAATTCTTATAGAACTGCGGGCGCCAATAAACAGCCTCAGAAAAGTCTTTGAAGTCAATCTGTTTCCAAGTCTCAATATTGTTATCCAAATAGTAACCAAAAGATATGGTACCATCAAAAGCAGTGAATGCCAAGAGCGAGACCCGAATTCCGGTTTCTGCCATCACATCCTCAAACTCGGCCACATGATGTAGCCCGATCTTGTTTATAAGTTTTCGAACAACATGGTCTCTAGGGTTATGTCCCTCTTCCCTTTGGTTATCCCAGAATGCAGCGTACCCGTCTCCCGATACGGTCACCGTGTACTTCTTCAAGATACACACGTCTAGGATGTCCAGCTCGTGTGCCCCGTATGTGTTGACTGTGGATATGTACTGTTTTCCCATTGGTGGTTAGAAGAGGAAACTGATTGCAAGAAACCAACAACCAGATAAGTGAGATATACTACTGTGTTTTTCACTATATAAGGACAAGGTTTCGCATAGAGATATTTGATATTTGTTTTGACACTACTGGAAATTGTTAGTACTATGTACTATGTATGGCTGAAGTGGTGATGATTTTGGAGCTGTTTATGATTGTAGACTTAATATCTGCTCCATACGTTCTATGTAACAGGTGCACTCATTAATAAGACGATGAATAAGTTGATTCTGGTTATAAGATGAAAATAAATTTGGTGCAGAGGAAAAATACCTTCGTAGAAGTTAAGCATATCAAACTCTTCTGACGTACCAAATGTATTATGTATTAGACTGTCATACTGCAAGAAGATTCGACTAAGGAAAACACGAAGGCAATAGTAAAGCAATTCGGTACAACGTTTCAAAGCTAAAACTCTGGGAAGCAAAATTTGCGCTAGTTTATTCTAGGAATGCTAATATACTCAGTAGACAACGTTTTAAAATGGGATTATCATTAGTGGAATGGAACTATTTTCAGAGGATATCCAAGGGTTTAAGTGTATATCATTTTAGATCCGTAACACATGTATATTAACCTTCTTTACCATAGGCAACTTTATTTCGACTTAAAATGTATTTTTTCATTTACTTTATGTTCCTCTGCCTATAGGTGGGAAACCTACTCAGAACTACTAGTTTCTGCAACCAATAATTTCATATATATGTATAACCATCCCCATAACTATTTACATGGAACCAAATAAAATACATTATGTACAAGTATTAATTAATTTTAGTATCCCTTGGTGGCAGCATACACTCTATACTCGTCCTTGGAGATCTTTCCGTGGTACTTCAGCTGCGCCTCGTGTATAATTCCCTTGACTGTCTTGCAGTAGTTGATGTTACCAACTTCAGCACATTTATTGTATACTTCATGCAACTCCTTCCATGTCCATCTAAACTGCTTCGAAACTGAGAGCAAAATAGCCATCGCATCGTCAATCATGTTCATACGTGCCATGCAAGTGATCATAGCACCTGCAAACTCAAAGTCCTGGTATTTTCTTGTGCCATACGCAAGTTTCCTGAAAGTATCTGTTTTTCTAAAATCACCACGTTCGGTCCAAATACTCTTAGCGAAAGTGTAGTTGTTAAACTTGGCTGCAGCCTTTAATGCAATCACATATGTCAACGAAGTTCTCTTAATTTTAGTTTGATCGACAGTCAATTCTCTTAAAATAGGTGCCTTGTTGACCTCAAGAGTTGGAATTTGAGCTAAACTCTTAGTTTCGGCTTCGGCTTCAGCTTCGGTTTCAAGTTCCTCTTCGATACCAATGTTGGCTTTAGAAGCATCCTCAGTCTCCTCTATAATTACACCCGTTCGTTGTTCAAGGCCAGTTGGATCAAGGAACGTAGAATTATCAAACCTGTCTTTGAAATCATTAAATTCGCCCATTTCCGCAGCCACATTAAGAAAGGAATTGACTGTCTCAGTGTTGAGAAAGTGACGATTAAATATCAATGTGTGTGCCCATAATGCACTTGTTTCAGCCAAAAGTTCACTCTTGGAAGTAATATTAATCACTGGAAGGAAAGGTAAAGCTAAAGAAGGCTCGACCTCATTGGCCTTTGGGAAAGTCATACCCATTAAGATGTTTCTTCTGAACATTCTACCATCTTCGTGCATCGCTAAAATGGGAAGTGGTCTCTCCAGTTCTGGCAACTTTAAAGCACTCTTACTGTATGCTAGAAATAAAAATGCAAACGCTCTTGGAGTTGCCGCTTTGGATTCATTCAAAGTAAGATATAATGCTCTTGCAAGCGAAATATCTCCATCTCTTGCTGCCAAGTAAATCATATATTCGAAAGTTTCAAGGGTTGGTTGCCAATCCTTTTTGTAAATGTCAAAAATAAAATCCCAAGATTTGAACTTAAACTCCTTATGAGTGGAGCATCCTCTCGCCAAAGCTACCAATATTTGTTGGCTAGCTTCAACACCCTCATCGAGCATTTGCTGGTAGAGATCCAAAGCTTTTTCGACATCGTTATTATTAACGTACGAAACAATGATATCCTGGTAAGTCTCCGTGGTTGGCCGTGATTCCAACAGCAAGAACCGCATAGAGTCAAATAATTCCACCGCCAACTTATGGTCCTTACTTTTGTAAACACTTGTTTTCAAAATATTCGAGTAGACATCCTTCGGAACAGCGAGGCCATTCGTCTGCATTTCCTTCAAGTAGAAGTTAATTCTATCCATATCTCCACTCTTACCGTAAACCTGGATAAGTAACCGGTAAGTCAGCAGCTTAAGGCGTTTCCTGTGTTGTTTGATGTAGTTAACATAGCCTTCTATTATTTGCAAAGCTGCGCCGTTCACCGAGGGTCCCATTGACAAACCTCTAATGAAATGATTAATGATCTTACTCGACTTACTTATGTCTGCCTCCAATAATAATTGGTCTAGCCGAGGAATAAGCGGGCCTATCCTCGAGTGCGGAATCTGGTAGATAAACCGCTTCACATCAATAACGGGAAGTCCTACAAATCCTCCCTCTTGTTCCAACTGGTCCAACACTAAATCCCATTGTTGGTTGTGTTTGTTGAGCAAGTATTGAACACTTAACCCTAGTCTATCGCTAACTGAGTCGGGTAAGTCGACGGTGGGGAGAAGTAAAGAATGTTTCTTAGGAACAAATCCGTCGTCTATACGGTTGATACCAATGTCTTCGCCTTCAGTTTTCACTTCCTGCGACCCTGGGAGCTCCCGGAGTGACTCGTACACTTGTTCTACCTGTGGATTAACCTCTGGGACTTGTGTGGTATCAAATCTATTGGGTGATGTTGTTGGAGTAAGTGTAGTGTGAGTGTTTTCCTGCAACATCTTCGCAGCTCCTCTGGTGAGGTCTCTGATGCCCTCCACTTTCTTTTGGTGCTCAAGACGGAGATTGTGGGATCTAGCCTCCTCTATAAGGAGCATAGAATTTCCTCTTCTATCTGTTTCTACTGGTTCCGGCTTGGTTCTTTTCTTAGTTGCATTCTTTCTGGTTCTGGTACCTGCCATGACAAAAACTGTTCGAATAGACAGCAAATCCGTGCCCAATTGTGCACCAATCGCCCTGCCTGCTCGGCGACGTACTTCCGAGCCACAACACAGGCTCCCACACCGATTTATCATTCCTCCAGAGTATTCCAACCTATTCCAAGCTAGTAGTAGCCTGCAAACACCAGAAATAAAGTATATCCCATCGCCAGCTTAAGCTCTCTATACTAAATTAAATTTTTCAGTGATTTTGTGGCAATAAAGTGAGAAATCCCAAAAAGGAAAGTACCTTTTTTTAACCCCAAAAAAAGCCAGTTTCAAGTAGTAATATACAAACTATATGACAATTCAACATCCTCTTCCAGTACTACTACAAAATAAAGGGGTTCCAAGATTCCTAGCGCACTATGGCAAGCAAAAATGCAGGCGACAAGCGGTTAGCGCAGTCCGAGCCGAGCGAAGTTTCCAGCGGACCAAGTGGTTTGGCCGGTGGGCCTTCGGGTGCGCTCAACCAAGATATCCCCCCAGATATGGCACTTTTGCTCCAACAGCTAGAGGATGAGTTTAACCACAAGGCAATTGACCAATGGACGTACATCAACAGAAGAGAAGAGATCATGCAGTCGGTCAGCAAGATGCACGAGGCCCAACAACAGGAAAATAACAACACAGAACTCACAGATGCAGAGCTTCAAGCACCTCTTTTACCTAGAAAGCAATCTCCCTTGATAAATGAGGAATATGAGAACTTTTTTGTTGATATTTTGGCTCGGCGAGCGGCCATGTACAAATCGGAGATGGCGTTCACTGTTCTTGACGGAAAGGGCAAGGAAATTAATTCGATCTCGTGGGAAAAGTTGTACACGAAAGCACTCCGTATAGCGATTGAAATCCGCCATAAGACGAATCTTACGAGCACAGATACTGTTGTATTATTATACAAAGACGGAGAAGTGGTGGAATTTACAGTAGCACTTTTTGCCTGTTTCCTCGCAAAAGTGGTAGTCATCCCGATCCACCAGGACATCTCATTGGGAGAAGTGCTTAATATCATCAACTTTACATCTTCCAAGTTACTTTTATATTCGGACACAGTGGCGAAGGACTTGGAGAAATTAAATAACTCGACGCTGAGAATCCAGTGGCCGTCAAAACTCACACGGTGGAGAACCACTGAATTTGGTTCTGCTAAGAAATCAGATATCTCAGGATGGAACATCTCATCCAAAAAGGCAAATAAAACTTCAGATTTGGCATATGTGGAGTTTTCTCGTTCCCCGCTTGGAGAACTTAGGGGCATTGCATTAAGTCACCGTACGATTTATCACCAGATGCATTGCTTGAACTCGACATTACTGAGTATGCCCAATTCTTCAGGAGACCTACAAAGAAGCTTCAGGGAATACAGGAGAAGCAAATGTGTGGTGTTGGCAACGCTCGATATTCGTTTCTCCATAGGTATAATTATTGGTATTCTTTTCACAGTATATTCTGGTAATAACTTGATTTGGGCACCACAAAAGGTAATGGAAGTACAAGGGTTATATGCCAATATAGTCTCCAGATGTAGGGCATCTTTACTTTTAGGTGATTATTTTGGTCTCAAAAGAGTCACTTATGACTACCAGAAAGCTCCCAATGAAACAAGATATTATTCCAAAACCCAGACCGTCGACTTTTCCAGTGTCAAATGGGTCTTAATAAATGCATTGACCATAGATGGTGAATTTCTCGAAATATTAATGAACAGATACTTGCGTCCTCTAGGTTGCCAGGACCCTGCAAATGCAATTGTGCCAATGCTAACTTTGAGTGAATATGGTGGTATGGTTATCTCGATGAGAGATTGGCTAGGAAAGAGAGATAGACTCGGGATAATTGATATGTCAGTTAATGAGGATGAGAATGGTCTTTCTTCGGTATTAATAGATAAAGAATCTTTAACCCGAAATATTGTCAAGGTGGTCGATACGAATCCTCCAACGGATGATATTACCCAAGGTACATTAAGAGTAGATGCTTTTGGTTATCCGCTTCCTGATGCCATTCTAGCAGTGGTAAATCCAGAACTGTGTGCTTTAGCACGTCAAGGAGAATTAGGCGAGATCTGGATAGATAGTCCTTGTCTTTCTGGTGGTTTTTATGGCATGAGAAAGGAATCACGTCTGATCTTTCATGCCAAATGTCATGATGCAAATGGACCGCTTGAAATGGACTTCTTAAGAACGGGTTTACTTGGATTCACATTCAACGGGAAAGTTTACATCCTAGGACTTTATGAGGACAGGATAAGGCAAAAGGTGAGTTGGCTTGACCAAAAAATATATGATCAACAGGGGAAAGAATTGGTTTATGGAAATGGCACCCGTTATCATTACTCCTCGCATTTGTTGACCACATTGGCCAGTGAAGTCAAGCAGTTGTACGATTGTACTATATTTGACATATTTATTGGTAATGAATATTTACCAGTGGCAATAGTCGAAGCAGAAGTTATTAAAAAGCCACTCACTGATACCAGAAGTGGAGATTACAGTGGACAAGGGCCAGCTAACAAAGTGGTTAAGGAAGGTGAACAACTTTACAGTGCCATCCCGCTAAATGAAGGTGAACTCAATGCAATCGCACAAAGATGTTTTGACACATTGTACAAACATCATTACTTAAGATTGTACTGTGTTCTTGTAGTTGATTGTGATGCTTTACCTAGAATCTTGAGAAGTGGTGGTAAGGAAATTGCAAGTATGCTATGCAAGAAGAAGTTCTTGGAAGGTTCACTTAAAGCTGAATATGTCCGGTTCTTTGTTCGGAAATCGTTGAGCATGATTCCTCACGGTGAAGATGTCATTGGTGGTATTTGGTCTCCATATGTATCTGAATTGCGGAGTATGGCTCTTTCAAATTTCCCTCCACAGTATTCATCCATTGATTATAAGGAAAAGTCTATTGATGAACGTACAGGGGCTATTTTGACTGATTTTAAAACAATCTTAGATATTTTGAAATTTCGTGTTGCCAACTCGGGTGATTCGACTGCCTTTCATACTTTGGAGAATTTCAAAGGCAGCAACAAACCATTGACATGGAAGAAGTTTGAACAAAGAATTTATGCTGTTTGCAATTATTTGATTGAAAAGTCCGATGTTAAAGCCGGAGATTACGTTATATTAATGTACTCCTTATCGGAAGAATTCATTATTGCGTTGTATGCTTGCCTTTTCTGTGGTATTATCCCCATTCCCATGCTTCCCTTTGATTCCAATAGAATTGGTGAAGACTATCCCGCCTTCTTAGGTACAATTAGGGATTATAATGTTCATGATATTCTTGTTAATGAGGAAATTGAAAAGTTTTTAAAAAATGGACCTATAGCTGATTCATTCAAGAAATTCAACAGCAGATACAGAAACTTGAAAGTCAAGAATACCACCAAAGTTACCAAGGTTTCCAATGTAGCATCATTGAACTCGAAAATTGCAAAATACCAAGCAGCTGTCAACTTTAGGGATGAGAACACAATTGCAATGGTGTGGTTAAACTTCACTTCAGATTATTATAGAGTTGGTGCAGCGTTGACGCATAAATCGATAATGGGAATATGCAAGGTGTTTAAAGAAACTTTGAATTTATCAAATAGATCGGTAATTATCGGATGTGTTCGTCATTCAGCAGGTATAGGTTTGATCCAATCAGCATTATTGGGTCTATATTTAGGAACGACAACTTATTTGATGTCACCAGTTTCTTATGCCGAGAGTCCATTATCCTTCTTTTTGGCTTTATCTCGTCACAAGGTCAAGGATGTATTTGTCACTGAACAAATGTTGAAGTACGCGGCCATTAAGTTTTCGCCAAAAGGATTCAATTTGAGTGAACTTAAAAATATGATGATTAGTACCGAAGGTCGGGTAGAAATAGATATGCTTCGAAAGATAGCCAAGGTTTTCTTGTCTACGAAATTAAGTGCAGCATCAATGGCCAGTGTTTATTGTCATTATTTCAACCCAATTATATCAACTAGATCATATATGTCTGTGGCACCGGTTGATTTATATTTGGATCCTATAGCCTTGAGACAAGGTTATGTCTCAGTTGTCAATCAATTTGAGGTTCCTAGTGCTTTACATATTCAGGATTCAGGCATGGTGCCTGTTTGCACAGAAATTGCCATTGTGAATCCCGAAACTCGCAAGGTGTGTAAGGAAGGGGAGTTTGGTGAAATCTGGGTTTGTTCAGAAGCTAACTTGGCATCTTTTACTAATGGTCCCAAGGGTCCTCTGGACAATTTCACTGAATCGCAGTTTATGGGAAAGATTGTTGATGGTAATCCTAATATGACCTATATGAGAACAGGTGATTTAGGTTTTCTTTATGATGTTTCCATTACTAGAAACGTTAAGAATGATACAAAGAACTCTGAAGAGACAGATACTCAATCTTTCCGTCCTTTGTTCGTATTGGGTAAAATAGCGGAAACGTTCGAGATTATGGGTCTTCATCATTTCCCCATTGATATTGAGCGGACCATTGAGGCATGCCATCCTGATATTTACAGAAACGGTTCGTGTGTTTTCAAATGTGCTGATTATACAATTCTTGTTTGTGAGTCCAAGCGTTCTCGTTACTTTGCATCGTTGGTGCCACTTCTTGTCAACACTATTCTCAGTAAGCACCATCTTGTGGTAGATATAGTGGCTTTTATTAAGAAGGGAGAGTTCCCCATTTCTAGATTAGGAACCAAACAACGGGCTCGTATTATTGATGCGTGGGTCCAGGGTGTTATTCCAATTCTGGCGGCATATGGTGTTAACTACGGTGAAAATAGCATGATCCAGCTTGTGAAGGAGATCGATGATGTTGCTCGTGACAATCCTGTTACCAGCTTGAAGAACCCAGCTGTTTCGTATTATGAAGATGATGATTCTGTTTTTGATCCCCGGTTCAGTAACGGCCTTACTTTGAACCAATCGAATTCCGGTGATATTCCCAGAGGTATTTCTTCTGAAGCCAGTGTGAACACTTCTAACACCGACGATGATACACTCCAGTTTGTGCCTAAGCTGCATTTCCAGTACCAACAATTCACACAGCAGAACTAGTGATCCCATTAGAGACAATATTATTAATAGTGAGCCGTATCTCATATTGTGCTCGGAATAATACGTCATGGTATATTAATACAGTAATAATAAGATAGTTAAGACAATATTTAAAATATTTAAAACAATATTTAAAACAATATTTAGGACAATACTCCTAAGTAATCACACAATACCTAGTGGTATATGTAATATTATTAATACCATAGCTAATGCTTTTTTAACTATTATTCTTACCACTACAATAATGTTAATACCACATTAGTGAGACCAATTGACTCTATGCTAAATACTGCGGAAATTCAGTATCTCACTTACAACTCTCCATCCACTTATGTCGAGGTATAATCGTTACTAAGTAATTAAAACCAATATGAGTAACTTAAATTGGGAATATGTGAAATATACCATATAGTACCATATCCACCATTCCATACCCTATACACATAATCAACATAAATAAAGGCTAAGAATCTACAGTAGTCTTATCTTACTATGTGGTACTATGATTCGGATCCCACCTCATCTTAAGGTCGTGTCCAAACCGCCCTTCTCAGAAAATCAGTATTCGAAAAAACACGCTTCAGAGATCCCACATACAAATGGCAAAGAGAACCCATAAACTGACTTTGGCATCTTATATCCTGACAATCAATGAGCACCAATAGGTCTGTGAGCCCCCAGACAGTGGAGGACACCCGCACTACTGCGGACGCCAACAGTTGGCGCGGAAAGATCGGTCGAGTCCTACTGTTTTTCGCAAACACCAACTACCCCGGTTCCAATCCATCACAAGAATCAAAGTCATCCAATGGATCCATTTCCAAGAGTCCGTTCCTTTCGGCCGTCAATGAGCCGTTGCAGAACAACTTTCTGTCGGAAAAGCGCAGAAGGATGAGTGTCCAGGCGCTTAGGAACAAAACAGGCTACATTCCTCGATCGAGTACTATGAATAGCCATGCTGGCGTTTACCAAAATTACGCTGAAAACATCGAACTAGAACAAGACAGCTTGAACAACCACTTAGAGAGAAGATTGAGCACTACATACAATAATCTGCTCATGAAAGATACTCCTATTGCAATTTCCCAACAAACAGAGATCAGAAGTAACTCGCCTCTAGTGCCTGTTACCGAAGAGATGAGCGTTAGTCCACCTCCTCGCTTCGACGCTGAATCGACCACATTGCGGTTTGACGATGGGGGCTTCGATAAGTATGGCAGTAACTCAATTATAACCGACCAAGCATTGGTGGAAGCCGAATACGCACCTTTATACACCGACGATGAGGGAAACTTAGTACGGCCCCCGTTCATCAACTTGGACCCCAAGGAAAGATACGAGTTGTTACAGTTGAAGCGAGAGATGAGAGCAAGAAAACACTTGGAAAATAGATTGAAGGATATGGTTGATCCTAACGAAACTGCTTCAACTTCCATCCGTGATAATTTAGTGGAGACTTCCACCCAGACCCATGATGCTAATTATCTCGATAAATCGTTGCATTTCGTTAATTTGAAGCGGAAACTCAAGGCAAGCACCGGCTTGAGAGATGCCAAACGTAGAAAGAACAACAAGGGCTATTTTGTTGCCGAATTCTATTACGATGTAACTGATGATAAGGAACATAAGAAAGCCGTGGCCAGCAAATACGACGGATATTTGGGTCAAGTCAGCAAGCCTCAGTTCAAAACAACGAAAAAGACCAATGATGAAAATTCAATGGGCTCTTTTGGTCAGTCATCACCAGGTAAACGTTCTGATTTGGAGAATATCTTGCAAAGCGATACAAAGATAAGACTCCCATTGGATTCTGATTTCATAAAGGAAAAAGAGAGTTTAACGAACGTTGTCAAGATTAAAGATACCATTACAACTAGACCAGATACCACAAACCTTGAAAAAAACCCACCAGCTCAACCTAGTGCAGGCTTCACTTTCAACCTAAACAAGTCAGACATTCAAAGCATTGTTTCTCAAAGACAGGAATCTGAAAAGGCAACCGCAGAGAAAGCACAAGAACTTAAACCTCAAGAAGAGAGCAAAGACCTTCCAAGAAAGAAGAGAACTGCCACAGAAATTCCTGCTGCATCAACATCAACTCTACCTAAGTTGTCATTTGGTAACGCACCAGCATCTTTGCCTTTACCTTCATCTACGGGGGGGTTATTTTCGGGAACTAAATCACATACAAACACTCTTTCTGGCGGCCTTTTCAGCACTACTTCTGAAAGTAGCAAGAAAGATTCACCATTGCCTAAGTTTAATTTTGGTGCTTCGAAGCCTGTCGAAGGTTCTGCTAAGGTCGATGGGTCGAGTGAGGTAGATCTCCCACCCAGGAAGCGCACCAAAGATGAAGCAGTGAGTGAAGATGGTGCACCTACCCTCTCGTTTAAGTTCAATTCAATATCGAAGGATTCTTCTGAAGGCATCAAAGCTCCACTTTTTGGGAGCACCAAAAAGGCGGCTACAGAACCGCCAAAATTCTCATTCGGCAAAGCTGGTCTGCCCTCTGAAGCTGAATCGAAAACAACTGCTGACGCACCAGCACCCAAGCCCTTATTTAGCTTTGGATCTGAGACGAAAACTCCGTCAAGTGCTCCATCCTTTTCGTTTGGAGAAACAACCGCAAAGAATGAATTACCAAAACTACCAACTGTCGGAAATAAAGATGACAATTCGACGACTGATGCCCTCCCAAAGAAAGATTCTGGTTTGTTTGGTGGATCTTTAAAGCCTACGGATGAAAGTTCGAAGCCATTGTTCAGTTTTGACAACAATAGTGCAAAGAAGCCACTGAGTCTGGCATTCTCCTTTGGTGGTTCATTACCAGACAAGAAGGAAGAAACTCCTAAGCCCTCTTTTACATTTGGTGCTAAAAATAGTACCAACAATGAAGCTAGCGAATCGCCCAAGCCATTTTCGTTCGGAGCATCCAGTACTTCTATGAGCAAACCTGCATTCACATTTGGATCTACTAGCGCAACTTCAGTGACAAAAGATGAGTCTCTGGCTAAACCACTTTTCAGTCTTGGTAGTCAGGCAAATGCTTCTACATCGACTGTAGGATCACAACCACCCAAAAAAAACGGTCTGGTTGTATCCTTTGCCTTTGGAGATAGTGCCAACAAGGATCCCGCACAAATATTTGGTGCTAGCAAAAGTAACAACACCAACTCTAATAATAATGATAATGCTGGCGGTTCTCAAGAATTTAGCTTTAGCCTTGGTAATACCAATGTTAACACTCCTTCAAATCTGGCTTGGGGTTCCGGTAGGGCTACTCCGGTATCTGGAGGGGCATCCTCTGCATTTAATTTTGGTACTACTAAGGGTTTGGGTGATGTAGCTCCAGGATCCGGATCAACATCAGGAAGGTTTACCTTTGGGCAAAGTGGTGATGGAAAGCCAGGATTAGGAGGAATAAATGTAACTGGGTCAGGTAGTCAGTTCAATTTTAGCAAAGAGACTACACCAGTTGGTGCCAGTGGAATCAACGGTGGTGCTGGTTTATTTGCATCGCCTGCCTTTGGAGGCGCAGCAGCCGGTAGAAGCGGTATTAATGCCAACCATGGTGGTGTTGGAGGATTTGGTGCAGTGGCCGGAGGACCAGCTGGAGGGCCAGGGTTTCCATTCACGGGAAGCATCTCCAGCAAAGAAAATACACCTGATCCGTCATCGATATTTGGAGGTATGGGAAACGTTGGAACCATTGGTCAGAATGGTATGGCATTCAACAGTAGCAGTGGAGGATTTGGTGGTGGTGCTGTAAATAGTGGTTTTGGTGGGTTTGGCACAGGAGCACAACCATCACCAGCATCGACTCCGGTTATCTCCGGACGTAAGATTGCCCATCCCAGACGTCGTGGAGGACGTTAATGCATTACAAGGGCAGGTACACCTGAGAGTTCTGGGGGATAAGATGCCATTTACAATTGCATAGAATAAGCTGTAATATAATGCGAGAGGTGTGATGTATTAAGATGTAAGATACATATATATGGAATAGATATGGAATTTGCTGGAAGAAGAAGAGTATACATAGGAGGAAAGGATGGTGTATGGCAGAGTACTAATATTGAGTATTGCTGGATAGGCCATATTCACCAACTTTATAAGGAAAATAATACATGGATATACGGTACTATGCTAAATTGCTGCAAGGAAGTAGAGTAGAATTGGTATAAGTTTTATATAGTGTTCCGATACTCCACTACGGTAATTGTGAACTCTATGGTAATACTGTAATAATTGTAGAACAAAGTTCAGATTAGTTTAATACATCTTCAATGAATACAGATTCCATCTGTAATTAAGTGTATACTCTAAAATGACTGCACTACACTAGTATACTCTACTATACTGTACTACACTGCAATACACTACTACACTACTACACTACACTACTACACTACACTACTACACTACTACTCCGCACTACAATACTACACTATATTTTAGATACGTAAAGAGACCATATAAGGCTGTATGTTACAGATTTTTAGTGGCCACAGCCCCTTTTGCTCAGGAGAGGTCATAGTAAATTATTATTGGTAAAGGTCTCAATAATTTAACAAAGCCTAATGAACTACAGTAAACAGTTTTATTGTAATAAAATACTGTAGTGGAAGATTGAAGTATAGTAATGTAATATAATATTACAATACTGTGACACTATGATACTATAATAATGTAGTCTAATAATGTAGTATCATATTGGAGTAAAATAATGTAGTATAATGTAGTTAAGGGTACTCTGAATCGCGAAGTCTAATCACAGAGCCTAAATAAGCCCAATTTAACCTTTGCATGTGAGATTCTCCCCATATTCAACAAAAGGGTATTTCCAACCTACAAAACAGGAATGTCATAACGACATCTCATACGAAACGAATCAAACACCACAAGCAAGACGAGCGTTTACTGAGAACAGTAAAAGATATATCCCGCGTAAATGTTTAGCCGGATTTCCTACTTCGTATAAAGTTGGGGTAGTAACAAATGCAGGTGGTACTCCGCTTGGGAAGATCCCAGGGAAGAAACCCAATCGCGTCCCTGTCACAATGGCAGAGGAGCATTTACGGGCCATTTCCGTACATGGTAATTATTCACAGCCGCTGGAATAGATGTTCTAACGCCTTATATAACATGGGCAATACTGTGCGAAAGATTGAGACTGACTGTTTTATATGTATAAACAGCCCATACCATTGAGTTCAGATATTTTCAGTGATTATTTTGCAGTATACCATTAGCATATATTGATTTATATATATTGATTTATATATATTGATTTATATATATTGATTTATATATATTGATTTATATATATTGATTTATATATATTGATTTATATATATTGATTTATATAAATATATATACGGCACAAAGATTAGTACTGTTAGTTTGTTTTTTGCAGTATATTTAACAGTGGATTTGGGGTATACCAAACAAAAACACTGCTTTACCGTTTCATACGATTCTACGTTCCAATTTGGTCTGGAAGCGTCCTGACTTCCGTGTTCCCGGTTATATAAGCTTCTACGATGAGTTCACCTTATCCTAGGCAACAACGCTACCCCGCGCCTCCATATCTTCCAGGCAGACTTCACACTCTCAACGCCGAGCAAGAAGTCAAGCTCAAACAGACATGGGCATATCTCTTGAAGTTCTGGGGGTATCCCTTGGACTTTCCCGATGACGATATCCAGTACAAGGAATGCTTTGTATCATCGACGATTACCCAGATGTATGATAACGACAACGGACCCGTTTCCACGGCTCTAGGCAGATCCAACACTCGCAACTCGCTCAACTCGACCAGTTCCCGAACCACTTCCGGCTCCAAGAAGCTGAAGTTGGGTGGTATATTTGGCCGTAAGAAGGAGGTTGAAGAAAGCAGATCTGCTCCGGCTGAATCCGTCAGATTGCGCAAGATCCAGACCCAGTCTTCAAAGGAGCAGTACAAAGCCATAACCAAGCCATCGCCCGAGATCTTTGCCGTCTACGGCGATTACTACAAGCAGACGTTTGAGCATTCGCGGTGGTATGATGACGAGAAGGACTACGAAAGCGACACCTTATCTTTAGAACGGTTTGTCACTGCATCAACTTCGTTGACCGAATACGGCGATGTTTATCCAACTGGTACAGGCTCAGGTTCCGGTTCGGGTTCTGGTTCTAAATATAATGGATCTGGTTCCAACGGTTATTCCAGTAATGGAAACTATTATGCGAACGGAACTAGAGGTATCAATGGTTCCAATGACTGCGGAGATGCCTACAAGGCTGAGGGCATTGCCACTTCAATTACTCCCCATATAAACATCCACTCTGCCTTGCTGCAGTCCGATCCCAAAAGCATGCACAAGACGTGCTTCAACTGTGTATCTGTTGATTTGGCCGATAATGTGCTCTTGAGATTTGTTAGAGCCAGAAAGTGGGATGTGGACAAGGCGTTGGTCATGTTGGCCAAGAATATGCAGTGGCGGAGTCACGAGTATCCCTCCTATGACTGGACTCTTGAGGGAGACTCTACAAGCTATGTCAATAAATCATGTCCTGGATTGACTAAGAATTTCACCACTTCCAAGGGCTATCTCAGAGGAGTGGATAAGGAGGATCATCCTATTTTCCTCTTTAAGGCCAAGAAACACTACATTGGCGACACTCCCTTGGCCGATACCCAAAGGTTTGCCATCTTGATCATCGAATGGACAAAGCTCCAATTACAAGAAACTGTCAATGGTGTGGACCAGTGCACGGTTTTCTTTGACTTGACAGGGTTCTCGTTGAAGAATGCAGACTATGGTGCCATTAAGTTCTTGACGGAAATCTTTGAGGCCCATTATCCTGAAACGTTGGGCTACATTATTATCCACAATGCTCCATGGATCTTCTCCACCGTGTGGAACATAATCAAGAACTGGTTAGACCCTGTGGTGGCTTCGAAAATCCGCTTTACCAAGGATTACAAGGATTTAACCAAGTTCATTGAGCCTCACTATATTCCGGAGTATTTGGGTGGTTTGGATAAGTTCAATGGTCCCTATCCTGTGCCCTCAGAGGAGCACACACGGCCTCCCAAAACACCTGACGCAGAGTTTATCCGGTTGATGAAGGAGAGAGACGAATTATTTGTGCAACTTATAGAGGTAACCCAGAAATGGATAGAGGCCGTCAACCCAGAGGCGAGCTCCAAGTACTTGCAGGACAAGATGCGTCTTGGGATCGATTTGACGTGGAATTACAGACAGGTGGATAAGTATATTCGGAATCCCGGTATGTACGATAGAAACGGTACGTTGTTGATGGAAATTCCTCGGAATTATTAGTCAGGGGATGTGCATTACGGATTCATTAAAAAAGTACAAATATATGGATATTTGTTAACATGTTCAAATAGACATGCGTTATTTATTCTCTTCACGCTATCTGTTCTGCCATAAAATGTTGAGAATCATAAGTATATTATTACATTATTACAGTTCATAGACATAGTACATCTAGTCATTACAGTTTCACCGAACGCATAGAAGTGGCAGAGTAACTCTTAGTAGTGGAAACAATACCGTTGCATATCTCATCACTGCTTCTGCACTGACACCGACTGCTTCCATGTAATGAGCCTTTCGAATGTATAATTGTATTTATCCATATCCATATCCGCATTTGGCAATAATAGAATAATAATTATACACCGACAAGATTTGGTAAAGTGTAAACATTATTGGTGATGCTGAATGAACACTGGACCAGAAGCTAATTGGATGGGGGAAAGCAATGAACAGTAAATGTACAATTAACTCAAATCTGTAATCGAAAGTATCGGTATACGTAATAAAGAAGGATATTTGACGTGATCTCAATGTTTATAGCATAGTATAAAAGTATAACATTATAGAATAATAGTATAGTATAATAGTATAGTGTAGTATAGTAGTATAGTGTAGTATAGTAGTATAGAATAATAGTGCAGTACAAGAATATAAGAGGCTTGTTTAATAGTATAGTATAATAATATAGAATAAAGTATAGCAGTATAGTATAGTAGTATAGAATAATAGTACATTGATAATGCTTATTCTGATATCCCCCCAGTCCTGCATTTTCTTATTGTCTGCGCCGAATTAGGCAATTATTTCGATGGTAGCGCGACCTCAACCTAAACCAAATCAAATATTACACTTTATATCCTGGGGATGAACGGATTCTCTCTTTTCATAATACATACCATACATAAACTTATATTTATACTTAGACCAACTCTATCCACGTCTCGTATATCTATTATTGGAATTACATCGTCCACACAATGACGAGACGTTCCGGAAGAAAAAACTATCAGGAGTTCGATGAGAGCCACACCTATGAAGCAGAACCAGAAGAAGAAGGTCAAGATGAAGACAACGAGGAACTGGAAGTAACCCGCTGTATTTGCGGTGAAGATGAGCTTCAAGCGTCAATGATAAACCAACAGTTGCTGAGTGTGCTTCTGCACGAGTTCCAGATCAGAATAGACCAGGGACTCTTTATCCAGTGCGACAAGTGTCTGGTATGGCAACATGGATACTGTGTTGGGCTCTTTACCAATGATGAAGTTCCTGATAAATATCTCTGTGAAAAGTGTCTGCCTGAGCTCCATATTATCATCAGCGAGGCCGGGATCAAAGCTGCTCGGTTAGGCAGAACCTTGTACCGCCCAGTTAACGATAAGAGAAAGAAGGTATTGTTGGAGGAATCTTCGTCGTCTGGTTCTTCTTCTAGAGGTCAAAGAGGAGGGACTTCGTCTTCTAGCTCTGGATCTTCTTCATCCACACGCCGAGGAGGTACCAGTAGTGGTGGAGCTGTTGATGACTCCGATACTACCACACAAGCTTCGCTGGCTTCATCTTCCTCCAAGAGAAAGGAAAGACGGCATTATGATGATTACGATGAACAACTCCAGAAAGCCCTTAGAGAAAGCGCAAAAGAGGCAGGCATTCGCAAAAGGAAACAACCAGAATCTGACGATAACTCAAGAAACTCATCAAATTCGCATACTCGTGGAATCAATGGTTCTTCTAACGCTTCCACATCTTCCAAGTCACAGAATGAGCCTAAAACAGAGGGCCATGATTCTTCAAATGGACATGAAAGTGAAGGAACAACATCAGATAGCAAACGAGTCAAACGAGAAGATCTCGATGATACTTCCAACATGGAGGAAGACGGAGAATACGATAGTGTAGATAGGGTTTCATCACTGCGGAAACGGGCTACCAAACCCAAATTGAAAAAGACCAAATCAAAGAACGGTGGGTCTGGCTCTGGTTCCAAATCTGGCACCAATTCTAAAACCAGTAATGGTAACGATCCTTTAAGCAAAGAAAAATTGGCCAATCAACCTTCGAAACCTCGTTTTGTCAGTGATAGGTCGTCAATCTTTGAACTCCGTAAACGAACTGGTGCTATTTTAGAGTGGTTGGGCCGAACTCAAGTGGAATTGGAGGATGAGAAAATAAGCAAAATCGAGTTGTTCAGCTACAAGGAGAATACATCGGACCAATTGGCCCAGGAAAATGCCCGTGTGATAAACGATTACGATGATAACTTTGTGTTGATGCAGAAATTAACTGAAAAGATCTTGGTATGGGAACAGAAGTATGGTAAATATGCACCTTAGTATGATAATTCTGGCATAATATTTTCTTTGGGTTCCTTTTTGGGTTGTATTTTCTTCTTTAATTTCGTTGGGCATTTTCCTTTCTTTCCTGTTATTTATCATCACCTTTGTTGCTTTGTCTATAGTGTTTCGGAAAATAATGACTATGTAAACCTTCTCCATTCTTTATGATTTGAATTCCTAAAGAATTTCTCGTAAATTTCTGCTTCTCTGTGCTGCCATCGATTCCGAATTATTGACGGTGGCATTATTCCCTGACAGCTGTGGTAACTCATTGACTTTATCGTAGAGTAAATTCAACCATTGGTCACTGTTGATTATTTCATCCCCACCAATGATTAAATTCGTATTAGGGTATAATTGCTGTAATTCATGAACAATTCTGGCTTCTTCATAAGTTACTCCTCCTTTGAAATAAATGATAATATCCTGTATCATTCCATCGTAGGGACCATATTGGCTGGTGACCTTATCTGGAGTCATTACTGTAAGCTGATTCATTTGAGAAAGATGGTTGGTAATCAAACTCGTTAATAAGGACCGTATACGGGGAGAATATTGCATGTAGATGTTATCGTTTCTTCCTGCATTGGCGTTACCACCTCCACCAAATAAGTTATTTATTTTTGCCTTGTTGAAAAATTTAGGTTCATCTCTGCTGGTATTGTGGGCAGGGGTATGGTCCGATGCAGTTTCAAAGTTGTAACCGGGGAATAATTTCTTGAAAGACTCGAGCAAAAGCAGCTGGGATCTGGTGATAACTGGTTGAGTGGCCACTGGATCACTCAACAAGTTAGTGAAGTTTTCGATTTCATTTTGTTGACGGGGGAAGCGTACAATAAAGAGAATTAATAGCTTAACTTTGTTGATGGTGGTCACTTTTGGATTATTAAAAATATCCACAATTTTATTTTTGATGGATTGGTGGTTCTCTAAATTCCCAGCAATGATCTGCTGCAATTCACCAATTTGCCACAAGTTCTGAAGATTGATCTGTCTATCTAACTCCGACAATATATTCAAGTGTTTCAAGATGTTCTGTGAGAGCTTCTTATACTCTGGGAATTTTGTTAACATTTTCTTCAAATCGTCGAGATTGGTGCTGCTATCGATGTTGGTCTGTTTAGTCTCCTTTTTGTATTCTTCGACATATTTTTGAAACTTATCGGTGACATCGCCATAATTCAAGTAGATTGACAGCTGGTAAAACTTGTCTGCGAGAACAACGGCCTGCTTTTCCAGAGGCAAGTTTATAGTATTATTATGTATGCCGATAAACTCGTGGATCATAGACTGGTACGTCCAGGGTGCAACCAATGGAGTTATGGGGTCGTTCTGTCTATCAAGCAACAAAAGTATAGGTGGAGTGTCTAAGTTCCTATTAAGATCATCGAACAAGTTATTATTGGAATTCAAGTTGATGTTGTACAAGATCTCACTGCTTAGTTTTCTTAATTCAATCAGATTCGACTCGTAAGCAATTACTGGACATCTCTTGAGCGCTAATAGCAAACTGACAATACTGTTCGACTCATCAATGACTGTAGGGTCTGCCAATGGTTTGAGAACGTCGTTCACTTGGTACAAGTTATCATTAACTACCTGGTAGTCCTGGAACAACTCCATAACTCTGGTGATCACTTCAAAGTCGTCCAGCTCCGCCAACTTCTCCAACTTTTGCTTGGACACAACATTGTTGAAGTACACCTGGTACTTGCTGAAATGCGGTGAGGTCAACTCCTTGGCCAAATGGTTAAGCGAGTCGCTGGTGGGTTTTATGTATACAATGCAATCCAAGTTTTTCATAGGCTTCAAGGTATTCTGTTTGTCGATCAACTCTATGAGTATCACATCGTGCTGGAGAAGCTGCGACTGTGAATAGCTCATGGAGAGCACCGCCGTGGTGTACCTGTCCACAAGGAGGACCCGGGGCTTTCTGTCTTCGCCTTTTGTCTTGTGCACAAACAACCGGTCGAAGTAGTTGCTGCTTATCTTGTTGAGACCCACTGTGCCCATTGTAGAGAAGTATCAGGTGAAAGATGTAGAAATGAACGAATATAGAGAAAGAATAAAGTAGGTTTTGATAACAGTTGCAATTACATTTATTCTTTAAATTCGTATATTTTGTGTGGGGCACATTTACTTATAGGAAGGCGCATATAAAAGCTGAATCTGTTAGAGACGAATCTATTAATGGCTATTAATGGCTATTAATGTCTACTAATGGCTATTAATGTCTACTAATGGCTATTAATGTCTAGTAATGTCTGAAGTGACCGAATCGACCTCACCAACTGATCTAAGAGAATGGAAAGTACAGCGTTTGATAAATTACTATTCTAGTTCGGAGGAGTTAGGGGAGGGGAGTATGGAGTTAGTCTTTTTATGAGTATATTTTACTTTAGTATGGATTTATTTAATTTTTGTATGAATTTATGTATTACTTGGTGTATGATTGACTTCTTCTATATATAGTAGGCCTCATGAACTACTTTCTCAGAAGGAATAATTGCCAAGCACTTTACTGTTGACATTGAAGTTTTGCCTGATATGCTTTAATATTTGGGCTATATGGGATATCAATTGTAAAGACTAAACAAGAATGAAAAGAATAATGATCTTCAGCACATAAAGATAAATATATCTACTGTGGTATTTCTTGTATTAGAAGAACAGTATTTCTATTTGTACTAATGGTGAAACTATAATGGTGAAAGTCTACAAAAGTCGGATTGTCCTAGTGAGATGATCATATTTTTGAGAAATTTGGAGCATTTACCAATGAAAGTGGTTACGACATTCACAGATATTACATCAAAGTGGCTAATATATCTAATCCGAGATCAAGGAAAGTGAATAACACTTAAATGGAGCTTGTAAGGTGTAAATTATTATCAAAAAGTACTATGCTAAGCATTATCTTTATCCAGTAGAATCTGATAAAGTGCGAAGCCAAACATTTATATGAGGAAAACACCAACAGATTACTGTTTAAATAGGAATCTGTTAAAATTGTCGAATAAAGAATCCAGCATAATACCACTGGGTACTATTCTCCTTGCAATTATGTTCTTTAATTAGCTATTAAATCGAATCCAGTACTCTATCCCTGTGCTTGGGTGCAAAATGCGAAATAGCAAGCAATACTTGAAAACATATAAGTAGTACAGTTCCAGTACCAGCTATTCTAGTACAACTAACTAACTAACTACTAAATCTTTACAATAACACGGACATATTATCCCGGTATTATCCGGTATTATCGCCTTATGATCGCCATATGGATAAGCGTCTGACTATGGTAGTGGCGTAGTCTATTGTACCATGTTGGGAAGACCTCGGTTAAATGGCCCATATTCGCACCATATTCAAACCATATTCACACTATATTCTTTCTAACTTCATAAGAATTCATCAAACCATACTACACGGTATAATCCCATCCAAGCATCCCATGTATTAAATAATACCTTCTGGCTGAATACCTTTCCCCCTGAAACCAACCTGCTGCATCATACTGCTCACTTGGTGTGGGGAATGAACTGCCCCAACCACACGTGATACAGTACAGAGAACCATGTCCTCGTTTGAGAATAGGTTCATAGAACGAATGAATGATAATGAATGATAATACTAGTATGAGCACTTTGCATTTGATGATCTGTATTGAATTCAGTAAATTTCCTCAATTTCACATAAAAACAAGTATACATGTTTAGACTAATATACTTCCTTAGATATGTACTTAATTAGACATAATTGGCACATAATTGGCACATAATTGGCACATAATTGGCACATAATTGGCACATAATATATATGTGGAAACGAATAACTTTAGTAAAAGCATGATTACTTATTATGTTTTTGATTATCCCGTATCAATGCACCACATTTATCCATTAATACCATACTTTACTACTATTGCCAATCGTTGGTGTATTCCCATACTCTCTGTCCTTATAGTTTTCCTATCAAAGTATGTACGGCTCAGATAGTCACTTGTTAAGCAATGGTTTCTCCCCCACACGACCCCATTTCTTTTTCTACACCTTTTTTTCTTTTTGAAAACAGTTCCTGCTGAACCGCCCATTACCTCTACTTATCATTTATTCCACATCGAGATCCAGTGGAGTGCATTTCCTTAAGCCAGGTCCCATCACCAGTATCCTACTATACACCGTGAGTGACCAGAGTACTTTTTTCCCCCGAGTTTCTACGATAATTTTTTCCCCCAATACTCAACTTGTCATCCTAAGGGAAAAGGAAACAAAAAAAAGTTACCACTATCGCCAACTCCAGATCCCATAAATCTCAAGTAGAATTCCACTACAAGTGAAGCCACCATGTCTACAATGAACCAGATGCAACTCGACTTACGAGTCGGCAAAAAGTACCGTATTGGACGGAAAATCGGTTCCGGTTCCTTTGGTGATATTTACTTGGGTACCAATATCATCAGCGGTGAGGAAGTGGCTATCAAGTTGGAAAATACTAAGGCCAAACACCCTCAGTTGGAATACGAGGCAAAGGTTTACAAGGCGTTAAGCGGAGGCGTCGGTATCCCTTTTGTTAGATGGTATGGTACCGAATGTGATTACAACGCTATGGTGATTGATTTGTTGGGTCCTTCATTAGAAGACCTCTTCAACTACTGCAATCGGAAATTCAGCTACAAAACAGTATTGTTGCTAGCCGACCAGTTGATCTGCCGTATTGAGTACATTCACGCCAGATGCTTTATCCACAGGGATATCAAACCTGATAACTTTTTGATGGGGATCGGTAGAAGAGGGTCCCAGGTCAACGTGATTGACTTTGGTTTGGCCAAAAAATACAGAGACCCAAGAACCCACTTGCACATCCCCTACAGAGAAAATAAGAACTTGACAGGTACCGCCAGATACGCCTCTGTCAACACCCATTTGGGAATCGAACAACTGAGAAGAGACGACTTGGAGTCATTGGGTTATGTGTTGATTTACTTCTGCAGAGGTTCCTTGCCATGGCAGGGATTGAAGGCCGCTACTAAGAGACAGAAATACGATCGCATTATGGAAAAGAAGATGACCACTCCTAATGACGTCTTGTGTAAGGGTTTGCCTGTTGAGTTCTTGGAGTATATGTCGTATGTGAAATCGTTGAGATTCGATGACAAACCCGACTACCCTTACTTGAGAAAATTATTCAGAGACTTGTTCAGAAGAGAAAACTACAAGTACGACTATGTCTTTGATTGGACCTTGTATAAGTTCCAACAGGAAAAGCAAAGACAGCAACAGGGTAAGGCTGGTGAAACTGACCAACAACAACAACAGCAACAACAACTGACACAGCCACAGCAGCAAATTAAACAAGCTCCACCACCACAACAACAACCACAGCAGCAACAACAACAACAACCACAACAACCACAGCAACAACCACAACCACAACAACTAGCCCATCAACCTCAAGGCATTAACCAACAGTCACCATTGCAGCATCCTCAAGCCCAGCAAGGCGCTCCAGGCCAACAATATCAACAAGATAGATTTGTGAATGCATCAACCAACTTTCAGAGGTTCACACCAAACCAACAAATGCCTCAGTCGCCACAAATCATACAGCAACAGCAGCAACAGCAAGGTACTCCCCAACAGCAGCAGCAACAACAACAGATGCAAGATAGACGTCTCAAGAACCCAGCATGGATATAGTTTATAGAGTGATGACTGTCTTTGCACTGCTCCAACTCCCACCAATTAAGGTCCGTCCACATTTTATCGTTAAAGGG
This sequence comes from Lizanozyma gosingica, assembly GCA_030463055.1. Lineage (NCBI taxonomy): Eukaryota > Fungi > Ascomycota > Pichiomycetes > Serinales > Debaryomycetaceae > Lizanozyma > Lizanozyma gosingica. Next base: position 195,399 of record JAKVQZ010000010.1, on the reverse strand, counting down.
TTATAATTTTACTGATGCTGCCTTCTTTTTGTTCTGTCTTTTATTTGCTTTTTCTCTTACTATTTACGTGCATCGTATGGGCTAGTTTATATTACTCTGTGTACAAAGTTAACTGAGTTTGATTTTTTGCAATCATAAATGTGTGTATTTGTCATATGTTATTTGCATTGTAAATGTCATAAGTTGTTTTATTAATAAGTACAAGTTCATATTCCATATTTAAACCAAAAAATTATTATTCTACCCTATTTTTCGTTATGTACTTTCCTTATACAAATATCCATTTCTAATAATCTATAAGAAATCATAACCTACTTTATAAAAGAACGTTTATGTATCTATATTAGAAATCAAATATTATATAAGACTATATCCATTTATTTTTCTAATCGACATTGTCCTGAGCTTTACTGGGGATGACCTTGTCAGCTTCAGACTCAACGTAGCCAGGCTTGATGTTACCATTTTCGTCCAAACCCGAGTCAAAAACTGCACCCAAAAAGTCAAAGATATGCTTACCTTCGTTACCATCCAGAGCATTGCCCTTGAAGGTATCGATGAATCCAAAGAAACTGTAGAATGTGTTTTCTCTGACTTCTTCCCCGTAGATCTTGTCATAGATGTACTTCATCTTGAAAGCATCCATTTCTTCCTGGTACTTACCAAACTCAAGTCTGTTGTAGCCATGTTTCTCCAAAATGGCGTTGTAACCTTCATACACAGGGTTTTCCAAAAGCAAGCCCAAGGCAGGGGCTTTGGGGATGTTGATCTTTGTAGGACCAAAACAATCAGTGATACGCACCAAGGGACATCCAGTACGAACAACAAGAACAGCCATGGCAATCATTTTACGGATCTGATGCAACATGAACGACTGGCCGTGCAATTTGATCGATACCCACTCAGTGCCCTCGATGACAAAAGGGTCCGACACAGTGGTTTTGATGATGTATCTTCTGGCTGATGCTTCCTTAAAGTCCTTACCCAAGGTAAAGTTATGGAAATTGTGAGAGCCTTCATACAGAGCCATGGCTTGTCTGAATAAGGCCAATCTCTCAGAAGAGATGTGATAAGCTCTTCTACGCTTATTTTCGATACTCTTAATCGACTTGATAAGCTTACCGGCCTCGGTGATAGTACCATCAGTGTTGTACAATTTGATCTTTTCCTTGGGTTCTTCTTCCTTGGTAGCATTTTCTTCCTTGGTAGCATTTTCTTCCTTGGTAGCCTTTTCTTCCTTTGGAGCGTTACCCTTAGCAGCAAGAGAGTTTTGTTGCTCCAAAATGCGTTGGGCTTCCTGCAATTGGTCTTCGGTGATTCCGCTGTCAAGAATAGCCTTTTCTGTAGCAGCCCACCATTCTTTACCCTCTACATCATTTCTGATGACACCAGGGTGTTCTACGTCCTTATTCTTGATCAAGTCGCTCAACACAGATCTGGGCTTGGGGGGCAACAATGAGTAAGTAGGTAACAAGTACTCATAGACTCTGGATGAGCACATTTTTCTACAATCAAAGGACTTGTTGGTTCTTTCGATACCCCAGACTCTAATTTGGTCAGGCAACTCCTTGTTGATCTTGGGCACAATTTCAGGATCTTCAATAATCAACTTGGCACTCACAACATTTCCAGCAGCATGGACACCCTTGTCGGTTCTGGCTGCTCTCATAAAGCCGTTCTTTTTCAAATCATCAGAGTTCTCAGGGGAAATGGCCCCAGCGCTAACAAAGGCCCGGAACAACTCGGCCTCAATGGTCTTGACATCTGGGTTATTCTGGATCTGCATCCCATTGTAACCGGTACCACAGTAGCCAATCATGACAGCCACCTTCTTCTTAGGCTTTCTTTCAGACTTGGGCAATGGGTTACCGTTTTCGTCCAATCTGGGAGTAAACTCGCTACAAAAAAAAGACACATCTGTTAGTAACCAAATCCAATATTCATCTACTACTTTTTTCAAAAAACGTACCTACGTGACCTTGTGTTCCCGTTCCCGCTTCTGTTTCTTATTGCCCTTCGCATGGTCTGCCTTACGAGTCCGAGTCCACTTATGTTGCTGACCGCGTTTGTAGACATTTTCATTGCCCTGCTCGTCTGTCTCAACCGGAACAACATCTGGAACTGGCGAGGACTCTGCCACTGTGATCTTAGGGTTTTCTTCACTCATTCTTCCGCTGGCGAATGCAAGTAGAATTGGGTCCTTTTTTTCTGTAAACCGAAAAAACCCAAACCTGATATTATCACCAAATTTTGTACCGGATTTTTTCACCTCATCGCAGATTTTCATTTTATTTTTGAAAACGAGTTGAGTCGAGGATTAATCGTGTGGCCAATTGTGGTAACAACTCCTACAGTTAGTATTCGTATCCTACAGTCATGAGACCGTTGACAGAGGAGGAGACAAAAGTGGTGTTTGAAAAGTTGGCCAATTATATTGGTAGAAACATAACGTTCTTGATCGACAATCCTACCAACCCTCATGTGTTCAGATTGCAAAAGGACAGGGTTTACTACGTGAGCGAACAAGTGGCTCGTTTCGCCACCTCGGTCGCCAGACAGAACTTGATGTCTGTAGGGACTTGCTTTGGTAAGTTCACCAAGACGGGCAAGTTCAGATTGCACATTACTGCGTTGCCTTACTTGGCCCAGTATGCCAAGTACAAGGTATGGATTAAGCAGAACGGGGAAATGCCCTTTTTGTATGGGAACCATGTATTGAAGGCTCATGTGGGTAAGATGTCGGACGATATTCCTGAGCACGCTGGTGTAATAATATATTCTATGAATGATGTGGCATTGGGCTTTGGAGTCAGTGCCAAATCCACCACTGAAGCCAGAAACTTGCAACCTACAGCCATCGTGGCCTTTAGACAGGGTGATATAGGAGAGTACTTGAGAGAGGAAGACACTCTTTTCACCTGATTATTAGGGTATTTCATACTGCATTTTTTCAAAATTATTGTATAGGACATTTGGGCTTCGATGGCTTGAACAGTCATCATGTGTATATTAATCACGAATAATAAAGATAGGAGTTATACATGTGTAGAGTAGAAGATTGCAATATATTATTATGTTGAACTCATAAGCAGTGTTTATAAAGAGTTTTCTTGATTCTATCCAAATACCGCCTTTCGTTTCAGATTCTTTATCTGTTGAACTCCCACTACACTCACTCACTCTGAAATACCAATAAATGGAAATACAATAATATATTATTGTAATCCTTTTTATACAACTTATTGGAAATATTTTTGTATTGTACATTTGTTGTGCATTTCTATTTCCCCCAAGTCACATTTATCAATTTTCTTATTATCCTCTTGTGTCTTACTCCATCTCATTATATCTCGTTAATCGTCTATTGTTCGATCGCTATTTACATGAATTACTCGCGTATACACAAGAGTGCCGATACAAACTCAGTACGACAACACACTTGACTTCAACAATTCTCTGGGGTTACCGCCCGTGATCGTGAAGTAACTGTTGGCCACTCTTTCAAATTGAGCAGCCTTGTCAAAAGATGCAGCCTCAGCAGCCTCAGTAGCAGTTAATGTCTTGTGAACCTTGGCGGGGTAAGGTCTAACCTTGAAAGCACCGGTAGCTTCGTAGAACTCCAATAATTCTCTCGATTCGGCAGCGTTCAAGTTTTCAACATTGAATGCCTTAACACCTCCGTTGGAATGGAAGTTGGATGCAACACTGGTATCACACTGATCAGTCTTCAACCATGGATCGTATTCTTCCAATGCCAACCCTACACTTAAAGTGTGAGTTTCCTTACCCAAGTCCCTGGATTCACCCAACAATACACCACCCTTGGCAAATGCAAGTTCACCAGAGATCAACTTCAACACCAAATCCCCAAGCTCAAACTCAGAAACATGGATCTCCTTTAAATCTGGATGACGGTATGCAGTAATGGGGTTAACAGTAATAGCACTAATGTCGTCGACAGATGCTAAAACTGGAACTTCCTTTGAATGGTGCACAAGCTCCTCCAAGAGAAATTGGAAAGCATTGGTGGGGGCCATTCTACCAAAATCCTTATTCTTGTACACGAGATCCCAGACGGTATTCTCATCCTTCTTCAAGGTGTGTTCGACCTTCTTTGCAGTGAACAGAATGTCCCTCGTCAACTTCAACTTCTTGAAAATGGCTTCGTTTGCACTTCTTAATTGGTGGATCCACTTCTTGGTAAGCATAGGCTGGTGGTACTTCTGTTGTGTCTTGTTGAATATGTAGTCTGAGGAACCCTCCATAATCTTGACAGGAGACTCCAAATGCAAAAGAATAACATCCTTATTGTACTTTGAGCGTGCAAGAGCGTTGGCCTGGGCAATTAACGTAGACTTACCACTACCCTTTTCTCCCACCAAACAAACTCTGTTCTGGGCAGACGAACCATCCAACTTGTTGATAAATTCAGCAGATAATCTGGAAGTGTTGCTCGAGACCAAAGAAACTGGGGCTTCAAAGATCTCGTGATGCTGGAACTTCTTGAACAAACCCAAACGGAACAATGCTAATTGGGTTTCAGGATCATATTTGACAACAGTATTTTTGATATTGTCGATGGTGTTGTGTTGCAACACTCCAACATCCAAAGTATTCAATTTGACGGCCATTTTCTCAAACTTCAAGGCCCTGACAGCATCCTCGAAGCCCAAATGGGTCATACCACCGGCCTTGGCCTTTTTTTCTTTGGCACCATCCTTCTTCTTGTTGTAACCCTGCTTCAACTTCTTGGCTGGCTGCGCTGACTGCTTTTTCTTCGCAGCAAATTGCACCGAAGAAACGGAAAGGCTTCTCACCCCACAGGGGGGAACTCTTGCCAACGACCTGGCCGCTATGCTCAACATGTCAGCTACTTGTCGTGGATACGTGAGGATACAAGTTGAGTATAGAAGTCGAGTTTATGGATTCACTAAAAATTTTTTTTTCAGTCAACCTTAGACTTGTCTCATGCTTACGTAAGAAATTTCACAATGTAAAACATAATACAGAATACCTATACTAATACTATAATATATATAATATTTATAAATGTTTACATATAAACTGTGTACCCGTTGTTCTAGTCAAAGCTAATCGGGAATTTGTCATTGTCTGCCACCACGAACCTGCCGTTTATACTAGGATCACAGATAACTTCCACAGCCTTGTCAACTACCTGGACCAAAGAAACCGTGTGTAGACTCTGATTTGCGCCTACATTGGCCATGTTGCCCATGTCAGTCTCGCGGATCAAGGCTGGCAAAAGACTGTTGACACGAACCTTCCCTCTAAACTCGTGGGCCAACGCCTGGGTGAACCCTAGAAGACCTGCTTTGGAGGCGCTGTAGATGGAGGTGCCGTTGACGTTTTGCCCGGTGATACTGAGAACTGACGAGATGTTGAGAATGGACGGATCGTGTTTCAGTTTGAACAACTGTTTGTAGGCCAACTTAGAGAGCAAAATAGGCACTACCAAGTCCAAATTGACGGTGTTCTTGATATCCTCGTCGGAGATGCGAGCCAAAAGCGAATGGGTAGTGACTCCCGCACAGTTGACAAGAATAGACACTTCTTTCAAGTACTCTGTGATTGGGGACGTCCCCGGGTCAGATTTCACCAAGTTCATCAAGTCATACAGGAGCATCTGGTGGTTCTGAGTCGAGTTGACCACTGGAAGCGACGATAGCTGTTGGTGGAGAAGAGCCTTATTGCGGGCCACCAAAGTGACAGAACATCCCATCGATGCAAGTCGATGGGATAACGCAGCTCCTAATCCTCGGGATGCGCCTGTGATCACGGCCTTTCTCCCTATCAAGTCCATGATGGCGTAGCAGATAAGAATAACGTGAGAGACGACTAAAAAAGAAGAGATGAATTAAGTCAACGGAAGCTCAAGTCTATACAATGGCAATGTGTGAAATCTCCAGCAATCGAAAAATAGCTATGGTTTCTTCGCATAAGGGTATCTCCTACACACAGAATACGAACTGATTGTGCATAATGAGTCGGCATATTCTAGACTACAGACGGCAAGTACCACTGTGCGCCTTCCACAGTGTATCTGGGTCACATCTGTTTGAATTATTATGAGCTGCGGTATTGAACAAGTTGTTATGAAGTTGTTATGAAGGTTATCATGAATTTAGTTCTTTCATTTATTGTGACAATTGAGGGATCTGAAGTCACCCCCTTCGATTTCACTATGGTCCAAAAAATAAAGCACATTTATTACTTTGTCACCTACAAACCTGCGCCCCTGCAACGACATCACGATTCTGTGATGTACCCTTACCCTTATTACACCTCCTTGAACCCCTGAACGATTCTAGTTTACCCGGACTTATTTCCTACTTGAGGGACCATACACGTGCACGACTTTCTATGGGTTCGTATTTATTCCACATTCTAAAGATTCCTTTCTCTTGAGACTTACTTATATGAGATCAGAGTTTCGGACTTACTAAGGATGCTGATACCAGAGTTTAGTACGTTGTGATTGTCTGAGAATGACAGTTCAAATTTCGCTTCAGTGCATTTTTCGTACTATTACAGTCGTCCAATGAAAAGATGGCAAGTACTTTTTCATTTGATAGGCACTGCTTTATGCTCTTGCAATTATCATATGATGGATTACTTCTGGGTGACAGTTGGACACGGACGGTAACGCTGACTATGCGTCCATGCTTTTTTACTGTAGTTGTTGATGATTAGTCTATTGAGTGCCCATACAAGTGTTTCAATTGTAAGGATCTATTGAAGTGACACAAAATCGACAACCTATAAAGTGAAAATTTTGCCCCATCTCAAAGTCACAGAATAAATTCTACTTATACATTCTTTGGCTTGATTTTCACGTACCATAGTTGATACGCTGACAGCGTTGACTTGTTGCTTAGGGGTTGAGTGGCAACAGCAAAGGGAGCAACATTCATTGAGTCGATTGGCGGTTAATTGATTGATTGAATCTATTTCATTTAGTATTATCTTGGTTTTGACTTGTGTTGTCTTGTATGAGTTGTCGCATCATGCTGTGTAAGAGTTTGTGGATTCCACGATATATGGTCATACGACTGTACTCCACCAAACCCATCAATGGTGCAAAAAGGACTAGGCGAGCCCAACGGGATTGGGAAATCATGACTCCTAACCAGCGTGTGGAGCTGTTGCGGAATGCACCAGAGAAAGAGTTCAACTTTGGAAAGTTTATGAATTTGGGAGGTATCTCAAGGACCTCAACTGAACGGACCCAACAATTAGTTCAAGCCATTAAATCGTTTGACGAATTGCGGATCTTTCCCACAGTACGTTATGCCATGGTGGAAGAAATCAGAAAAGGGTATCTTATGCGGAACACCTACGTCAAGTCTAAGGAAGAATTGAAAATAGTACCCACAGATGTCCAGGTGGCTGCAATCAAGAATATCACACAACCACGTATTAAAAACGTTGGTAAAAAGAAGTCTGAAGAAGAAGTTTCTCTTGGAATCGGCACCCATGGTGAAAGGATTTACAATGAAGTGATGAAACAGAACCAGATGAAGAAGTTGAATACATATATGCTTGTTTCAGAAACAGGTTCAGGAAAGACATGGGCATATTTGGGCAGTCTTATGACAAAGTTGAAGGAAAGAGACTTGGAGGCGTTCCGTATGTCTCCTGAGAAGTATCAACAGCAAAAGAAGGCTCAGATCGTTCGTTCCTTAATCTTAGTCCCTACGTATGAATTGGTGGATCAAATCTATCAAACTATTCAACGGGCTAATAAAATCAAGTACGACGTTGAGAATGATATTATTGATGGGAACAAATATGATGATGCAACAAAAGAATTTATGCGATTACCAGAGAACAGTGAAAGCTTAAATTTGCGTGTGTTCAAATGGGATCAGAATATGCCTGCTAACAAGTTCTTTGATGCCTGCAACCAGAGATTAGATGTGCTTATTACAACACCTGGGAAAGTGAATAGTTTATCCAAACTTGCCAATGTTTCACGTCCATTTAGACATTTCAACGGGTTGGAATTCTGTGTGTGTGATGAAGCAGATACGTTATTTGACACTTCCTTTGTTAATGACACAACAAACATTATGAAGTCTTTAAGAAATTGCCGTGATCTAGTTCTCTGCACTGCCACTCTTCCTCAGGATATTAGAAAGTTGCTTTTGAAGATGTTCCCTCAGAGTTCTCTTGCTCGAATTTTCACCAAAGACGTTCATAAGATACCTCGTAAGATTGAAGTGAAATTGATCGACAGTCTTGACAAGCCATATAATGGATCCAAAATTAAGACTTTGGCCCAATGCATTTACGCTATCTACAATGATGGAACTGAAAAGGGTTATACCAAGAGAATCATCGTATTCATCAACAAAAAGCAAGAATTGGAGGAAGTCAGAAACCGCTTGCTTGAGTTTGATTTCCGTGAACAAGATATTGTCCAATTGTCTTCGGATTTCGACGTCCAGGACCGTTTGGACATTGTGGCTCCATTCCTTGAACCTCCTTGCAAAATAGAAGACGAGGTCGACAGAAGCAGAATCAAGGTGCTTTTGACCACAGATATTATGGCTAGAGGGTTGGACTTCAAGGGAGTGAAGAATGTTATCATCTACGATATTCCTCGGAATTCTTCCGAGTTAATGCATAGAATAGGGAGAACTGGACGAATGAAACAAGGTGGGAGAGTGTTTGTTATATTGGACAAGAAGAATCGTAAGTCCTGGATGAAGGGGTTACCAACGGTTGTTAAGGAAAGTATTAGAATGGGATAAATAGGTATGTGAACTTTTTTTTGATGAAGAACTATTCCATTTTGATGATGATTACAAAAGATTTTTCAGACGTTAGACTTCCGATTATTGCTGAGGAGAAGATCTTTTTTATCTGACTACTTGTCCAAGGAATGGGTATTTAAACATTCTAATGTTTTGTGTTCTTAGGTACTAACAGATGCAGGTAAATTATTTGTATATATTAGTGATATCTGGTACCATGAGATAGGTTCAGAAGAAGAATAGGTATGTTGCACCACATTTTCTACTCACAGTGGAGAGAAAGCCATCATGATGAATTGACTTTTCAATTTTATGACGTTAGACTTCCTAAATTTATTGAGGAGAACGAGAAGTTTTATCTGAATTGACTTGACTACAGTGCTTAATGATTTGAATATCGAGACTAACAAAAAAGACCCAGATTCTTGTACATATTGGAAAGAATACTTTTGTAATGATACTCCTGGGTTTTAACTTTATCTACCAACCGACACTCCATGGTTTGATTAGACTATACGCCCCAGGAAGAATGAATGATTCTACTGTGCAATATGGTAAGCATATTATTCCTTCTGTTCCTAAAATGTGGAGCAGAAGGGTTCTGCCCTTATCATTGCCACAATTATATTGTAGTAGCTTATCAAAGATAAGACCCAACAAATCTCTTTCTCCAAATTGCAGTTATGCCTTTGACATCTGGTAAATTAGCCCCTCTTCTTATTTTGGCATGTACTATCTCAGAGGGGAACTGCCCTATTAGGGCATCGTTGTTAGGATGAGAAAAGAATACCATTGAGTATCTATCTTTTCCCATTATCAGTTTTACAGAGCAAAGTTCACTCGGTGAATTGTTGACTTTAGTAATCCACGAGTAAGTCTCCAATGTTCACTAGAATTGGAGGAGCCTCGTCTTGTAGGATCCTGGACTTCGAACAAATGGCACAGTAGCCACTTGTTCTGAGTATAAATCTCTAAATCCTCTTCGTTTCCATGTTGGAAAAGAAAAGTCATAGAACCATAGTCCGTATGAGCACCAGCAATGGGGCGTCTTGGGCAAAGTTCTTCTGACTTGAATAATGTAGAAAATGGAAAGTAGAAGACGACTTCATAATGGAATATGTCTCTTGTTGAAACAGTCTTTTCCAAGACACTCGTTGGTGTCTTGGAAATGCAAACGAAGAGCCAAAATCTCCGAAAGATTTCTTGACAACCCAAAAAGATGAAGAATGGTGTTTTCTATAAATTCACTCTTTCTGCATCAAAGCCATCTGGTAACGGTCTTTGAGCTTTGTCTGAATAAAAGTTCGACCTCCATAAATTGAAGGCCATTTTAGGATCAGCTTTTGGAGTATTCGGGACCAAGAGTTTCAGGCGATACATACCCATGATTAGATTCGTCTCTTGCATATTTGGATTTGTATTCCAAAAGGATGGCATTCGAAGAATTCACGACTTAGTTTAAAGATTTGACCTAACCTCGTATTTCGTGAATCCATGGCCCTCTACATTAAAAAGCCCTTGGTTAAAGAAGGTTCGATATATTGGTTGCCACCCTCAACGGTCACATTGGACACGTTTGCCCTCTGTAGGGGGTTGTGCCCTCTGTAGGGGGTTGACAGAAGCCATTTTAAGGGGAGATGAAACTGGGTAATGATGAGATGAATATTGCCAATCATTTTTCTTATCATGTTCTTATGCTTTATCCCATATTTCCTATTTGGGGACAGAATTGATCTGCATTGTAAAAGTTAATGATAACTAGAATTGGGAATTATATGTCCCATATGAATATCATGGACAAATATTTAAGCTGAAATGAATGTAATAGTACAATGAAGTCAAGTACTGGAGTGGAATAACATTGATGTTACCGTAGGATGAGGTCTTTGAAATAATGTCACATCTTCATAATTGAAATGGGACAATTACTTTAATGTGGATTCCTTATTGTTTGTGAGAACTTATTACCACCTAAAACGACTTCCTCAGATCAGCAGTGACAAATTTCTTTCGTTCATAAAGATAATTGACTGTTTATAAGACTGGAATTCTTTATCTTTGAAGAGTAGATCTCTCTACAGATCTCTCCCGTTAGTGTTAATGTCGCAGAGAATACTTGACAATGCTCCTCAATGTCGTACATATGTCACGTCAACGATAACGTCAATAATGTCTCATAATGTCTCCCAGAGACTCTAAGATAAGTTATCTGGTTGATCCTGCCAGTAGTCATATGCATTATTAGTCAGCTCCTCATACTTTCAACCAACACCACCAAAACCTCTGTGATTTCCCTTAGAAATACATGGCACTTCGCTGGCTCACTGTATCTTCCAGAGTCTTTAGAAATCCAAAGAAATACATGAGTCCCTCTGAGTATAGAAATCAAATTGACGACGCTGCCTTTTACGGAGCCGAGGTCCTCAATAGAGTACTGTTTCTCCGAGAAGATGTCGAGTTCATCTCCAAGCTGGTGGCTCATCCAGCAACTCGCTTTATCTTCTACAACAAAGGAGATCCCTTGTTCAACAAGTCAGGTCGCCGGGGTCTGCGACTTGTAACTTTGACAAATGGAAATGGTCAATTATCGACCCAGGCAAAGGGCCTTTGGAATAGTCAGTTATGGCAAACAACTGTTGAAACCTGGGCTTCCGATAATCGTACCAAGAATGCTGGTTTAAGGGATGATGGTAAACCAACATTTCTATTTTTGGGGTTGCTTGATGAAAGTGTGGGTTTGGACTTGAACAGATTGAAAATCTCAGAAGATTCCGATGAAAGCAGTGATGCCACCGAGGATGAACGATACTTCGACCACCAAGGCCGCTACCAAGGTATTGCGTACTACGCTGTTGATGTTACCAATGCCCCACAAGTTTCACTTTTGGTAGTAGATCATGTATTGAAACAATCGAAGAAGGCTGATAATGCTAACGAAAGTTCGGTTTTCTTCACTACCTCCCGTAAGCACGTTGTGGGTGCTTTATCACCGCATGAAGCTGCTATCTTTTCACATGGCAAAATGTTCCTTGACTGGCTTGACCGTAACCGGTTCTGCCCAGGATGCGGAACGAAGACCATACCAATTCATGCTGGTGGTAAACTCTACTGTACCAACGAATTGAAGAAATCGGAAGAAAGTGAAGGTAAGACCATTGAAAGGTTTTCCTGCCCAGTGAAGAGTGTCAGTGTGTCAAACGTGACGTTTCCAAGAACAGATGCAGTGGTGATTGTTGCTATTGTGAATAAAGACCACACTAAGATGTTGCTTCTGTTGCACAAGAGATACAGCTTTGCCAAAATGTACACTTGCACTGCAGGATTTATGGAACCAAGTGAAACAGTGGAAACTGCGGCCAAGAGAGAGATCTGGGAGGAAACGGGTGTCGTGTGCAGTAGTATCCGCATGGTGAAGACTCAGCCATGGCCCTTCCCTGGCAATTTGATGATTGGCTGTATTGCTACGGTTGATTTCAACGGAGTCAATGAAGAGATTAATCTTGGACACGATAACGAACTTGACGATGCTAGGTGGCTTGACATCGAATACGTCAACAAATTGTTAGAAGTGGCAGGAGCCAAGGCTGATGCAGAAATTGACCAACTGTTTAACACTGAGGGATTGTCCTTGCCACCTCCTGAGAGTTTGGCATATCAAATCATCAAAATGGCTATTGCTGAAGGTAAGGAAAGTAAATTGTGATGCTGAGGCTGAGCATCATTATAGATAGAAAAAGTTTAGACGTGTATCCAACTTATTGAAGGAGCATTGATACAATAATTTTAATTTCCCTTGAAGGAATTATGACCATTTAAGTTCCCTTGCACTTCTACAATGTTAGTTTCAAACTCAATTTTATGATTGGGATTATAGTAGTTTTCTCCTCATCTACTTTTGAATGGATCAATTTCGCAGCTAAGAATATCACTTGTTAGAACACTTCAATTGGAGATATTTAACCTTTGTGATTCCCAGTTTCCCATTTGAGCACCTACTCCGCTTTGGCATTGTTCAAACTCCCGCTTAATATTATCAGATGATCTTGCTCGCGTGCTCAAGTGATTACACTTGCTATTTTAGTGATATTCAAACAAGGAGTTAGGGGATAACTTTAACGCTCGCATTCTGGACATACGAGAAACAGCATTTCCTAATTTGGCACATTTCCTTCCGCACACCCACAGCCACTGACGTAGTGAAAGTGTCAAAGTGTCTATTGAAAGAAACGTGATAATATCCAATATATTGAAGGCAAACGGCTCCAGAATAGTTTAAATACAACATAATTAGACTTATTTTAGTTTCATAGAACATCCATAAACATAAATATTCCATCCAATAGATCCAATGACGAATCCCGTAATTACCGGCCATAGGGGTTACAAGGCCAAATATGTGGAGAACACTCTCACAGGGTTTACCCAGTGCTATTCTGAAGGAGCCACCAACATTGAAACAGATGTATGGATGACCAAAGATGGCATTCTAGTCATAAGTCACGATGTTAACACCAAACGAATTTTCTGTAACCCTGATGGATCTGAGGCCGACTACAACATCTTGAAGTCCACGTACGACCAAATTAAAGACTTGGTCACCATTAAGTCAGGTGAACGATTGTTACGTTTTACTGACGTGTTAGACTGGTATTTGGAATACATCCAACTTGTGAAGGAAACTAGTGCTAAGGATGAGTTGCTCCATCTTCAATTGGATATAAAACGTTTTAATCCACCTAAGATCATGCAAGCCATCTTTGAAGATTTACTAAGGGTTACGGATGACATTGATTTTTGGTGTGAGCGGGTCCAATTCGGAATCTGGGATATTAACTTCCTTAAGTTTATGAACCAGACTGAATGGTTTCAATCAGTGTTTAAGTCACACACCACACCACCGGAGATTTTTCACATTAGTCTTAGTATTCAGGACTCAACATGTTACTTGGAATATAATCAGTTTATTGATCTGACTTCACCGGAAAAGAGATACAAGTTCAAGGTGAGTGGAGTGCTGATAATCTACGTTGCAACTTGGTCAAAAGAATTCTTAGTTGGATTTGTTCCTCTTTTAAAGGCCCAAGATTTGTGTTTGTACTCATGGACCATCAACAATACTATCCAGTATGATTACTTGGATAAAGTGGGGGAAATCGCCCAATTGCGCGAATATGGTATTATCACTGATGATCCTGGCAAGATGGTAAAGTACAAGAAGGGGAAACAACGGGAGAAGAAGTTCGAGGAGAAGGAGAAGGAGACTGGTGTTAGTGGTATTGCATCTGGTGATGTTAGTCAAATCTCTTTGAGTTGGTCACAGGTTGGTGCTAATTACATGTTTCTGTTGTTTACCAAGGCTGCTGGAGTTAAGCGGGTTGCTGATGACGAGTTGATGTTTGGCGACCCAGTGGACGGCGAAACCGGTAGACCCATTAAGGTAAGTCCTGTTTTTGCTTATATATTCTTCACCTTGCAGAGATTTGGAATCTTGTAGACTTTAAACAGATTGCCTTAATGGGGTAAGTGAAAAAGACACGACATATGCGAAACCACTGTATAGAATATTCGTACATGCACTAAAATAAATATTCGTACATGCACTAAACTAAAATATAAACAAGCAAGTTTCAGTGACGCTACCATTTCATGCGGTGATTATAATATCCATTTTCGCTAAAACTGATTTATTCACCCCCAAGGAAAAGTAGGACATTACCATGTATAATAACGGGAGGAGTCTATTTCTATTTGGAATTTCTGCGTTCTCGAGGGAAAAAGAAAGAAAACATCCATGAAAAATACTAATTTCTTTTCCTCTCTCCCTCTTCCACATCTCAACACGAGCCTATCCCGAATCTCAGCCATTAATGTCAGATAAAACGGCATCTCTCTCTATAGATGACACCCTAACATCAGCCAATCACGCTTATACCGGAATAACACCAAATATTTTTGCCGCCTACAGTGAAATAATCACATTCGCATTAGATACAACCAACAAACCTTTGACCTCAACTAAACAGCATTTGTATGAGAATACAAGTCAATGAGTCCTCAGTGATTATGTATAGCGGAAATAACTTTGCATACCGAGAGTACTACAAGCCATGGAAACTGCGTTTGTAGGTAACTTTCGCTTATTTGCAGCCTAGCCGTTTCATTACCCGGGATCTGCCTGTGGTTGCAAATAGCAGGCACCATTATAACATAACATGACAGTCTATCAAATTGCAATGGCATTTAGTACTTGGAGATCAGTAGGCATTACCGCATTGATATCAGTAGCCATAACCGTATTGATATCAGAATAATTATGAATCTGCATAAACATACATACATTCCATAGACTAAGTATCTTCAACATAGTATAACATACAATTCTTTATAGAAGATATATGTGATACACTCCTATTTTTTTTCGGTATACTTAAATCCTAAACAGCGAAAGCAAACTGCGATTTTTTTGGGGGAGAACAATCCACTTTTTCTGGTTATGTGGTTTTATATTTTTCTCGTATGGATAATAATTGTCTTCTCTTTCCTGTCTAGTTCCGGTTTGGTTTGGACCTGTTGGTATCGCTATTACTTTTTGTTACCGGTGCAACTGCATGTACTTTGTGTTGTGTTACTTTGTTTCCTAATACCATCCACAACCAACGGGTGCACCAATTCTAATTTGAACGGTTTCTTGTTTCCTCTGATTTGGATTTCTTGATAGTTTTTTTTTTCTGGCTTTTCGTTTTATCTTTCACCTATTTCTTCTTTTACCACGAACCTGGTTCCTCGCACCGGGCATATTTAGTTCATTGCCAGTGGATCGATTACAGTAAGGAACACTCATATGTTGAGTTAAACACATTCGGAGTTCATTTTGTATATTTATTTATTTATTCCAATGGTGCTCTACAAACGAAAACAAGTGGCTTATGTCAAGCCGCCCCACATCCCCCAGGACCTCAGCACCGAAGTATACTACATACCCGAGACCAGGGAATGGTTTCTCGAATACGACGACTACTTGAAGCGCGTCGATTACTACAACCGGAGGAAATTTGTATGCGAGATCACTGGTAATTCGTGTCTCACCTTCTTCGAGGCCCTAGAATCAGAACAGAAAGAAATCACCGGTGTGGAGTCCAACTTTCCGGAGGCTCTCAGAGAGCATATCTTGCGGTTTCTCCAATTTAACAGAATCACCCGTTTGGATCACTTGGTCGACAAGGTATATCTGACGTTCAAGAATGACTATTTTCCAGGAGAGACCATCTTCATCAAAGGTTCCATCAACAGCATCAACAACCAATACCAGGATTCCAACGTGCGCCAGCGCGGTACAATACGAGAGAAGGTCCAGTATGGCTCCAAAGACTCTACAAAATACTTGGTCGTCAGACTAAATGACAAGAAGGAAGCTATCGTCACCAACGACCGCATATCGCGAGACAGAAACCACTTTACGAAATGGATCATCAAGACTTTCATCAAGTTGACCATGTCCCGATCCCACAGAATAGGCGCACCATGGGTGGTAAAGGACAAATTCGCTAGAAAGTACCGCATACCCCAAGAGTACCCTGAAGATTTGAAGCATTTCGCAACTTCAACCCCAACCGGAGAAGTCGTCTTTGGTGAAGGCACAATTAGTGATAGTGATAACGAGGATGGTGAAAACGGTGAGAATGAGACACCTGAAAATGGCACTTCAATAAAAGGCAGAAAAGCAGGTGCAAAACGCAAGAAAGAAACACAGTTAGATGAGAATGGTAATCCTATTCAACCAACTGAAGAAGGCGCTCCACCAAAGAAAAAGGGCCGGAAACCAAATCCAAATCTGATCAAAAACCAAAAGAAGAGAGCAAAGGAAGAAAAGCTAGCAGCAGCAGCTGCCGCTGCTGCTACATCAGCGGCAATTCTAGCTGGCAAGAACGTTGGAAATTCTATTGGCAAATTTAACATGGATGGGGCAGATGAAGATGGTGAATTAAATGGTAACGGTAGCATTGATACTCTTTCCCCCAAAGAATATCGAAAATTATTTCCTACCCATTATCTTCCTGAAAGAATCCAAAAGGAGATTGATGCGGCTGCTTCAGAGGGTCATAATACACCAGTTACTTCCAACGGAAATGCAAGTGAAAGAGCTACGCCTCTGGTTTCTATTTCTATCTCTTCATTCCAACCCACTAAGAAAAACATTGTTGAAGATCACCAACTCAGATTTGATTTGCAGAACCCTAAGCCTGCTCCATCTCCAATGCTACTTCCTGAGAATGCAAAGAATTGGAATGTACATCTTCATGCAGAATTGCAAGAGTCTTTGTCTGAATTACAAGAACAGCTCAAGGAAACTCCTGATGACATGGCCCTAAAGAGTGAAATTGAGTCAATTGAGCAGGAGATTGAAAACAGAAAATATCCATATATACACTCCATTGAGGATGCTCTTCAGGCATGGATATTTATTAATGTCTATCATAGCGTTCTTAAAATTGACACTTTTACTTTCGATGATTTTGTTTATGCTATGGGTTGGAATTTCAACCAGTACAATGATATTGGAAGATGTGAACTATTGGATGAAATTTGGTGTGCTGTATTAGGTGCTATCGTTTCCAATGAATCTCCTACTCAAGATCAACTTAAGAAGTCTCAAGGCATCTTTGGTCTTCAAATTACTTTACCTCCCAAAAAATCTTATCTTTATCCAGAATTAGACGAGGTAAAAGAAGAAGAAGAAGATGATGATGATAATTCAGAAAATGATGAAGAAGTTAACAAAGACGCAGATGACGAGCAACAGCTAATATCCTCCCAAGAAGACGAAGAAGAAGACGACGAAGACGACAGAGCAAATGATGCAGATGAAGATGAAGGTGATGAAAACAATGATGACGAAGTAATCGTTGCCAGAAAACGGAAAACCAAAACATCCAAAGCTAAGAAACAAAAGGGAGAAGCCGTTGAAAATGGCGGACAATCTGCCACACAGGTAAAGGAAGAGGATGAGGCGGACGAAAATGAGTCCGATTATGATGACCAAAGTGAAGAGGATCAAGATGCAGGCAATGAAGAGGAGAATGATGGTGATAATGAACAAAACCGAAGGGATCACAATGCTTATTCGGTCATGAACCATCGTGGAACACCGTGGTACGAAAGACTTCGGAAGCGTAATTTCCGTGATGGAAATTGGCAAACTATTTTGCTTGGGCTTTTGTCTCTGGTTGAGTATGTTCCGCGGTTCAAGCCTATTATCGAGAAAGTATTTCGTGTTCTTGCGCCTTCAGACACCGCTGCCTCAGCTCAATCAGTTCTTACGAATTTCTATTCTGAATTGGATATCAATCTTAAATTTCAGATATTAAATTTCCTTGTTTCTTTATTAATTAATGGGAAGGTAGTCCGGGATCACATAGATTTTGCTATGGTTGAATCAGCGAATTTAAGACGTCAGAGATTGGATTCCATTAAGGATTTCAAATCTGCTGTTGAAAATGCTCAAAAGATTAATATGCAAATGCATGAGATTTCTCATCAAGATCAAAAGGAGCAGAATGGTACTTCTTCCAGTGTTATCCGAAGGCCTCGTTTGAATATGAAAATAGCAGAAGAAATGACAGAGGATGAGGTGAAGATTTCAGAAAAGTACCCAGCGTATAAGGATCTTTGGACCGAAAGGAGAAATGCTATTATCAAAATAGAAGATTTGAAGAAGGCAAAACGTGAACTTGAGCGGAAGCTAACGGAAATGGATTGTCAAAGAATAAAATTGTTGGGCAAAGACAGGCATTTTAACAGATATTGGTGGTTTGAGAACAATGGGTTACCAACGCTTCATGGCGGAGCAGACGATGACGAAGACAATGATGAACAAGATGAAAATTCCAAGAAGGAGGAAGAAGATGAAGAGGATAAGGACGAAGTTCTCGAGGAAACATACTTGATAGGAAAATTATGGGTTCAAGGTCCCTGTGATGACGATATCAGAACCAATTTGAAATCATCATTGGAATTTATTGACACTATTTTGCAAGAGTGGAATTTGTCGATTGTTGAAACGAGTGATAATAGTAACGAAACTGGTGTGGACGAGCAAGATGAGGATGGATCTGTCAGTGTGAAGGAGGAAGTAGATTCACCTCTGATAAATGGAGATAAAATCAAGCACATGGATTTCTCCAAGAATCCTAAACACTACAATATCACTGCGTCCAATAAGTTTGGGGTTGACATTAGAGATTCAGAAATCTGGGGCACCATAGGAGATAGCAAAACGGCGAAGTTGATCTTGAATGATACGGGTGCTGTTGAAAACTATTCTGTCATTACTGACCTTTTCCCCATACAAAGAAAGCTTATCGAAGAAGGTCCAAGTGCCCTTTTGAATGGTTCTTGTTGGAGATTCTACGATAAACCAGAAGAGATTGCACAGCTTATACGGTGGTTAAATCCCTGGGGTAAACGTGAATCTCAATTAAGAAAGGAATTGCTTATTGTGAAGGATGCCATAGAGCTTAGCATTAAGTCTAGACGGAAGGCATTATGGTTGGAAAAAATACCGGAAACAGAGGAAAAGCTTCGTTCTGAGATGAAGGTTGTTCGAAAGCGGATTCAAGAATTAGAGGAAGCTGCAGCCGAGTGTACTACGGATTCCGATGTGCATATTGGATCAAAGAGGCCAAATCGGACTAATGCTTTACTGAGAAAAAGAAGCAAGCTAGGAAGTGTTGAGGAGGCTGTTAAGTGTGAGGATATCGAGATGTTAACGGCATTTAAGGAAGATGTCCAGCACAAGCTTAGTGACGTTAAAGAACGACGTGAACTTGAACGCGTTCTTGAATGGGTGAACTCTCGTGCTCAAGATGAGTTTGAGAGATCCCTTTATGAAGGAGGTGACCGTTCCAAAACTCGGGGTAGAAAGAAACGGTGATACTTCCTGGGAGCTACTAGTGATAATGAAGTGCATTGTATATTAATGTAGTAATTAATATTATTTTAGGCTATTAATTTATACGTACTGTTTAAAAATATTGATATTATACTTAGCTGTTCACTAACGATGCCGACGTTTGTTATACCCACCGTCGTCTTGTCGATGACGTTTGGACTTTCCTTCTCTACGGGATTCGTCGGCCAATTGCCGAAGTCGCTCTTCTCTTTCACGTTGTTTGCTTTCTTCTAATTTTCTCATCATTTCTCTTCTTGTGTTTAGTTCTTCTCTTGCTTCTAATTCTGCTCTTTGGAGCGCAGACGAAACTTGGGTGAACTTCTCGATATTTATGTCTGGAGCCAGGGAATTAGATCCTCCATGGGCAGCCTGCATTCTTTTATCAATGGAAATGGTAAATCCCATATTGTTCTTCCAATTGGAGATAGCGGCTGGGATTTTCCATTTGTCTCTGTCCTCTTTGGTTACCTTGGCTTCCAGTGTCTTCTTGAGTACTGGTGGTGGAGGCAGGGGTTCTCTGTGTCTGTTCTTTCTGAGCTTGAATTTAGGGGGCAACAACGGGTCTTCTCGGTACGTAGCCACTTCTATTCTAGTGTTACCGTTATCTGTGGATAATTTTCCTACTGGAAGTACACCTTCAGGGCCAGTACCTAACTTCTGCTTCAATATGGAGTCTATCACCTTCTGTGTCTCAAGTACACATTCCTTTAAGCTTTCGTCGGGACAGGTTGATAAGTTGTACCGGGGAAACGAGTGCTTGAGGTTGGGGAACCGCATCTTTAAACTGATGGTATCTTCATAGGAAGCATTTACGTTTCTGTTGGGGTCCACGGCCGAAGCCAACGTAGAAGTGTAGTTAACTGTTCCGTCTGAGTTTATATGGAGCTTCTGCAATGTTCCTTTTGCTGCCTGCGGGTTATCGATCACACGGGTGACATTGCCAGTTAAAGCTGCTCCAGCTGATGGAATAAGGATATTGGAATTGGAAGATACACCAGCTGAAGTTGAGTGGTGTACTCCCCATTTGGGTGGTTCGTAATCTGAGTACTTTGGCTTAGGCAATAGTGAGGAGAACATGATGATAAGGACTGAGGACAGGATGGGGGATTAGTTTATGGACTGTAGAGAATTGCACTGTGTTCACTGGATGGATATGGACAGTAATAATATACTATCAACAATATCCTATTAACAATATATTATTAACAAGATATTATTAACAATATACTTTAACAATATACCATCAATTTTATACTTTATAGATGTATATCAACAGTTTCTGCTATAGTATATACCATCCGTATATGCCTCCTAGGATTCTTCTTTGGATATTGATTAAGTATTCCTAAAAAAGCGTACTCCATGCATTTCCATGTTATCAGATTTGTATTCTGTATATTCTCCCCCATAAAACCATCTCATCGCACACTACTAACAAAGATAACGGTTCCACCTTAAACACCAGGAAATGGCAGCATCTGCTTCTCACTACTTGGACACGGTCCAGAAGCTCGTGACTCGTCACTTGGGTGTTCCTGATGACGACAGAGTGATTTCCAGCTTCATTTCAAGTCTTTATGAGAAGAGTGGCAATAACAGCAGAGAACTGTTCCACCAGGCGGTAATGGCCAACGGCGGCTCTGATTTCCCTAAGCAGTTTGTCGATGAAGTATATGATGCCCTAAATACGGCCCAGAAGAAGTCCGTGTCGGTTCCAGTAGCAATGACAGAAACTAGGAACGGTAATACCGTCAATAATACCGTCAATAATACCGTCAATAATAGGGCCAGTACTACTGATGGTCGTGATACACGCTATAAATCAGCATCAAAGCCAGGTAGTATATCTTCGAATGACCGGTCTACGCATCAATTACCAGTAGTAGGCCGTGTATGCCAAGGGAGAGTGACATCTATTAGGGATTTTGGCGTTTTCATCCGGCTAAGTCGAGCCGATGGGGTGGAATTCGCTTTTGATGGAATGTGCCATATTTCTCAGCTCTCCCGTTCAAGAATACGCCATCCTTCAGATATAGTCAGCAATGGGCAAACAGTATATGCTAAGGTGGTTACAGTTGATAGTGAAGGTCGCAGACCACGAATATCGCTTTCCATGAAGGAAGTAGACCAGAAGTCCGGTCTTGAAATGGATAATTCGAAATCGTATACAAATAATGAGGATATGAGAGATAATCACTTTAATTCACCTAGACAAAGCGAAAATAAAGGCATAAAACGTCGTCTAACAAGTCCAGAAAGATGGGAAATCCAGCAATTAATCGCTGCTGGTGTAGCTTCCGCCAAAGATTACCCTGAACTCCAAGAGACAATTGCTGAGCAATCCGACTCCTTTGGTCTTCCACCATATGGAAACGAATCGCATACTGAGATCGATGTGGAAATCAAGAATGTTAAGCCAGAATTTCTTCGAAACCAAACTATTGATATGGAACAGCTTCAGCATGTGGAAACGCAAAATCATAATGTTCTCGTTAAGGAAGCTAATTATGGATCGCAGCTTATGAAGGACTTCAGAGAAGAGAAACTCCGACAGAAGCGGGCTCTCACGGAAGACAAGTCGCATCAGAGAAATCAGGCTCTTGGGAAGGCTGATCCCCTTCAACGAGGTGAAAAGACAAAAGAATTCATTTCCGAGTGGACCAAAAGTCAAAAAAATGTTCAATATGGTAAACGAACTCTGTTGTCAATGAAAGAGCAAAGAGAGTCACTTCCAGTGTTTTCTATGAGAAAGGAAATCGTCGAGACTATCAGAGATAACCAGTTTGTGGTAATAGTTGGTGAAACTGGTTCTGGTAAAACTACTCAAATTGTCCAATACTTATACGAGGACGGATTTAGCACCATTGGAAATGATGGGAAAATAAAAATGGTTGGATGTACCCAACCTAGAAGAGTGGCTGCAACATCGGTTGCCAAGAGAGTGGCAGAAGAAGTTGGTGTGAAAGTGGGCGATACTGTTGGTTATACCGTCAGATTTGATGATAGCACAGGGCCAAATACAGCAATTAAGTATATGACCGATGGTATGTTAGAAAGAGAAGCCTTGAATGATCCAGATATGAAAAGATACTCGGTTATTATGTTGGATGAAGCCCATGAGAGAACTATAGCCACAGATGTTCTCTTTGCCTTATTGAAGAAGGCAGCTCGTAGAAATCCAACATTGAAAGTTATAATTACGTCTGCTACTTTGGATTCGAGTAAATTTGCAAAGTACTTCAATGATTGTCCTATTTTGCAAATTCCAGGCCGGACTTTCCCAGTTGAGATCCTTTACACTGAAGAGCCTGAAACTGACTATTTGGCTTCTGCTTTGGACTCAGTCATGCAAATACACATGCTGGAAGGACCCGGGGATATTCTTGTTTTCTTAACTGGTAAGGAAGAAATTGATACTAGCTGTGAAGTCTTATATGAAAGAGTTAAGCAACTTGGAGACACTGTTGGTGAGCTTATAATTTTGCCGGTTTACTCTTCGTTACCATCAGAAATGCAGAGTAGAATATTCGAGCCTACTCCGAGTGGGTCGCGTAAGGTTATCTTGGCTACTAATATTGCTGAGACTTCGATTACAATTGATGGGATCTACTATGTGGTAGACCCTGGTTTTGTCAAGCTTAATGTGTACGATTCCCGTCTTGGGATGGACTCATTAGCAGTAACACCAATATCTCAGGCTCAAGCCAACCAGAGAAGTGGTAGAGCAGGGAGAACTGGTCCAGGTAAATGTTACCGGTTATATACAGAAGAATCTTTCAAGAAGGACATGGCACCAAATACTTTACCAGAAATCCAAAGACAGAATTTGGCCCATACTTTATTAATGCTTAAAGCTATTGGAATTGATGATGTTCTCACTTTTGATTTTATGGATCCACCTGCTTTCAAGACCATGGTCGCAGCGCTCCAGGAATTGTTCGTTATTGCAGCCCTTGACAACGAAGGTAATTTAACTAATTTGGGACGGAAAATGGCTGATTTTCCGATGGAGCCAGCATTGGCCAAGTGTTTAATCTCCCTGGCAGAGTTTGGGTGTTCTGACGAAATCATGATCATTGTGGCGATGCTTTCTGTACAGACAGTGTTCTTTAGACCAAAGGATGAGCAGAAAGTAGCTGACCAGCGCAAAGCTAAATTCCACCATTCTACTGGAGACCACCTCACATTATTAAACGTTTATCGCGGATGGGTCAACAACAGCCACAGTCCACAGTGGTGCAAGCACAATTACATCCACGAAAGAAGTATGAAGAGAGCCCAGGAAGTGAGAAAACAGCTTTTCCAAATCATGAAACGGTACAACCAGCCGATAGTGCTGTGTGGTAACGATTTTAATAAGGTGCGGTGGGCTCTCTGTGCTGGTTTCTTCAAGAATTCGGCGAAAAGAGATAGCTCCGGTGAAAATGGAACCGGTAGCTATAAAACACTCGTGGGTGATACTCCGGTGGTCATGCACCCGTCATCGGCTCTTTTCGGCAAGAAACCAGAGTATGTCATATATCATACATTGTTAATGACTACCAGAGAATACATGCACTGTGCTACTACGGTTGAGCCAGGGTGGTTGATTGAAACTGCACCGGCGTTCTTCCAGGAAACTGATCCTGAAACCCGAGAGGAACGGCTTAAATCGCAGAAGATTGTGCCTTTGTTCAACCGATTTACCAAGGATCAGGATTCGTGGCGATTGAGCAAACAGAAGCGGTTCAAAAAGTAAGAATAGAACCAGAATTTATATCCCTAGTTACGATGGATTACAGTATTGAGCTTTCTGACAAGTAGAGGGAAACTCCAAGCAAATTCTATGGGCCATATTCAGTCGATTTTCACTTGTGCTAATTCAATACTTAGGTGTATCCATGTCGATTAAATCAATCCCACAGATGAATTGTTAGTAGTGGATTATTCATTATTCATGATCCATTATTCATTCTTCTATTATGTTTCCCACCCCATGGTGTTATCGTGCCGGGTTTCCCCTGCATCAACCCTCATCTGCGGGTAGACATGTGAAGGAAGGATTGCCGTTGTCAATCTCCCCACATCCACTGATTCCATGGTTCATTGTGTCATGTCGCTATGCATTATTATGAAATCATCGATATGGTTCCTACTGTTAACGCTATCATTCATTCAGCGTCCCAGTTTCCCATTGGAACACTATATATTTTTGACGTTTTTACCTGAACCTTCGTTGTCGGGTAAGTTTTACACGGAGACCACTACCAGAGAACAAGTTGAAACTATCTGTTGGACCAGGACTACTTTTCCCTCCTGTTTTATGTGGCCTAAATGTCGTTTATCGTACCGGAGTGTATATTGCCGCATTAGGAAAAGAAGTCTCCGCGACAACTTTGGGCCACTTAAATGTTCATAAGCTTTAAGAGGATTCAACGGAAACTTTAGCCCCTAACTTGTAAGCTAACAAAAGATAAAGAAAACCCTATTAGAATCCTCTAGAATCTTGCAATCTGGGGTGTGGGTCTCGTCAGTGGTTCTCTCTGTGTGGTTTCTCCAACGGAATT
The DNA here is from genome assembly GCA_030463055.1 of Lizanozyma gosingica. Lineage (NCBI taxonomy): Eukaryota > Fungi > Ascomycota > Pichiomycetes > Serinales > Debaryomycetaceae > Lizanozyma > Lizanozyma gosingica. The sequence continues at coordinate 170,128 of JAKVQZ010000010.1, read as the reverse complement.
GTACTTTGCAGAGCATTGTGGAGTGTACATCTTGAATGCGATGAGGGAGTTTGAAAGAAACACCGAGGAAGCTGTGGAAGAAAATACAACCTTATACAGTTCTGGGTCTAATTTCTCATTGGCCGGGGTCAGAATGTTGGGGGGCCGAAGAAACGAACAGATGGCTCCCTTGGAAACAACCGATTCTCCGGATAATCAGTGGTCTATAATGGACTGTACCCCCTTAGAAACTGATGGCAGGGGGAATTTTGTTGATGGGTATGGAAGGAAAATCACGTTGAAGGGAATCAATGTAGACGGAGCCATGAAACTTCCTACAAGACCATTCATGCCATCGTATGCCGGTGGAAATTCCGAACAGGCTAGGAACGTCTTCTTTGAAGGTGATAAAGTATCGTTTATTGGAAGACCATTCCCTTTGGAGGAAGCTGCTGGTCACTTTCTCCGCATAAAGTCTTGGGGGTACAATACCATTCGGTACTTGCTCACATGGGAAGCTATGGAGCACGAGGGTCCCGGGAAGTACGATATGGCCTTTATCGACTATACAATACAGATATTGAAAATTATAGATGAAATCGGTGGTTTGTACGTGATTCTTGAGATGCACCAGGATGTCTGGTCTCGGTTTACTGGTGGCAGTGGTGCACCCATGTGGACTCTTTATGCCGCTGGGTTGGATCCCAAGTCGTTCCACAAGAATGAGGCGGCGATTTTGCATAACGAACTTCGGTTTCAGAGGGAAGAGGATCCGGAAGATTATCCTAAAATGCTATGGACTTCTAACTATAAACGGTTGGCTCTGTTGGTGATGTTTACGCTTTTCTTTGCAGGTAAATTATATTTCCCAGATCTCAAGTTGAATGGTCAGAATATCCAGGATTACCTCCAGGAACATTACTACAATTGTATTAAACTATTGTGCGAGGCCATCACCAAACAGATCCCTGAACTTCTTGAAAAGGGTATGATACTCGGATTTGAGCTGATGAATGAGCCAAACTTGGGGTTAATTGGCCATGATCACCTAGCGAATATCCCTGATTGTCAGCAATTAAGATTGAACACTTGTCCCACAATTTACCAAAGTATGAAGCTAGGAATGGGGTTCCCATGTGAAGTGGATATGTACAGAATCAGTGTTACTGGACCCCAGAAATATGGCACCCGAATTATTGATCCTGAGGGAGTATCTGCATGGCTTTCAGAGTCTGATGCAGCAATGTATGATTCGCATTACGGATGGCAACGGGATCCAAAATGGAAGCTAAGTGAATGCATATTTTCTCAATTTGGTATTTGGAGTTGGAACTCTAATATCAGCTTGCTTGAACTTAGGACTGTATCACAGGCTAAGAGATTAGAAATCAGTAACACTCAATGTTCGTTGAAATTACCCAATTTTTTCAACGAAGTATCTCCTCGGTTTAATATCATAGGCAGAGATGGGAAGAAACCTACGAAAATTGATATTGAATTTTTCATTAACAATATGTTTGTTGATTTCTATGTTAAGCACAAGTCAACAGTCAGATCGGTATGGCCTAACTGTTTCGTATTGCTTCAGGCACCAGTGTTGGAAATTCCTCCCAACTTAAAAGTCAGTGAGGACCACATTGTTGATTCCAAGACTGTTTATTGTCCGCATTATTATGATGGGATGTCGTTGATGTTCAAGAATTGGAATTCAAAATATAACGTGGATACATTAGGCATCATGCGTGGCAAGTATTGGAATCCGGTGTTTGGACTAGTTGTTGGGGAAAGAGCCATACGGAACTGCATCAGAAGACAATTCATAGAGATTAAACGTGAATGCGAATTATATTTGGGTAATATTCCTGTCTTAATGTCGGAGACGGGCATGCCATTTGACATGGATGAGAAGAAGGGATTTTTAACAGGAAGATACTATGCACAAACAGCTGCTTTGGATGCAATTGGATATGCGCTTGAGGGTGCCAACATAAACCACACCTATTGGTGCTACACAAGCGTTAATTCCCATTCTCGTGGAGATCACTGGAACAACGAGGACTTTTCCTTCTGGTCAGCAGATGATCGAAATATCACGTTTAGGAGTATCGACAAGAAACTCAACCCATTGAGCGTCATGAGTTCTCGTAAAAAGAGTTTGCATCGTCATAGGCGAGTGATTTTGAACCCCACTACGGTAGCAGTAACCAATTCCAGTGGGACTGAATCGGACACCGCTGATTCCAATTCGGTGTCGAGTCTGAATGCATTGATTTCACCCTCGAGCTCCAATGTCTACTATGATCATAATAAGAATTATTTCCCTTCGCCTGATGGTGTTAGGGCGATAAGAGCCGTTATTAGACCCTATGTTATTGCAACTGCTGGTGATATTAAATCTTGTGAATTTGATTTAAAGTCGGTAAGATTCTCGCTATCAATTACTGCTAATAGGAGCTCCGAGCCCACAGTGATATTTGTTCCCAAATGGCATTATCCATTTTTGAATCTGGGTGACGTCTATGTGAGTTCAGGCTCTGTAAGGTATAACTCAGAGTTAGAGTACATTGAATGGCATCACCATTCCGAGAGCTGTGATGTCAACGAGGAAAGAGCAGAGCTTTTGGAGTCTGTTTTCTCAAGTAAGGACGATAAAATAATAATCAAGAACAACAGTGGTTCTTTGGACAAGAACTACAATGAAAATAGGTTAATTGACCAATTATCAGGAGAGCTCTCATGTCCTATAACCTGAGCGTTAAGTTTTGTTGCAGAGAAGGGAATATCAATAGGGCATTGGGGTTCATTTTATCAGGATAGTGGTGGGCGTATTATGCATAAATTAGACTATTTTAGGCTCATAGTGAATTCAGAATTCTAGAGTGTCTTCTCTTGGTCTCTTTTTCAATTCATCCTTGACCAATTCATTTACTATTTTAGCAAAATACTCAATGTATGGTTTTAAACAGGTTTTCTCGAAATCCGGCATTTTGGAATCAGACCCTTTATTTTCCTTGTCCCAGTCTTCGAATTCTTTTTGGATGTTTTTCAAATTTGGTGCATGCATAGGATTAAACCCATAGTCGTCGTCTTCAGGGTTGCCTGAGATGTTATGTTGTGGATCAAAGGGGACACATACGTTACCTGTGCCAGGATGAATGCAGAATGGAGATTTCAACAAGTGGATTAACTGACGAGACACTTCGACATCTAGTCTTGGATATAAGTAATATATTATGATATCTTTCTTAGATTCGTTCAATTGGTTAACTTGTAATTGTGACTTCAAGTATTTTGAAGCAAATTTATTTATATCTTCCCATTTAGTTCTTGAGTTTGATTCAACTCGAAGTTCTTTCCAGTGATTTCGTAATTGGCTCTGCATTTCCCTGTCTGGAATAAACAGTAACAATTCCTCTATTTGCTCCCAACTTCTGGTGTTTTCACCTGTGGTCGAAGTGTGCCAAGGGTTCTGGTCATTCAATATGATATCGACAAACTCGTCCTTTATGATGTTAAACGATCGTTGAATATGGGGATGGAAAGGTTTACGTAAATTCAACAGCTTCCTGTTCCCCTTCAACAGCTTCGAATTAAGCACATCCAAATACTCCACAATAGACTTTCTGGACACTTCGTCCAATTCCCGAGCTCTAGCATCACTGACCCAGCAATGGGCACCTCTTCTACCAGAGAAAATCCACACTAAATGCTCGAACCCAAAGTCCTCTCTAAGTGCCAGTTCTATAATGCGCGAAGCTACTTTAATAAACTTCCAGCACTTTTCGCAAATATCAGTTCCAGAACAACAGGTTCTAATATCATCATAATCGGTCAAATCTATATCAAACACAAGTTCCTTGGCCAAGGGCTTCAATGCTTGTTTAGGAAGTGTTTTCCGTTCCTTGGGATTAACCGAGTAAACAGCACCAATTTCAAAACGAGTGGGGTTGGTTTGACATACACTTTGCTTGAACTCTTCCTGGGTTCCGAATGAGTTGTATCGTTGATAAGCTCCAGATCGGTGTTCGTATGCAAACTCTCTCATGGTGAAGTCCTTGGAGGGTTTGGGGGAATGATTAAGCCATTGGAAGATGTATCTAAAGGGAAGGAACCGTTCATAGTAGAACTTCATGTCTGCCTCCGAGGGCGTGTATTTGGTTGAATCAGTGGTCATATTTGTAAACACACTATGTTGATAAAGAGAAAAATATTCTCACAATATGAATAAAGGTGATAAGATATAGATATAGAGAAATATTCAGATATATGTAGATATATACATTGATGAATTTTTTTTTATAAATGTAATCTATTATGTCATTTTTATTATATCTCTATTTTTTTATAAGACGCGTATGTTGTGGTAGCGCTGTGAAAAATGAAAAAGTAGTATACCGAATTTTTCAGGATGGTTATTCAGTATTCTACTTTCTACTTTCTACATAATGAGCATCGTATTATGCAAGGTTGTATTCTCTATTCTATATTGTCCATAATCATCATCAAATGAGGATGAAGTTAGTTGCGTTTATTCTCAAAGGTTATAAGGTATATACTAGTAACCTAACTTACTTGCCTAATTGTCAAAGTGGTATGTTTCAAACCTGACAAACTAAATCAGAATGCTAATTGTAAAAAAGGTCCGTTTACGCTGTACTACTCTTATCCTCCAATTCTCAATGTATGACAACTTCTGCATTAATACAACTCTAGAATAAGATAATAGCATGTAATTAAATAACAATTACGAGCTGTCGGTGTTAAACACTAAAGATACACCTTCATCTCCAGCTGTTATTAACTTGGTACCCTTCTCCATAGTAACAAAGTCCAATACCCCCATGTTGTGGCCAACACCCACAAACAACTCCTGGCCAGTTCTAGCATCCCATTTGTAAATTCTACCGTTCATACTGGAACCCACCAAAATTGGAGAGTCAGCAATAAATTCCAACTTGGTAATGGCATCGTCCACTTTAAGAGATCTGCGGACTCTCCATTGGGAAGCATCAAAAATGAGCAAGTCTCCAGAAACTAACCCGACCGCTAACAAATGAGGGTTTTGGCACCAAGTCAAGGCTTCAATCGATAATTCGGCGATATCTTCTACGTTTTCAATGGCCTTAACAGTGTGAACCACTTTCCCGTTGTCGTTATTTATTATTGCTAACTGACCGTCACGGGCCCCAATCGCAATCACGTTCTTGTTAGCACTGATAGAGACCCAAGGACTTTCAACTCCCTTGAAGTCATCATTAGGCTGCAATTTATAGTTGACTTCACCAGTGAAACAGTTCCAGTTGACCACTGTTCCATCTTCAGAAATTGTAACAAGAGATAATTGGTCCTTCTTGTCTGTGTTGACGAAAACACCTCCGTTACATTCCAAAGAGTGAGAGAACCCACTCATCAATTGCACCAACGACTTGGATTCCTCGTCTATTTGGTAGACCCATACAGATCCATCTACTGCTCCAAAGGCAAAGTATGGTTCCAGAGGATGAACGGTGATAAACAAAATCTCTTCCACTTCCTCGACATCGCCAAATCGAGTCCACTTCTGGCCTCCCTTGGATGACTTATGCACTTGGATATACCCATTCATGTCTCCGGTAACCACGAACCGTCCGTCGCCAGTGAATCCTCCAGCAATTACAGATTCCTTATGGCCCTCTAATTCGCCCACAAATCTAGGGGGTTGTGTGTGAGTAGTCCACATGAATGCAGTGTTATCTCCGCCTCCGGTGACCACCATTGGCAACAGAGGATGCTTGAATATAGTGAAGATAGAATCCTTGTGCTGGTCAAAGTATGCCCATGAATTGTTTGACAAATCAATTTCAATTTGGTCTTCGGCACCTTCTCCTTCCATGTCTTCGTCAACATCCATGTCACCTTCATCATCGTGATCTTGTCCGTCGCCGTCGCCCACCACTTCCTCGGCGATTTCGTCTACCGTCAAGAACTCATCTTCTTCTCCTCCGGTTAGAACTTGTTCTTCAGCAGGCATATTTGGTAATGTATTTTGTGGATGAGAATCAATATATGCCGTGGTATATGGTTATTATTTGTTTTCAAGACTACTTTGGAGACTATTCAGGCTAGTGAGTACCAATATAGGGATCTGTCGGATGCCTTCCACTTTATAACCCTTGGTAGAACTAGGGGTTTGTAAGCTAAGATGACTAATGAAAGTACCTCATCTCGTTCGCCCCCAGAATAAAAGCGACTTTCTCATCGTGAATGATTGTGTGCAGGTAGGTATTTGGGAAGTGCACGAAGGCATATAAGTAAGTGTGGGTATATTTGAAGTTAACTTTGTAGGCGTAAAATAAGAAAAAATGTACATATAAGTATATACTTATGTATGTATATATGTATAGAGTAATATTGTTGCAAATTTGTGAGCACTTATGTTTGTATAAATTCAAAATTGTATATGTGTAGGTTTCAAATGAATTCCCACTGTTAAATTGGTACCAGAAGAATGGAATACTCAATTAATTGATTTGAAATAATACAATGAGTAGAGGCAACTTTTCTCAATTAGTTCCAATTCGTATATACTCCAACTGGTAAGTCTTGCACATCGGTATATTCATCCAATACGAGTATTCTGCCTATTTTACATTGATGGTTGATAGTTAGTTAATGAGTATGAGATCATTGACACGTGATGTGGAGAGTGCACGACTTTATCCCCATGAATTATTGTTCTACAGTTAGGTGAACACAACCACATTCAGCCCATGCCAAATAGGCACAACAATAAGCTAATGTTTTCCAACAGTCACCTCTAAATAGAACCTTTCCCATCCTAATTATTCCAAATGGTGTTATTGACTCACGAATTAATTTCACAGATTCAATCCCCAATTATCTCAGACATGTTACCCGGATATGTTTTGTTACACAAAGCAACACGGAACCTTTCTAAAGACCACGAATCCAACTAAAGATGATGTTCTCAGAAACGCAGCTTCCACTTAAGAACAACAACCATACAGCCATGTTGGAATGGATTTCAAGATTCCCAGGATATGACCATGCGCTTGGATTGGTCAAAACCGTGGTTGGGAACATCATTCTGACAGGCCCAACACCCAGACATGTTGGGCTCATCATGGACGGCAATAGAAGATACGCTAAAAACGAACATATTGAGTTGAGAGAGGGCCACAGTTTAGGATTCGAAACCATGGCGCGTGTATTGGAGCTTCTTTATGAATCTGGTGTAGAGTGTGCCAGTGTTTATGCGTTTCTGATTGAGAACTTCAAGCGTCTGAATTACGAGGTTGAATGGTTAATGCAATTGGCCAAGGATAAATTCACCCAGATTAGTCAACAGGGTGAGTTGGCAGAGGAATATGGGATCCGTATTCGAATCTTAGGAAATGTCAAGTTACTTCCAAAAGATGTTCAGGATGTGTTGCATCGATCTGAAGAAATTACCAAACATAACACTCGTGCTGTGCTTAACGTATGCATTCCCTATACTTCTCGAGACGAGATAACTCATCTGATTAAAGGGATTGTTGAACGAGCCACATCTGATGATAATGATAATAATAATAGTGAAGATGAGGAAGAAGATTTTGTGATTGACGAAACTACCATATCTGATTTCTTGTACACCAAAGATTCTCCGCCACTTGATTTACTTGTGCGAACTTCAGGAACGTTCAGATTATCAGACTTTCTTCTTTGGCAATGTGTGGATCCTCGATGTGCCATAGTTTTCGTTGATAAGATGTGGCCCGCATTCACTCCCTTTGACATGTGCAAGATTCTCATTAGCTGGGGCTTCAACAATTATTGGTACGGTCGCAGCTCCGGATTTACTCGACGTAAACTGCAGGTGGCCCCAGTTCAGGTTCCAGATATTACTACTGAAACAATCGTATCGGGTGAAAGCGAATATTCGACAGCCACAGGATACTAAAGCATTTGGATAATTAAAAGCACAAACTGCATTTCATTTATAACGTTTTACGAATTAATATCATACAAAAAATATGTACCAACAGAGACTGTTAGTAGGATTAACCCATCCCATTTAATTACCCTTTAGTTCAACGTCACATATCATATTAGTTATCTTTTCACTGTCTTCGTTTTTTCTTATGATGTGATTATCGTACGGGGTACATTTTATGTTGTATACTTCACTGTAGCATTCCTTACATTGTTATCCTACGTACTTTAGTAAATATCTTTTATCTTATATCTTATGATTACTCATTATATCTCAGTATGTCTTACTATACCAAACTTTTATGTCAATTATACATTCAATTCACACTATGTCTCTCGCGGATCTCCGTCGGAAGCCAACGTGCGCAACTTTGAGTCATACCGCAGAATTTTTCCACGCTATCAATTACCGTGAAAGCCGTTCGAAATAAAACCTCCCGCAAGCCTTCTTTCTACTACTACCACTAGAAGCTCTCGTTTTCTCTTTTTATACTTTACTATACTATATCATGGATTTGGTCAACCACTTACCAGACAGGTTGTTATTTGCCGTCCCCAAAAGTATGTACCTTGTTAATATTTACCATTATTTTATGTTTCATTGAGAAAGTATGGCTACTAACTTTTCGCCGGTAACGGCCCCTTACACTTCAGAGGGAAGATTATATGAAAAATGTGTTACCTTGTTAAAGGGTGTCGATATCAAGTTCAGACGTTCCAATAGATTGGATATTGCTCTCTGTACCAACTTGCCCGTTGCCTTAGTGTTCTTGCCTGCTGCTGATATCCCCACGTTCGTTGGTGAGGGTAACTGTGATCTTGGTATTACTGGCCACGATCAAGTGATGGAGTTGCACATGGAAAACGCAATCGAGGATCTCTTGGATTTGGAGTTCGGTAACTGTAAGTTGCAGATTCAGGTTCCTGCTGAAGGACAATATTCTAAGCCAGAAGATTTGATCGGGAAAAAGATTGTCAGTTCGTTCACATCATTGACCACCGAGTACTTCAAAAAGTTGGAAGGAGTTGAAGATGCTTCGCAGTTGAAGACCAAGATTAAATATGTTGGAGGGTCTGTTGAAGCCTCTTGTGCCCTTGGAGTTGCTGATGCCATTGTCGATTTGGTTGAAAGTGGTGAGACCATGAAGGCTGCAGGTTTAAAGGCAATTGAAACCGTGTTATCTACTTCTGCCAGATTAATCCGTTCGCTGAACCCTAAGTTCCCTGAATTGGTTGATAAGATCCACCAGAGATTTGTGGGTATTTTGACTGCCCAGTCCTATGTGTTGTGTAACTATAATGCACCAAGATCTATCATGAAGCAATGTCTCACCATCACCCCAGGTAAGAGAGCTGCTACTGTTTCAGCTTTGGAAGGCTCTGAGGGCCAGGACGAATGGGTTGCCATTTCTTCCATGGTGGAAGTTAAGAAGATCGGTGATGTCATGGATGAGTTGAAGAAAGTTGGTGCTAGTGACATCTTGGTCTTGGAGATCAATAACTGTAGGGCTTAAGTAGAGGATGCAGCATAATTACTACGGGCTGCTAAAGTAAACTTTGTCTGTCATTTCCATACATATTCACATATACTTATAGAGAGTAGGAAGATATACACAGATAGAATCACCCAGTAATACACGAGTTGACTGACAAACAAATTTATTGGATGTGGTCTAAGGCAAAAAAAAGTTTGAAAACTAAAACTCAACATCTCTGATCCCATTCTCATCCACAATCTTCACGTAAACCCCCTTGAAGTCAATTGGCATTCTCTTGTTCAATTCGTCCACACACATCTGTAATAACTTCAACCCTTCCTCGGTATCCATATCCTTTCTATAGTGCTTGTCAAAGAGTGAGGTACAATAGAATGCAGAGTACCCATGAGCTCCATAGGGCAACTCAACATAAGTGCCTAAATAATCTATCCAACTTAAAGAGGGTGTCTTGGTCTTAGTATCGTATCCACCAAGTAACGCATTTACCTGGTATGGTTTTCTAGATCTTATCGAGGTTGCAAGTTGATTGCGCACAAAAGAGGCCACAGCCTTAGGACTCAACTCAATATCATTTTCACGCATTGTGCTCAACTGAATGTTGGCCTGGATGTACTCGGCAAATTGGACAGTGTCTCCAGACTCTCCAGTGTATGCTATAAGATTGTGACTGTTCAATTGGCGGGTCTTGTCGTCGGTGTCTTTCAAGATAGATATACCACGGGTGGCAGCTTTGGAAGTGGCCACAATCGTTCCGTCTTTCACAGTGAACCCAATTATGATATCCATCTTTATGATATTGTTGTTTCAGGTAGGAAAAGTCGTGTTTTAAATGATCTAAGTTAATAGGAAACAGATAGTAGTGTTGAGTTTGTTCTTTATATAAAAGTTCACTTTGCCATCAATACAAATTTCCACCATATAAGTTTGTGTGGAGCACGACCGTATACCAGTCAATTCAATAATCACCAGTACAAGAATAAGGGTAATTGATTTAATACTGAGGGTCTATGGCATATATATTGCTATGGTTGAAATCCATATTCTAACTCTCTGGGTTTCTATTGTACAGAAATTATCATATATGAGGTACTGTTTATGAAACTAACTTTTTTTTTAGTCTATTGTATTACTTTTATTATACTACTATCATTATCATTATCCTTCCCTCTTTTCAATTTTTTCTCTATTTCTTGCTGAGTATCTCCTCAACCTTAGCAGTGACCAATTGAGAGATCAACTGGGCCAACGGACTATTGGGATTCTTCACCTGACCAGCAATACTCACATCGATCTGCTTCTCGATTAACTTCCCAGTCAAATCGACTTCTATATTGACAGTATCACCCAATTTCTTAAGAGGTAGAACAACTTTAGATTGCGTATATGCCACCATCATAATGGAAAATTGACATTTTTCGTAATTGACATTTGTTACCGTAAGCGAAGTCCCATCCACTGCAATGAATCCCTTATGCACAATGTAATTGATAAACTCCTTATCACGCAATTCAAATGTGAATGTAATTGCATTCCCATCAGGTTTTCTATCCACAATAGTAGCAATAGTATCAACATGCCCCTGAACTACGTGGCCACCCAAACGAACATCACTGGTAACTGCTCTTTCTAAATTGACTTTAGAACCAGCTTTCAAGTCGCCCAAATTGGTTTTGCGAAGTGTCTCGGGTGCAACTCCTACTTTGAAAAAGGTCTTTGCTTCATCAAACTCCGTAACTGTAAGACAAACCCCATTGGTACTAATAGAATCTCCAAGATGGACATCACCAAGAATCTCCAGGCACTTGCTTATAGTGATACTTACACCATTGCCACCGCTGGAAGACGAATCCAACGGTTGGTACTCCACGACCTCGCCAATAGTTTCGACTAGTCCTGTAAACATTATCGAGTATAGGGAATGATAAGTAAGAAGAAGAATAGAAAGTAGAATAGAATAGGAGAGAAAATGTTATTCAAGATCTATATGTCCCCACAAATCCATAATACTATTACAAATCAGATAGTAATCACATGGTAGCACGGAATAATGGTCAATTCATGGATGATGTTACTTTTTGTAATAACTAAATCAACAAAAATTCTTTGACATGAATTCTCCAAACCTATTACTACAGTGGATTAATTGTATGAATAAGTTGTAAAATCCCAGCTCTATCTGCCACGTATTAGAAATGACTAGTAGAAAAAAATGTGGTTCGTGATTGGGATATGTAAAATGAAATGGATTGTTACTGGTTATATTCGGACGACATTTGACTTATTGCGACATGATATGACGACATTTCTCTAAATTTTCAATAAAGTCAAATTTTTAACTCTATAATACATTCGAATACCCAACAACCATTTGACCCATATCTATACAACAGTTAAAATCTATACAATGCCCTTCAGATTCCCTGTTAAATTCGACTTGCCCCAGCACGTACATATCAACGCACGTGTGTTGAGGGACCAGTTCAAGAGACTTCAATACAACGAACATGAAGTTACTAGAAATGCCTTGAGATACATTGCCCGTAACACGGAATTGCCTGCCAGAGCTCGTTTGGAAGCACAGTTGCAATTGGCCTCTATGCCTAAATACACGTCGTACAGTCAGATTAGAGACAGATGTGTTGCTTCTGGTAACTCGAAGTCTGTGATTCCAGACTTCAAGCTCAACAGAACCACCTTCAGAGAAAGAGCTAGACATGGCTTGATTCCCGGTGTCAAGGTTGCATCATGGTAAAGAAGTGACTCTTCTTTTTGCTATCTGTTGATATGAATTGTTAAAATGTGTGAGACCACTTTAGTGATCAAGCCTATCATCTGTACATAGTGTATAATAGAATATTAGATATTGATATTTTCGAATATGAGCAGTAAGGCATTATGGGTAGTTTGGAATGTTCACTTATAATGGGTAAAGAAGGGATCAATAGTCCCATGATCCCATGATATATTGGTTTAATTACCCATAAATAGTTGAAGAATGAAGAAGACCCAGTAGATTACAATATCCTACAAAGATGCTAACTAACTACATTGGAGTCACAAGTAACGGTATTATGGAATATTATATAACTCTACTATGGTATTTCTAGTATTACTCCAGAATTCACTCTTATATGTAGTACACAGGCATCAGTAATTTTCCAAGTCATAGAAATATAATGATTTAGTTGATTATCTCTGCTCTCATCGATTACAACCCCATAATTCTCCATGTTTACCATACGAAGCGCCATTAGATACTCACCAGGAAAGATCGTAACGGTGTCCCCCCGTCGTGGGATTTCGTTAAAACCCAACTTTTCCAAGTTAAAGTTGATTCCCCAGCCTCCGGGTCACATAGTTGGAGGAGTCAATGATGCTTATGTTCCTCCAGAGCCTGATTACTATACTGGGTCGTATCACTGGGCATATGAGCGTATTGCTACCGTTTCCATGCTCCCCTTGGCTGCTTCTCCCTTAATTTTTGGCAACGACTACCCCATGGTGGATGCTGCTTTCTGCACACTTTTGCTTTACCATGTTCACAGTGGATTCCAGTCGTGTATCATTGACTACATACCCAAACGAGTGTATGGAGTATGGCACACTTTAGCAATGCGTCTTTTGACGTTTGGGTCATCTGTTTCGCTCTACGGAATCTATCTTTTGGAGACAGCAAACAACGGGTTATTTGATCTTGTTGGCAAGATCGTTGTCGGTTAAGAAATTACAGAATAGAAGAGGGTACTATATTATTATTTTCACAATGGTGAAATACTGCTAATCAAATTGGCTCTTTACCAACATTATTATACTAGAATAGTACTATTTTAATACTACATTGCTATATTACACTATATTACACTATATTACACTATATTACACTATATTATATTAGATTATGTCAGTTTACCACATATTTCTATAATCGTATACCCTTATACTTTTTATATGTAAATAGTCATTTCAGGAGTGTATGCAGCCACCGCAAGTGTAAATGGTGAAATGTAAATGGTGAAATTTGGTAACAGTCCACACTGCCAAAGAAGTAGCCAGCAAACGCTTAATCGTGGACTTTGGGTATCTACGTCAGTGGTATTCTTCCAAGTAACTCACAGTTTCCGTGGCATTGCAAAACACTTCGTGCGAAGCTCCCATAGGTGCAATTGGCTTAAGTGTACATAAGTCGCAGTACAACGATAATTCACACAAATTCTAAGCAATCTCAATTCTAGTGACTTGGTGTCATTGAAGAAAGTTTGTTAGGGAATACTTGTTTGTCATATCATATTGTGGGTAATTCGTTAAAGTGAAGTGTACTGCTGATTGGCTGATTGATGTTTCTACTGATTGGAGTATCGGGGTATATAATTGGCTTTGATATATTGAAATTGAGTGATAAATTCTTTCTAGTTTACTTAGTATGAGCGACGAAGAAGTGCTTGAGTACAACGATAGGGCCAGTGATGACGATCTCCCGCTTGGCAGAAGCACAAGGGAAAGTCCGGAGTTTCGTGATACTGAACCTCGAGAGGCGTTCAGAAGACAGAAACAGAAGGGTGTGGTTGATAACCAGGGATTGCTGGCCTCCACACGGTTGCACCCCCAGGAAGAAGTGGTTTATGATGTGAAGGACGAATCCAGTTTCCATGTGACACGAGCCCTTGTGGTGGGAAACTTGCGCCGGCCCATTAACGCCATAAACTTCCAAAATTACTTGAAGGATTTGTTGAAATCTGAAGGTGACTGTCTTGTGGAAAGAGCTTGGATGAATCGTACCAGAACCCATGCAATTGTGTTAGTCGACAAGGAGGAGGGAGCCGTTTTATTGCGGGACAAGTTGAATGGCGGCTTGTACCCTGATGGAGAGGAATACACTCAGTTGGTGGAGGAGTTTGAACGTCGAATTGAAGAGAACTACGTGAAGGAGAGTAGGGATTATGAAGAAGCTCGTGATAACGCCAACCCTCCTAAAAAGCCCCAAGAATTCTCCATGGACAGATTGCCATTGTATGTTGATTACATTCCTGTGAAAGCGATCAACCAGTGGATTTTTGAGGAGGACAAAGGCCCATATAATGGGAAATGGCAATTTGTTTATGAAAAACACGATAACGAGATTGTGGCTGCTCATATCTTATTAGCTGGTGATTTTATGCCTTCCTACAATAGAAGACGTGGTCAGGGTGCTCGTCACCATGGAAGTGAAAGAAGAAATGGTCACAGAGGTTACAATCGAGGCGGGAATACCAGAGACAGGTATCAGGACCGACACGGGAATACCAGAGACAGGTATCAGGACCGACACGGGGACAGAGACAGAGACAGAGACAGAGACAGAGACAGAGACAGAGACAGAGAAAGAGACAGAGACAGAGACAGAGACAGAGACAGAGACAGGTACAGAGACCGTGATAGGTATCACAATGATGATAAAGACAGAAGAGATAGACGTTCGGAAAGAGACAGATATGTTCCTGAATCTCTGGATTACGAAAGAAGAAATAGCTATTCAAGAGTACGAAACAGGTCTCGTTCAAGGTCTCCCTATTAACGTGTATCGATAGCAAATAACCCTTTTATTGCCATTATTTATACACAAGGATGTCTTCATCTAATCTAATCTAATCTAATCCATAGAGATTATTTGTCTTTCTTAGCAATATGTAAAGTTGGGCTTAATTTTGAAAAATATTCCAAATTGAAAATAATGCACTTTAGAAAATATATTGGTGCATTTTATTATTTCAAAGAGAGCTGTGCCTTTCTCTTCCCTGTAACTTCATCCTTGATAGATTTCACTTCCACTTGGACCTTGTCGAACACACCAATTGTTCTCTTCTTTCCAGAATGATCAACAAACGTTAACTCATACTTATTTTCGTCAAAGTCGGCTGAGTTGACATCACCTAAAACTTCCAACTTAATTAAACCTTCAACACCAAACTTAGGTACAATAACAACTAAACCGTTGTTGAAACACTTAATCACGTATCCCTCCTGTTCACTCTCATTGTTCCGCATCACTTGTCCAACATAATATTCAATACTGGCCCTACCAGCAAATTGGGCATTTCTATGACGTCTGTTGATGTTCTTTACAATCATCTCCATCTTAGACTTGTCACGATGACTTAAATCCAAGTTTTCATATCCAATAGCACCTGCCAATTGTCTATGGGCGACAACATCACAGTATCTTCTGATGGGAGATGTAAAATGCGTGTATATGTCAACAGCCAAACCATAATGTCTAAATTCAGGATACCCATAAGCACCAGAAGAAAAATACTCAGCTGCCATCATACATCTGGTGGCCATGATACGCAAAAGGGTATTAAAATATGGGTCCTTGGAATCCTCGCATCTATCAAGGGAATCGGCCAATGATTTGGAAGATTCTAAAGAAATTGACATTCCAGGTTTACGAACGTTAAGCATGTCATTCAAGGCTTCAAAATTAGTAGCAGGTGGAGGCGCATGTCTTCTCAACATAGCTGTTTGTGGGTATGCATCATAGATCTTCCGAGCAACTGAAATGTTAGCTAACAACATAAATTCTTCAACAAGAGAATTTGTCTCCAACAATTTTTTAATCTCGACTTCACCAGGGTCAGATGTTTCACTATCCATGTGAACCTTAACTTCAGGGGATGCCAAGTTCAATGCACCGGCATCTATTCTCTGCTGTTTTAATTTCTTCGATAACTTCAATAAAATTCTCATAGAATTTGTTAAGTCATCGGTCTGTTTGGCATCGTCAATTCTATTCTGTGCTTGTTCATAAGAAAAGGCTTCTCTAGACTTGATAATGGATTTCATAAATTTGACATTTACAATATTGGCATTTTCATCCAATTCCCAAATCACAGAAAATGCAAACCGTTCAACATAAGGCTTAATTGAACACAAATTGGTACCCAATAACATAGGTAACATATCAATTCTCTTATCGACCAAATAAACCGATGTACCTCTTGAAGCACCCTCATTGTCCAATGCAGTTCCTGGTTTCACAAAGTGAGTGACATCTGCAATATGAACACCAACCTCATAATTACCATTAGGTAATGGCTTTGCATGTAAGGCATCATCGATATCAACACATCCAGGTGGATCAATGGAACAGACCAATTTATCTCTTAAATCGATTCTCTTTTTCAATTGTTCATCACCATCCAAATTAGCTGGAACAACCCAATTATCACCTTCAGCGGGCAAACAGTCCAAGACACTCTTTGAGAAGGGTCTGTATTCAACATCGTGCTCCAAAAGTAATGCCTCCGTTTCAGCTTCTGCGCTTTCAACCTCCCCAAGTGTCCTAACAAAATGACCTTGAGGGTATTTTGAAGTAGAAGGCCAGGAATCCACAGCAACTACAATTCGTTGGCCCAATAATTCATGAGCTTTACGCGTTTGAATTCTGATTTTTGGTAACAATGGGTCCATCAATATAACAAAACAACTCTTGGAAGCATGACCATGTTCAGCAGAAACAGATGTGGGGGCGATTTGGCCAACGTAGTATCTCCATGATCTTCTAACTATACCCACAACCTTTGCGGTAGGTAGTAATTTCTTCTCAGAAGATGCTGAAGTAGACCTAATAGCTTCATTAGCCAACATTTTCCTCTCCTTGTCTGAAATCAAACTCAAAGGACCTTCGATTGCATTATCGTCGTCGTCATCATTATCACCTTCCGCATTGTCGTTCTCCCCAATGGCACTTTCTTCCACAATGGTAGACGAAGGTTCTCTCCATTTATCCTTGGGGAGCAATTCAACTACCACTGAATCAGAATTGAAAGCTCTATTTAAGTTCTTAGTTCCAATCACCAATAATGGTTTCTTGAAAGCAGGCACCATCACTTGACCCTCTAAAACGTTATATGACGAAGTGTGCATAATTCCTTGGTATAAAGTCCCATTACGAATTCCACCCATGAGTCTGGCATTGGAGTAGTATTCAGGGTACATAGTTTCTGGTTTCTCCGCCGCGAAATCGGCATTATCTTGGGGAACTGAATCTCTTAATTCATCACCATTAGGTAATAAGTCAACGTAGTCCGCCAAAGAGTAGGATTTGATTCCCTCCGAAATAGCCTTATTTCTGTTGTCCTTATCGTTACACACAAAAACAATGTCTATCTTAGATTTGCTGTTGTTGGTGTTAATGTGATTGTCATACCATGAAGCGAACTTTCTAATGGCTCTATCGTTTCTATCGTTGATCAGTTCGCCTTTCTCTCTCACCACATAACACGATTCGTTGAACTCATTGTGCACCACAGCAAATCTCTTATCCTCTGATTTCACCAATGCTCTAACCCTGTGGTAGATGGGCAACGATCTGTTGCGCACTTCTTCAAGTGTAGTTTGTGGAATAATGACATCGTAGAAACAGTTGATGTTTTCGACCAAGTCGATGGCATGAAGTAAAATATTGGTATCCACAACAACATAGTGTCCATTGGTACTCCCCTTAAGCTGTAATGGTGATTCCGATAATATCATCTTAGGCAACTCTCCATTGGCATCGGCATGTAACAACTCATGACATTTGGTACAGGCCTTGGAGTAGCAGGGTATATCATTTCTCAAGTAGTGTTCTCTTACAACTTTTGTAGCTCCTCCGTTTCTAGAACGAACAAAGACCTTAGATGTGACTGTCAAGCCACTTGATAGTCTCTTTCGCTGGGCTATCATTTCTATTGAAGTATTTTTGCAGTAGTTGCAGTATTGCAGTAATGCAGTAATGTAGTAATGTAGTAATGTAGTAATGTAGTAATCCAGATTTGTAAGAAGAGCATCTTAGAATTTCAAGGATGCACATAAACAAAAATTTTACCAAAGTAGAAAGTTGCTCACGTGGTTTCAGATTTTGTATAAACTAAAGCCTATTACTGGGGAACTGGATTTTGGAGATTTAAGTTATAAGACGGGATGTTTGAAGAGTGTTGGTTCTGACAATGCAATTTGATCATTTTCTTTATTTTTTTGGTGGCATCATGGTACTACAAGATTACCGCATAAAGTAGTTCACTTAAACT
This sequence comes from Lizanozyma gosingica, assembly GCA_030463055.1. NCBI lineage: Eukaryota > Fungi > Ascomycota > Pichiomycetes > Serinales > Debaryomycetaceae > Lizanozyma > Lizanozyma gosingica. The sequence goes on along the minus strand of JAKVQZ010000010.1, from coordinate 151,629 downwards.
GAAGATTTTAGGAATAGAATGAATTGCAGAATGTTGATGAGGGGACATTCTTGAACCATGTCATGTTTTAATTATTTCTTGTCAAGATGGACTGTAGTTAGCCTTCCTTTATCTTGACCTAAGATTTCGACCAACATCTAATTGTATACTTACCTTATCCTTATCGTAATCTCTCAATAAATGGATATTCCAATGTAGGGTTTATATAATTCGCACCTGGAACATTCTTAATCTTCATTATTGTTCATATTATTATTATTAGCCATTATTATTAATATTATTAGTATTATTAGTATTACTACTACTATTACTACTTTCCTCGTATCTCTCTAATCATGTACTATTCGGCACCATTAGAAAAATCAGTATGTAACTTAATGCATTTTCTCTGTATCTCTGTGGTTTGCCTTACACACACCTTTGCTATTAATTCCTCATAAGCCTTTGGCAGACAGCCCGTCAAATCTTGGGCTTTCTGCACACTGTAATCAAAAGATCACAAATTGCAACCTGAGACAGCAAAAGTAAACACATTTAAAAGGCATCTAAGTTTATGGGTAAACTACTTCTCTCTTGTTGATTTCTGTTAGCTGATACCCGGTGTAAGATCGGTGTTCAAAGTGGACCATCTCCGTTTGAATCATGGCAGTGGTAACAATTTTTCACTTACGCAAATGGGTCACTCTTGTAGTGGTGGTATTGGTAATTGGGGGATACGCGGTACTCCAGCAACACCAGTGGAATACGGTGAAACATCAATTACGAAAGGGCGCAGCAAAATTGTATGAGAACTTAGGAGTAACAGGCGTGGGAGCCAGTGGATCTGGTGCTTCGATCAACAAGGGGAATGTAGAACTAACATTCGTCAATCCTGCTAAGAAGTATGGTGAACCGCAAGATATCTTAGAAATTAATCTGGCTCGGTACGAGAAATTGATGAACACAGAAATAACGGAACCTAAGGATTTCGATACAAATTCAATAAGACCTCCAGAGGATCCTTCCAAATATGAACATGCAAATGCTACGATTTTGGCATTGGTCAGAAACGCAGAGGCCCGTAAGATCGCTAGCACAATTAAGCAATTTGAAGCGTCGTTCAATTCCAAATTCAAGTATCCTTACACTTTCCTAAATGACTCCCCTTTCAGTGACAGGTTCAAACAAAAGGTCAGAGAAGCCAGTGATGCCCCTATGAACTTTATCACGATCCCCAGGAATTTATGGGATAGACCACGGTCTATCGATATCAAAAAGGCAAACGAAGCCATGGAAATCCTCCAGCAGAAGGATGTGGCCTATGCCAATAAACTTTCATATCATAACATGTGCCGCTTCTACTCAGGAACTTTCTACAACATTCCTGAATTGCAGAAGTACAAATATTACTGGCGGATTGAACCCAACGTGAAGTTTTTCACCGATATCAAATATGACGTTTTCAAGTATCTCCAGGGAACAGGGAAAATTTACGGATTTACGTTATCATTGTATGATATTGAAGACTCTGTACCTTCGCTTTGGCCCGAAACATTGAAGTTCTTGAACACTGGGGATAACTACCAGTATGTTAATCCCAATGGGGCGTTTCAGTGGTTGCTTGAAAACCAGCAGAATCCACAGAAGGCCAAAGTTGCAGGAGGATATTCAACTTGCCATTTCTGGTCCAACTTTGAGATTGGTGATATGGACTTTTTTAGAGGAGAAGCTTACAATAACTGGTTTAAATATTTAGATGATACTGGGAAGTTTTATTATGAGAGATGGGGCGATGCTCCAGTCCATTCCATTGGCTTGGGATTGTTTGCTGATAAATCCAAGATCCATTGGTTCCGAGACATTGGATACGAACACGATCCTTATTTAAATTGTCCCCAGTCACCACTAGTGTCTCGTTGTTCAACGGGCCAATTTTCTCGATGGAACCATTTGCAGGATCAGAATTGCATGATCAGCTGGGTAGATTATAGTATTTCTGATCCAGCATCGATTTATTAGACGTATAACCTTGGGATCGCTTGGATATTATTATTTACAAGAAAGACTGTTATTTTTTTTTGGGCACTGGTGCCTTATAGAGTGGAACTTGTTTCAGGAAGTTATTATTTAAAATAGCAGCATTGACTTGAAGTTGAGGTTCAATAGATTACTTTGATGGAATGTAGCAACTGAATAAATGTAAGTAAAAGATTCACAGATGTTTGTAATGGACACTTTGACATTATTAATTCTTATAATTATGAATGAGCGTTTCCTGACGAAAATGAACAAATAGCCTTTACAAATCCTTGCTTGACTAAGGAAAGCGACACAAGTACGAAATGGTGGAAAATAGGTATTTTTGAAAGAAATATCATATTCTGTAATCCATAAGCAATTAAATATAAGGTACAGTACTTTGTCACTTAGGTAAAGGGATTTTTTGAAAGAACCATTACATCCAAGTTAAAACTATAAACAAACACGATAAAGAGTGTTAAAACCTTCCACAATTTATCTACTTACAACATGATTCAACATCCCTGACAAGATTGTACCCCATCCATTGGTATTCATTTTGGAAATGGAAAGAGTGATTAGAAATTGGTAGCGCCGATTATTGTCATTTATCCTCGATTATTTGTTGTATTTTATTTTTCCTGTATCAAGATCGGGCGTGTGGTCTAGTGGTATGATTCTCGCTTTGGGCGACGGTTACTTAGTAACTGAAACAAAAGCATGCGAGAGGCCCTGGGTTCAATTCCCAGCTCGCCCCTTTATTTTTTTGTCCATTTTTTAATGATTATAGTTTTCGATTGGTTTGTTCTTATTAACTATACATTAACTACCATCCAAATCAAAAAAATATGGGAAGTATACATTTTTGGACCAATTAAAACTACTCAACCACCTTCCTCTAATAATGAATATTGACGTAATAAAATGCAATCGCCACCTCGTTCTGGATCCAAACCATAAACGTAGAATGTCCCATCGGAAGTTACAACATTGACATGAAGTAAACTCATTCTCTGCATTCCTTCTCTTTGTTCGGGGGATACATTACTTTGGGGAACAATATCTTGTTGAAGTTCACTATGTATCACAGCAATAGACTTGGTATCCTTTGAGCCCGAATTGATTTTCAAAGATGCAAAATGTCTAATGGGTTCCAAAATAGATGAAAATTTGGAGGGAAGAAAATCTCCCATTCTCTGAGCAGCTCTTCTTCCAAGATTCTGCGACAGTCTCCTGATCAACCGAGCAACAGACAATCTTGTTTGATCCACAACTGGTTCGACTCTATCATCCGACATTCCCGAATTAACACTGGTGAAGGAACCCTCCGAAAGTTTCCTCTGCTTGGTAGCGGTGGATGAAGTCGCGGGTTCTATATCTTCTTCTTCAACATCACTATCGTCATCGTCTTCGTCTTCGTCTACTATTTCTTCATCTAATTCGGTTGAACTTGTTAGCGATTTGACACCCGATTCAGTATTTTGGGAAGCTAGTTTCTGGCTATCCTGAGACTTGGTAGGTACGATGTCTAAGTCTGTAACTTTAGACAGAGATGGAAGAACTCTCACTCTATTCTTTGAGTTTGCTTTGAGCTTCTCGTCTTCTCCCAAGCGGAAAATGTGGACAGTTTCACTCGAACTTGTGGCCACCACATATTTGTTGTCAAGACTAAATCGAAGAGACCAGATCTTGGTGCTATATGTACCTCTTCGGAATTGATACAATTTGATTCCTGTATCAACAGAGAATATTCTGACAATTGTTCCCTTATCACTAGCAGTGGCTAACAACGTACCATCGGAGGAAAGTGCCATGGCAGCCAAGGTAGCCTTATGTGCCTCTATGACAGAAACTGGTTGTAACGTATTCAAATTGAAGATTATTACATCACCAATTCTGTTGGGGGTATTACTCACTGACTGGATATTGTTCTGGACCAGGTTGATTCCTCCATTAGTGTTAATACCTGCAACAAGCAAGGATTCGTGAGGAATCGTTTTAGGGGGTGAAGGATACGCAAGTACACAATTGCTCTCGTCATAGGAAATGGTACACAAACCAGTTGGATTTGGACTTGTTTCGATTGTGTGTAATAACTTCAATGTTCCAATATCATATATGTAGATTTGTTCCTCTAGAACCACTACTAATCGTTGTCGGGTTAATTTGACCTGTAAAATTGTGGTTGGGAAGATAAGGTCACTGATAGTCGATTGCCTTTTTGAATTGATGATCTTTAACTTCCGCGGAGATGCGCCTACTTCTTCACCTAGCATCACCACAGCAAGAAGTGAGGTAGTATAGAGCATTTCCACGATGCCTACAGATTCGTATTTCTTCCATTGGTAACATTTGCCAAATGTAGGGTTGCAGTTGAAGATCTTGTACCCTGTGTTCGTACCAATCAGGACATACGATGCATCCTGATTGAAGTTGATGAAGTTAATACTATCCTCCAGGGAAAGCGGAGGTGCCGAAGTGATAGAGGCACCTGAATAGATGGATCCTATGCCTCCGATGCTCATTTCACTACCTCGTATGCCTTCCATGGTTCCTGGAGTTTCTGTGCGGTTGTCGTCTTGGGTGTTCATTTTTGGGATTCAAAAAACAATGCAATTGTTCCAAGTAATTTTTTGTTTTGGGTTCCAATGGATAAACTAAATGTTGTAAGTGGCGGATCTGCTTCCCTTCTAATGCTTATTATGGAAGCTTGTCTATAAAAAATGGTGCCGTTGAACTTAGTTGTCAATAATTGTGGAAGCAGATGTCTCTTTCTTATCCATCACTGATTTAATCGCAAATCCCCACTTTGTCAATTTTGCCCAAACGTCACAAAAGCGTAAAAGTGCCTTCTTTAAAGCCTTGTTTCCACTTATGGACGGAGATATACATAAAGACACCACAACAAGTAATAATACTACCATATAGACATTGCACTGAATAAACTTCTATATTGTGCATGTGCTATTTGGAAGGTATGAATGTATGGCGTAATATTGTGGGATTCATGGTATAATTTTTTTATTGTTGGTGGTTGAGATTATAGACATTAAATATACGTGGAGTGCTAATGGTGAATAATGATCCCGCACATTTCATTGTATTTCTAAATACTATACACCCCTATCCTTCTGTTGTTCTGTATGATTAATTGGCCTATATCTATTTGTTAAATTATGCTCTACAAAGAATATACAATACACTGTGCTATCCAGTGGTATGCTATCCAGTGGTGTGCTACACTTTGCTATGCCATGTTAACTGTTCTATACTGTGCTATACTGTTCTATACTGTGCTATACTGTGCTATACTGTTCTATACTGTGCTATACTGTTCTATACTGTTCTATACTGTGCTATACCATAATGCACTCACTGCATTCCTTTTTGTAGGTGATAGAGTTAAGTGCTTATTATTTGGTATTAGTATGCTACAGATTAATGATTCTCGTAGGCAATATCCACAATAATGGCTTTGAGTATGAAAGTAACTGCTTCTGATCATTTGTCTTGAATTTTGACAGTATGCATTAGTGAAATATGCTACCAAATGTACAAGTGACATCCATGGTATGCCTAATTTTTTAATTCGATAGTATAACATTATCAATTGGCAGTTTATATGTATTATTTCCAGCGTTGTCAAGGTTCCAAAATTTAGGTAATTTGCGACTATGCTTTATCCTCAATATTCAGTATTGCTACACTAACCGTGTGGTTACGGATATTGCCAATAAAGAACTCAACTACCCAATTGTATTTGTTCATTAACTGAGTAAGAGACATGTTGCCATAAAGTTTACCCTTCATTAGATTGATGAGACACTCAGAAATTATGCCTCCAATTACATGTATTTCCGTAAATCAATGAGTAAAGGAATTAATTTCATTATATTATTCATTTCTAGTCTAAAAGAATACGGAACATCTCCTTCCAGGATTATTCCAAGAACTTAGCAACCCAAGCAGCGTACTTGTCAAGCATCTCTTCGGTTACTTCATGACCAACACCTTCCTGGTAGAAAGACTCATTGAAATCGTTCGAGTTCTCATAAACCTCGACCCAAGCCCTGGACAACTTGGGAGGCACCAAGAGGTCATCTTGGCCGAAACAAGCAAACAAGGGAATCTTTGAAAATTCAAACCGTTCAAAAATGGCCACATCCTGGACCTTCAAGAAATTGTGGAAGTATTCTGGATATTTCTCTTTCTCTTCCTCTGTCAAGTTCAACTCTTGGTAATTATAGTAGAACCACTTCTTGTTATATGCTACATCTTCAATGCTCAAGTTTCTCAATCTGTTGAGGAGTAAGGAAGTCATGTCATGACAACCAACCACAGTGTTGATGGTTCTGACCAATTCTGGGTACTTCGAGGCAAATCTAATAACGGTATGGGCCCCCATTGAGTAACCTGAAAGGTAATTGTGATATTGCAACTTTGTTTCGAGTACAACTCTAGCCTTCTCGCTCAATTGAGCATCCAAGTTCAAATAAGCAGGCAAAAAGTCCATCACCAACTTGATATCAGCCACATTACCCTCCATGGACGAAATCATGTCCAAGGCATGGGTGGTGTTCCCAGATTTCCAACTTTTGTTTTGGAATTCGTTGACAGTTCTTTCTCCGTGGTTACGGAGATCAAAAGTAACGAAAATACATGGCACTTTGGTATCACCCTTATTCTCGTGGATCCCCTTAAGCGTACGATATCCGTAGGCTTCGGTGTCCTTGTAGTTTCCTGTTCTATAGTGGATGAAGTAGAAAACATTAATAGGCAACTGCAAGAATTTGTCATGGCCCTCATGTGGTTGTTCAATGGTTTGGTTGTAGTTGGCAATGTAATCTGTCAAAGACTCCGTGTTGTAGACATACACGTTGATGCCTGCAATATTGATAGTCTTCTTGGAGCAGTAGGTTGGGTCGTAGTCAAAAGCCTTCATAATGAGAGGTAAATCGTTAATTTCAATAGTCAATTTCAACAATTGATCGAATTGATGATATTAGATCTAATAGGTTGTATGTGAATGTTTCTTCTTATTCTATGGATGCTAAGAATAGGCACGGGTATATATTATTTTTCAATCCTGTGGTTCTGGTGCAAATCATCCTATTAATTCTTTTGTGTTACCCCACATTTCGTGGAGCCAATGAGATCTCAATGAGGTGATAATAAAATACTATACACTAATATACAAAACTGATACAGAGAGATCCACTCAACCGTAAGTAGCCAAGACTTCTCGAATACAGACAGGAAATGTGAACAAGCCATACAGGTTCAATAACCATTACTATAATCATACCATCAATTATGGCTCTCCAATATCTTCATCATTGATATTATCATGGTATTCTCCCTCGGCTTCTTCATCTAATTCATTCTCATCGACTTTATCTTCCTCGACGTCTTCCTTGTGATCATTCTCATTCTCATCGCCTTCATCATCTTCATCATCATCTTCATCCTCATTTTCAACAGGTGGACCAAGTTTCTTCATCACAAACTCGACCACCTCACGCCATGCACGCATACCTCCCATAGTGATCTTCCCATCCACATCGACATATTTTTCCACCGGCTTCAAGATGCACATGTTAGGATAGGTTTCCTGCAATAATACCAACTGTCGCTTGGTAATGGGATGCGAGTACATGGCCCCAGTTAATGCCAATGCGGCAATAATGGGTTTGGGCAGAAGTTGGTCATTAGATATCACTGTCATATCCTTGTGTGACGATGTTTGGCGAGGTACACCCTGTACTGGAGCCAATGGGACGGGCCACAAGTGTAGTATTTCTGTAAGGAGATCATCACTGAGTCCATTGATTAATTTTGACATCGTATTTGCGGATAACGGAGCTATTAATAATACATCGGTCCATCTCTGTAAATTGTAGGCCAACGAGTATTGGGTTAACAAACTCGCACAAAGAAACTTGGGTGGTTCCTTGGGTGCAGCATCAGGTCCTCTTGCAAGTTCCTGTTTCCTGGCCCTTGCTTTACTTTTCTGATAATACCGGGTACTGTCATCGTGGTACCATATCTTCACTCCCAAGTTTTCAAACTTGGAGAGTTTCTCACGCAAGATAAACTCGGCAGTTTCAGTAAGCACAATCTGGATTTCCAATTTTTCGTGGGTATATAATTCAAACAATTTCTCGATTAAAAGAAAGATATTCTTACGGGCTGCTAAGCAGCCCGTAATTCCAATGAGCAAATGCAATTTTTGGCATTCTAATTCAACTTTTTCATCCAAACTAGCAGGACTTTTATTTCGTTCCATCGTGTCGATAATTCCATTGTGGCCTATTGTTGGACTGAAAATTGTCCCGGGTGAAGACGCAGACGATGAGGGTGGTCCATGGGCTGAAGGCCCAAGTATATCGGCATTCAGCGAGGCAAGAACTATGTTATCACGAGACTTGCTAGCAAGAAATGATGGGTGGGAATTGAGACTGGACACCGAACTGTTTGTGTTTGTATTTGTAGATTCCATCATTGCAGATACGAGTGCCAGGTGAGAATGGGCGTATTCTTCATCGTTCGCAGGTGTAACTATCCTTCTCAGGTTCAACGCCAAGAGGCCATGCTTATTAGGACTAACAAGATCATCGTGAACAAGAAATGAAGGATGATGCGCTTGAGCGGCAAACACGGGGCCATTCTCACCTGTTTCACTGTTTAATGACAAACATGATTTCAAATGGGTATCTTTATGGACCATTAATCTAGTACTTGAGCCAGTGCTCTTCTTAGGGGAAGTCAGCAGCTCTCGAAGCAACAGCGACCTTCGTCCAGGACTCGTAGGCACTGGAGCCTTCATTCCGTGTGTAGCAGTATCGCCAGTAATGCTTGCTGATTCTTGAAGTGGTTTTTCAGGTTTTGGTTCTGACATATCCGCAGTTATATTTCTTGAAGGCTGAAACGGATTACTAATAATGTAGTTGCTATGTTCTATTCGCAGTCGAAAGTGATAAGAAAGCAAAAATCTCTCCAAAACTTGTTCCACGTTACAAGTCCAACCTCAATGGGACAAGATCCTAATACTCGTCAAATTGGGAATCTATTAAAACCAGTTGCTGTTTGTTTTCGTAGTAGTGATACCAAAGGCTAACTAACTACTTTTCTTAGGGAGAGGAAACCCATCACTGATAAATCTGCCCCCACGAAATTCCATAGCTGGGTCGTGCGTGAGACATCTTTTATAGCCGCAGACGGCTGCGTTTTTGGTGAGGTCCGAGCTGATAGCCACTTATTACTTATAAACTGGTAGTACCTTCTTCGGAATTTGTATTGTTGCGGTTAAGTTAAGCGGAATAGTGTCATAGTGGGAAGTGATAATTTCGAAGCGTAAGTATAATTTCAATTTCTTATTTAATCAGGAGATCCCATTATTTTGCCTTTTCATCAGAATACTTGTCAATTGTGGAAAATGTGGCATCTACTACGTTCAATACTGAATTATAGCCAATGAATAAAGTTAATACTGTAACTTCGATGTAACTTATAAACATTAATGGTACACTCCATTACCATTAGAGTTCTTAATCAATTGAACAGAAATGTTTAGAAACATCTACGCAACCAATACAGGATTGCGGTACTGGCCAGTGATACACGATAGTATTGATATATAAATGGTATTATTCTCTCATATGGTACTATTATCTCATATTTTACTTAGATTGCTACTTTGATATAGAGAGGTACAAACAACCAGTCTGGATTACCCCCTAAATCTTCACTGCAGAAGCGCCTGTTTTCTTGAAAGATAATAGAATAAATAGAGTCTACTACTTTGAAAAGTACATTTCTCAGTTGTTCCTGCGACATTTCGCACTAAGTATTAACGAAACATGACACCAAATGGTGATGTTAAGGAAAGGTCACTTCTAATTATATGCCCCTAGAAAGTTCAATTCATTATGACATTTGCCACTAGACTCACTCAAAAGGCTAAGAACCAAAAGAATACTGATTTAAGCAACAGTTGAGAACTTCATCCTCGTTACCAATGAAGCACCATACAGTGCCCCATAAGACCATGATTTATTCACATGGTACAAAATTCAGTACACCTTAGCTCTATTTCTCTACAGCAACATTTTGAATTATTTCACTGAAACGTATATTCTAACAGGTGGGGAGGAGAATTAGGAGAAACCGGTTCTGGGCTATACAAATAGAAACGGAAGTATGAAAAATTTAACTCCGATTAAATGATTTTCTTCCCCAGATCTTCAAATCCACTTTGTCGTGTACCCTCATGTGACAAGTAGCCGAGGGGACCTGTGGTACCGAGATTCCATGGTCCCTCTTTGGTAGTTACTGTTTTCGGTAATTCCTGGTTATCTCCGTGCATTCTACCCACTAATATTAACATATTCGACCAGTCTCACCCCCCCAATCCTGTTCCTATTACTACTTCCTGTATTACCCCAAGAAGAGGAGACTCCACCAGAAGGTTTCCTTTTTCTCGTGTTTTGTCACCATAAGCATTTGTTGTACAGTTTACAGGGAATAGACAGCCTCAGCATAAATCGGCGATAATCCCCATAAAAAATCAAATTCAAATTCTTATTGTTTACTACACCAACCTTCTTTTACTTCTTTTTTACTGAATTACCTCTAATACTTTAAAGAAAAAGAACAATGTCTGAAGGAAGAAAGTCAGACTCTACACTGACATTGGATACTGTTCAAAGTCCTCTCAAGTACACCCACATTAAGGAAATTCCCGGTGGAGTTAAGAGACTTAGAGACTCATTCTTCAATGACCAAAAGCTCCACTCACTCCAATACCGTTTGAACCAATTGAGAAACCTCTACTTTGCTATTAAGGATAATGAGAGCCGTTTATGTGAGGCGTTGGAGAAGGATTTCTACCGTTCAGAAACAGAGACAAGAAATTTGGAGATTACCATTGGTTTGGCGGAATTGGTACACACTATGGCTAACTTGCACAAGTGGATTAAGAAAGAAAAGGTTGAAGATGTTCCCTTCAGTTTGCGCAATTCACCTGTTTACGTTGAAAGAATCCCCCTTGGTGTGGTGTTGATTATTACCCCTTTCAACTATCCATTTTTCCTTTCGTTATCCGGAATAGTGGGTGCCTTAGCTGCTGGTAACGCTGTTGTCTTCAAGCCTTCCGAGTTGACTCCCAATTTCTCACAGTTGTTCACTGACATTTTGTATGACGCCTTAGATCCAAACATTTTCTATGCTGTCAATGGGGCCATTCCCGAAACTACAGCTCTTTTGGACCAAAAGTTTGACAAGATTATCTACACCGGTAACAACATGGTCGGTACGATCATTGCAAAGAAGGCTGCTGAAACATTGACTCCAGTCATTTTGGAATTAGGTGGGAAGTCCCCCGGTATCGTCTTGGACGATGTCAAAGACAAGGATATTCCAACAATTGCAAGAAGAATCACCTGGGGAAGATTTACCAATGCTGGCCAAACATGTGTTGCTGTAGACTATCTTTTGGTGCCTGTTGATCTCAAGGAAAAGTTGGTTAAAGAAATTGTCAGGATCATTGATGAGGAATTCTTTCCTGGTCTCACCAAGGATGACAAGACCTACACTCACATTATCCATGACAGAGCTTTTGGCAACCTTTCTAAACTTTTGCAAACTACAAAGGGTACGACTATTACTGGTGGTTACGATAAGGTCGATGCTACTACCAGATACATTCCACCCACCGTTGTTGACAATGTTGACTGGGATGATTCAACTATGAAGGGTGAGATTTTTGGACCCATTCTCCCCATTTTGACATACACTGATTTGAATTCTGCTCTTTCTGAGATTTTGGCCCGCCATGATACTCCCTTGGCCCAATATATTTTCACTAGTGGTTATACTTCACCAGCTAAGAACAAGAGTATCGAGAAGATTACCAAAACCATTAGATCCGGGGGCTTAATGGTTAATGATACATTATTACATGTTGGTTTGCCCAACGCACCATTTGGTGGGATTGGTCAATCTGGATACGGTGCTTACCACGGTTGGTTCTCATTCCGTCATTTTACCCACGAGAGAACGACTATTGAACAGCCATTGTGGAACGACGTTACACTCAAGTCAAGATATCCTCCCTTCACTGATGCTAAGAGCAAGCTAGTTGAAGCTGCTCTGCGTGAGTATGGTGGAAAGGTGTGGTTTGGCCGTCAAGGTGACGTTGACACCAACGGTCCAAGAACACTCTTTTCCATCTGGACCTCTATAGTAGGTGTTGCTTCTATTGGGTACTACTTTTTCAAGGCCTAGTAAGGCTTCTATATTAATGAATCTATGTTTATTTGAGAAGATCAGCTGTGGAATTAAGGTATATTGTAGATTATGCTTTAGTAATGGCAAAGTGAAGAAGTTGAAGTTAACCCAATTCAGAAGGTTTTTCAGAATGTTGAAACGAATACAGGGTAAAGAGTTAAAATTGAAACGTAGACAATACTCAGGTAGGAAAGAGAAATTGGCTACTCGTCTTGTAAGGACCACCAGTCATTCCCAAATTGTAAGTTATTCTAATGTAAATTATAATCATACAAAAAATGACAAGAAATTAGAATCATTCCGCAGTACAAATTAAAACCCATTGTAAATCCGAATCCGTACTACTATTTTTACCCATACTAATCATCTCTCATACTAATCACCAATACTATATCAATAACACACTAGTGGTAACAACTACATTCCTACTTTACTCCACTTGTGGCTTTGATATCCTGGCTATCCCCAAATAGGTCCAAGATCTTCCTGGTCTAACAGGTACCAGATACCATACCTCCTTGTATTGCAGCAATACCGGAGATGGACAATTAACACACAAAAGGAAACTGATTAACTAATTGATACTTCTAAACTAAAGTCAATCTCTCCAATCATCCATCTAAGAAATTCCCATTAGTGCCAGGTTCAACCATGGAAGGAGCAGATGCTTCTAACATTAAGACCTACTACTACAAGCTCGCCCATGTACGAAACATTGATTGCTACTTGTATGCCCCAGTCGACGGACACACTACCAACGAGCAGTCGCTATTAGAACTTGAGCTATATACACGGTACTCCAGCTCCAGGCTTCTTTTCACCTACTATAAAAAGTTCATCTACAAATTCAAGTTCAACTACGATAACTCGCTGCTGGCAACTGCCGACAACGCCACCGATATCGACGACGATGCAATTGCAAACAACCCGGCCTTGAAGTTAGTGGGCAGGAAAAGAGTGTCGGCACAGGCTTTGGCCATGCCGCAAAGAACTCCACCCATGGCCTCAACTACCGGTTATAATATCTCCGATAACCTCCAGTATGCCAGTCTCTGCTTGTACAAGGCAGTGAAAAAAATGCTACAGTACAATTTGAGTATGTCGCAACATATCAAGATCTTTGGCAGTTATACCTTATATTCTGATCCTGACAGTGGAACCATTTGTTTCGTCAATATTGATCCCATATTGTTGCCCAATGGTGATTTGCTTGTGTCATTAGTGGCAAAGAAGAAACCTAACTTTTTGCTTGCAAACGAAGGTCTCATCCATAAACTTGTCGACTTGAACTTTGCTGTGTATTTGCTTCCCAACCCCATTCGGTGCCATTTGTTTGATCCGATCAATTTGAGCCAGAATTTTGTCGTCAGGAAAATCAATAAGAAAACTGACGATCTCTACCGTTTGGTTCGTTTATGCACTGGCCTTGAAAGGCCATTTGGTCCCGAAGAGCATAAAAAAAATGCCAATGCTGATGATGATGATGGTGATAATAATAATACTAATAATATTGACATTAATGGTGAAGGGCCTCTTGAAGATGTGCTTTTCGTTAAATTAGTCCCTAACTTGAAACACATGAACAACTTGACATCAAAAATATCTTTGTTTGTCCATACAATAAATAACAAAAAGTTTGTCTACTGGCCGTGGGAACTATGTCTTCTCCAGTTGGGTGCATATGAGAGTCTTCACACCAATAAAAGTGATACACAGGGTCCTCGCATATCAGATGAGGACTCAATACTACACAACCCAATGAGTTTGATATCAGAGTTCATCGATTTCAATATTTCACAGGCGAGCAAAGCGCACCACCACACTTCATCAGGAAGTGGATGGAATTCCAATACTTTCCCTAACATTTCTCAACCACTCACAAATATCAGTACCGGGGGAAATAATGTGGATGGCTCTCACGCTAGCACTTTCGACGACTTGGCACCCATGGTAGGCGAATTATTCCCAACTGGAGGAAATGAATTTCCAATTAAAGTGGAAAATAGGACTGATGCGCTTGCTGAGGTACAAGAAGCTACAAGCTCCGAAAATAAAATAAATTTACATGAGCTAAAGGAAAAAGATCAAGACGACGATGACATGGAGATAGATGACCTTTTTGGAGGAGCAGAATACGACGAGGAAACGAAATCCAGAAGAAGCACCGAAGAGGATGACGAAGTCTCAGATTTGTTTAATGATAATGAAAATGATAATGAAAATGGCAATGGGTTCAAACAGGAACTGAAGGACGGGTTTGGTAATAAAATAGATGATGACTTATTTCAGGAATTTCCCGAAAGTAATGATCTTAGTGTTCCTACAACAAGTCTTTACGACAATAATAAGGGTACCTCGAGTGAGAAAAGTGGTTCTGATGTCAATAAGGGTAGATTCAAAGCATCAAATATCAACGCAAATAAAGTTTTGACCCCAAAATGGGATCAAGGCAGTAATGCTTCTGTCCTTGGATCACCTACAGTTGGCTCGACAAAGCCTACTTATATCGAGATTCCACGAGATCAAATGACAATCAAGAAGACGAATACTCCGATGTATGATGATCCAGGTGCCCCATTACCTATAATGCCTACACCCATGATAAACTCAGTTGGGTCAACATATGGGGTTGGAAGTGTTCCAGGCTCTATCCCTGCTCTTCCAATTCCACCTTTTCTGTCAGGAGACAATAAAAACCCTTTCATTAACCAGAATCAGTCGAACCAGAGCGCTGTTAAGACTTCAACAGCAAGTGCAGATGAGGGAATAAAGTCAGCTTTCTCGCCTATTTTATTCAATCCAATTATTGAAAACAATATCGACACCAAGTACGGTAAAGGTGGTAAGTTCTATGTCGATAAGGAAGCAACTCCTCTCATTGAGAAAAGAAATATAAGAGCCACTAGTGTTAGTGGGCATGAGATACCTTTGAGAGAGGAGCGTCTGTTGAAAGCGGCTGCTACTAATGGACTTCCATACCTGCAAGTGGCCATCGAAGATGATTCGAGTAATGATGGTAATAACTATGATATTTATGATGAAGAAGAAATGTCAAGTGATGAAGACGAAGATAATGAACTCGATAAAAATGACGGAAATTTCGCAAATGAATTTTCTTCTAATTACCGAAGTGCCAACAAATTTTCTAAATCACCACCATTGATCTTGAATACTGAGAATGAACATTTGCTGGACTCCTTCAGCAGTCCAATGGGGGGTATTTCAAGGTCAAGACAAGGAAGTATGTCAGTGACCAATCAACAATTTCATATTTTCCCAGACAACCGATCACCTGCTCGACCACCTGGATCACGCCAAGTTCTTGAAGACAATACTGTGAAGGATAATACAAGTTCTGCAGGCACAGCTAATTCTTTTCCCGAAATATCCCCAACGAGTTATGATACAATGAATGCAATTTCGAGTCATCCTGTTTCTAACTTGAATGGCTCCCCAGCTTTTTCCTCTCATGGCGCTAATTTGCAACTTACATCTCTTTCACCTAATGATAGAAGGGACATAGGAACTGCAATATCTAATTGTGAAGATGAAGGGAAGGCGGAAACTTCAAATTACTTGCCTTTACTCTTGCGCAGTATAAACGTTTCAACGATTCCTGATTTTTTCATGACAAATAATTTATTGCAGAACAAAGAAACAAGGATTATTGAAGATTTTAGTATAATGGAGGACGATGAGAATATTGCCAACAATGAATTTGGAGATTTCAAAGAGAATGAAATGGTAGTTACTGATGCGGTGCATCTCGATATTCTTTTGGAGTATTTATCTCAAAATATCATCTATGACTATGGCCTTCTCGAGCCTTTCAATAATTTAAAATTGGTGAACGAGGATAATGATTTCAAAATATCCGAAGTAGAAATTGAATGCCCTCCACCAACTTTTGAATCAAAGTTTCTTCAAGTGTTCCCTTATTGTTACAAGGTGAATCTAATTGAGTTTATTAATAATTGGAATGATTTTGGCAGCAACGAATACGTTTCTTCAAAAGGAAGTAATATTAGTGAGGTCAGTGAAGAATTAGATTTTTTGAATGACCTAGGAGATGATGTTGATCCCAAGTCCCAATTCAAGAAGTTAAATGAAATCGAATACGATACTATTGATGTTAACAACAGAAACAAGGAGAAGTTTGAAAGCTACAAGTCGATAGTGAACAAAATAATTTCGGGGAGCCATTTCCAGGTAGACCAGAACTCATGCTTCAAATTACCCGTGATCAAAGCAAGGGTTAGGAAATTCAATGATATAATCAACTTTGATTATTTGGGAGTAAACTTTTGGCGAATGCTCAATTTGTCACCAATAAATGAGCCAAAGAATTTTCAAATTTTACTTATTAGTGAGCTGCATTTACCATTACCATTTGAAAATCATGGTCTAAACGGAATACCACGTTTAACAGCAAGCAGCAGTATGTTCCATTACAATACCCAATTTTTGAATAACTTGATCCAGAGTTATAGCGAGTGTAATTTGGGTAATATTTCAAAGTTAAGTGTTAGGAGTACTGAAGAACAGAGTGGCATGTTACTTGTGAAGAGGGATAGATCAAATACCTTTAATGAAACCTACAAGGAAGTTCACAAACAGTTAGAACTTATAGTGGAACAAATCAAACTCGATCTAATCAATAAAACAAACAGATTTGAGTTTAATCGTCCGTTGCTATTGCTATTCGTTGATTTCAATAGGCAGTGCAATTCCATATTACAAATCTCAAAAATCTTTAAGAACTTCAAGTTGTCTTTAGATAAGCATCAACTTCCTTTAGTGCAGTTCTTTGTGAAGATTATACCGGCTGACTTCATCGTGAAGAGAAAGAATAACGAATACTGCCTAAAAATGATTTCCAACTATAGCATGTCCAAACTTTCAATGATGCTTTACAATTTGTGCCCAGAAACAAATAGGGGATCACCTACAAGTTTTCCAATGAGAAGATTGTACACGAACATTGTACAAGAACCTCCAAGAAAGATTCAGTTCAAGTTCTTGGGGAACTCTTCGAACAATCTCAAGAATTCTGTGAACAATAATGATGACATATTTTTGCATTTGGCGTATGAGCGTTCCATTGATAAAAACTGGGTTTCTGCAGCGTGGCTGGACCCCTTGGGGATTGTAACCCACAGCAAGACTTGGTATTGTCCTGTGGATAGAAAGATGGATAATGGAAATACGCAGAACCACTTGCACAATCATTTCCATGCTAATATTTATGAAATTGGCCAAATCAGTGAAGAAATTTGGCGTATTAGTAATGAGTTGTTCAAGATACTCAATAACGAGATAATCAAAAAGACCAATGTTATTGGTGGGAAGAAGTTCTTAGTCCTCACCCGAATCAATAGCATAATACCTGACGACGAATTGATTCACTGGAAAAAGTTAAGTGTGAACCACAAGGACATATCCTTAATCGTGCTTTCTGTTAATCGTGCACCAAAGCTTGTGTTCGAACGAGATTTCGGACCCGGAATATTTGGAACAAATGCATCCACCAGTTCTGTTTCAAGTTCTGTTGAAAACAAAAGCAACGTATCACAGGCCAAGGTATTGCAGCAACAACATTTGTTCCAGCGCACTTACCTGACTTCATCACAAGCACCATCGCCTAGCATATTGCAATCGACATATGGCTCTCATGGGGGAACTGGGGTATCACAAGGTGGTGGTACTGGGACAAGCTCAGCTTCAATTCTGGGGGCATTCATGACGTCTCCTTCAACTTTCAGCCTTCATTCTCCTCAACAATTTGCCAATATGCCACAGAACTTCCTCTCACCCTTGGAAAAAGATGGCCTGAATGGAAATGGTGTAAGTATAGGGAATACAATAACAGTTGGTGGACATGGTTCAAATGAATCGCCCACACAGGGCCCATCGAATTCTGAAGTTCCATCCACAAACGGGAATACCAATACTTCACAAGGTCAAGTAATTTCTACTACCCATAATCAAAGTACGGGCCAAGGAGGATCCAATCTTTCTGGACTTATTGATGGACCAGATTTTGTGCTAACCCATCCTGAATCTGAGGTGATTGGGATCATTCCTAAATTACCCTTTCCACCGTTGAGCTCGCCTACCAGATTAGCGATGATGGTTGGTTATTTGGTCAAGCCGTATGACCAGCATCGGTATTTGGTGTATGAAGTATGTTTGTTTAGTTGCTCAGCATTTTGGAGCTTGCCTCTGTTGATGCACATTCTCTTGGAGCAATATCAGAAATTGATAAAATTGAACGATGTGCTAGGACTTCGTGAGTTCGATGGCTGTTACCGGAAGAGCCAGGATGAAGATGGTGAGGACCATGCGGGAGAAGACAGCGAGGAATCAAAGTCTCGTCAAGCCAACTTCAAGGGAAGGGGATTGGTTCCTTGGCACATCACTGCAGTGGGCAAAACTCTAGACTATTTGGTACATGTTCTTGTTGAAGAGTAGTGGTGCTACAGGAAAGCATTTATCAGATTTGTTAAATTGCATTATTTAATGGTATGTGGATTGGCTCTGCACAATTACAGCTTATTGCGATTACCTATACATGTCTTTCCCGTGGCATAAGTTGTTTTAGACTTAATTGTTAATTAAATAGGCTGAATATCGTACAGAGAAATCAACTATAAAAAACGTCTCCAGTCCTTTTTTTGTACTGTATTTTGAGGCCCTTAGCCGCGTAGAAAAGTAAACTGTACTAACTACAAATAATAATAATAACAATAATAATAATTAATAATAGTAATAGTAAATTGCTCCACTGCTTTACAGTGCAAGATCAGAGTATCATTGAGTGAGCTGATTACTACTTGTGTTGGTTATATCGACCAGATCCTACCGAAGAGAGTAAATGAGCGTTACAGAAGAACTTTTAGCAGGTAAATCCCATAATACCGCCGCGGTGAATTCGCACACAGTTAATGATATCACACAATCTACGCCAGCTCCACCACTTGAACCCTTTTCCAATGATAGCGGTGACATAGACGAACAGATCCTTCGTCTTGCGGCGGTTCCAGAGCCTTACGGAAGGTTTGCCGCCAGACAAACCTTAGGAGTCTTAGATGAGATGGAGCGCAATGCTAGGGGTCAGGCCCTGAACAGCCGCCAGCAGGAGATTAAATTAGCAGAGATGGCAGCACAGCTACGCAGGGCTCAAGGAGAGGCTGATATGCACAGAGAGCTGAAAATCCGATTGTCCGAGGAAAATGACCAATTGAAACTTCGCGTGGAAGCATTGGAACGTCAGTTGCGAGATGGATATCCACGCCAAACAACTCGGTTGATTGAAGAGAATGGGCTTTTGCGAGAGAAGTTGATAAAGTACAAACGCCTCTACGAGGATCTCCAACGAAAAAGTGGACTACTGAAAGAAGTAGATACTGAAGCTACTCCATCTAACGATAGAAACTCAGATTTGGTGGAGTTGTATCATAAAATTGAGCAAATGTTTAGACGTGGTACCACAAATACAGGAACAACTACTCCAATGGCATCAGGCATTGGGCCAGAACAGACATCGGAGCCTGACTTTAAACAGCTTTTCACTGACATATTGCAAAGAATGCAACCAGAAGAGCAAAACCAAGTCAAGGAACAAGAAAACATTGGTATTACTGGTTCTACTTCCTCTCTTGAAGGACTTATACGTAGAATTATACATGAGGAAATCACACCTAAAGAAAGTCCTAAACAATCACCTCAAGACTTTGCTGAATCGCCACAGTCAACACCATCGGATGCTTCACTTAAATCCGATGACCACAAGAAGAAAAATAGCAACAATAACAGTAAACAAGGGGATTTAATCGAGGACCATGTTGCGTTGATACAAAGAGTATTAAAGGCACTTGGTGAGAATAGAGAGGTCAATGCCCAGGTATTAACCTTCTTAAGTAGGGGGGAAGAGGCTGGTGAAAAAGAGGACACAAACAAACGGATAAGTCATGGCAACGATCCTTGTGATACTGGCAACTACGGTAGCACTAACAAGGCCAAAGATGCCTGCGGAACGCAATGTGGCCAGTGCTCCATGGTTGAAAACAATAAAGTACAAAATGAAGAGTCCTTTGGAAGAAAGGTTGGTGATAGGGAGAATACTCTCAATTTGATGGGGGAGTACAAATGGACACTTTAGAGATGGAAAAGATAGAGATCAAGATCTAATTTAGCACAAATCGGGATTAATGATGCTGATTATGCCGATCCCATAAAATTATTTGTCCAGCAACGCATTCCTGTGCTGAGGTAAAGCCCATTGCTGGGGTAGCATAAATGAAAATATGTTACGACGACTCTCGCGGTGCTGGCAGTAACAATGGAGATCACGATTCGAATCCTGTCTCACAAACGGTAGACACGCGATCTAAAGAGGAAAAGTTATGATGAGAGTGCAATTATACTGGATAAGGGTAACAATGCAAGAACGCGATAGCCTAAGCGTGTAGCCAAGCATGCATTTTTCTCCAGGTTCAAGGTGACGGAAGATAATCCTAAATGTTAAGGTAATTATTGGCAATAAAAGTAAAGTAAACAATGAACACGTAC
The DNA here is from genome assembly GCA_030463055.1 of Lizanozyma gosingica. Taxonomy (NCBI): domain Eukaryota; kingdom Fungi; phylum Ascomycota; class Pichiomycetes; order Serinales; family Debaryomycetaceae; genus Lizanozyma; species Lizanozyma gosingica. The sequence goes on along the minus strand of JAKVQZ010000010.1, from coordinate 130,773 downwards.
TTTGGATATCATGTGCACCATTATAGCAATGGGTATGCTCCAAGACTACCAACAACTTTAAGTGCTTCTTTACTAGAGAGACAGAGACTTTGGCTTGGGCAGTATGTTCGTGGTACAGTATGTACATACACGACAAAGTGAGGACGCGAACGGTATATATTATTATTACTGCGAAAAAATTCACACTTCCATAGTAACTGGTAATAGGGTAACGAGGTTTTGGTACATTTTATGCCATTTGTTACGTTGGTAACTATTGCAAGCATTTGTTGTAGATTTTCTCAGGGAAACCGTTGCTAGATTATAATACGGTATTTTGCAGAGCCTACTATTGCGTTGCTATACCTGTGACCATTGGCAAGGACAAATTGGTGAACACTATTAAATCGTAGGGGAACCAACAAGCGGCGGTGCCAGACTCGGTGTTTATTATCTTTCCTGAAACGGATATGTGTAGCGACGGAAGGAATAAATGTGGAACAAAGTACTGAAGGTATCAGATAATACAGAGCATAGAGAATAGACCACATAGATAGTCGAGAGCAAAGTGTAGAGTAAACCTAGCCAAAAAAAAAGAGTTGAGGGGAACAACTTAGTGGAGGAGTGGTATCGAAGAGTGCAACACAGAAAAATACAGTATAGTAGAAAGAACTGTGGAAAATACAATGGAGAAAGTAAGTATACTTTTTTAGGACAAGGTACAAAGTATTATAATATACAACTAATCTGTATAGTGGATATTACGTTACTCTGGACTGTGTACCTTTGTATGTACGCATTAATTTGCATACTGAACTGAATATGTGAAATTCACTGCAACCCAAAACGCGGCCAGAGTTTTCACTTTGGCCCGATTTGGGACCCTGCGCTACCACCCATTTTTTGTCCCAAGTAGTGACGGAAAGGAGTTTTGTCTCATTTGTAGTGAGGAATGAGCAGAGATCGGCCAATTTAGTTTGCCCAATAATCGTTCATTCGTAAGTGTTGGACTACTCGAGAGCTATTACTGGTGAGGAGGTTAATCCAGTGAGTTTATTCATTGCACTTTTAGAAGTGGATCTAATACTTAATATATAGAATTATCGGTATAATTGGTGTTTCCTACCGTGTTCAACTGTATTGAGAAAATACCATATTGATACAGTGACAAATACCTACGTATCAACCCCAATATACATTAGCATATCCTGACATACATTTCTGGTACTGTTATAGCTACCATTACTACTACAATTTCTACAAGCATTGCTACTACAAATTCTGCCAACATGATCCCTACCACCATCAACAACGAAAACGACTACAGAATAACGCGTTCTCGCAAGCACGCAGAGATCGCAGTTCACAAATCTGTGATTGAGGAGACCAAACCATCAGTCCAGTCAGAAACGGAAAATGATCTCCAACCTCCACCACGACTGTACTTGAATGACGTGTCTAACTTGGACCGTCGACACTGGGTGCAGAACGAGAATCTCAAGCACTCGACAGCTTCTGGTAGTTTATCCACGGCCAATGCTACAGTATCCAGCTCAATTCCTACAACCAATGCTAATGCTGGTGCAACAACCACTACCACAGCTAAAGTTGCAACTGGTGTTTCGTCTTCTATTACTGGCAATGGGCCTGTGCCAGCAAGATTGCCCCAGAAAAGACAGGCTACCGAGTCGTCAACCAACCTCACCGCCATACTAAACAAGAAAACTAAAATAGCTGAAAAGAGAGAAGTGGAATATGAATACGACGATCTCGACGCGGAAGACTACGACGACCCAGCTATGTGCCACGAGTACGTTAATGATATCTTCTCGTACTTTTCAGAGTTGGAAACTAGGATGCTTCCAGACCCTCAATATCTCTACAAGCAAAAGCACTTGAAGCCCAAGATGCGGTCTATTTTAGTCGATTGGTTGGTTGACATGCATCTCCGGTTCCGACTTCTTCCCGAGTCGCTCTTTCTCGCCATCAACATCATGGACAGATTCATGTCAGTGGAAGTTGTCCAGGTAGACAAGTTGCAGTTGCTAGCCACGGCATCTTTGTTTATCGCCGCCAAGTACGAAGAAGTGTTCAGTCCCCTGGTGAAGAACTATGCTTACTTCACGGATGGTTCTAGTACCGAGGAGGAAATACTCCAGGCCGAAAAATATATTCTCACTATTCTTGATTTCGACTTGAATTACCCTAATCCTATGAACTTTCTCCGTCGGATTCTGAAGGCTGACGATTACGACGTGCAGTCGAGAACCCTTGGGAAGTACCTTGTTGAAATCACTGCTGTTGACTACAAGTTTATAGGAATGAAGCCTTCCCTCTGCTGCGCTTCAGCCATGTATTTGGCTAGATTAATCTTGGGGAAAGCCCCAGTGTGGACTGGAAACCTCATCCACTATTCTGGAGGATACACCATTGCAGACATGAAGCATTGCTTGGGACTTCTATTCCAGTACTTGATTGCGCCTGTCGAGCACGACGAGTTCTTCAGAAAATACACCAGCAGAAAGTTTATGAAGGCATCGCTCTTGTGCCGTAGCTGGGCCAAGAAGTTCCACCAGGAGAACAAGGACTTATTTGACGAAAGGTTGTCTACGACAAAGCGTTCATTCGAGTCTTCAAAGACTGAAAACTAAACTAATAGAAAATTTGAGAGAGAAAGAGAAGTTTTTTTTGAAGGGGTTTATTATTCATTTGCATTTATACTTGCATGTCATAGAAACACAGTTTCGCAAAGCAATCATGTCCATCCGTTTCAATCCGTTAGATTTATTAGCTCCATCGTCCTTGCCTTATAATGGAGACTGTTTCTGATTTCCGATCAGGTGATCCTATTCTTCCAAAGCATTTATGTGATCACCATTTATGTGATCAAAGTGATCCTTCACTGGCTATCAGGTTGGGCTTATCGTTTTTTTTTTTTAATATTTTTCATTCGTTTATTCACATTGCACCGTTGCTGCCATACGTTTACCTTTGTTTCACAGGGTATTCTATGGTATTTCTACGTTTAAATTTTGTTTGTTTTTGGTTCTTGTTTATCTTTGTTTTTTTGATTTCCTTTGCACTCATTCTTTACTATGATTATTATTATTATTATTATTATTGTTGTTGTCGTTTTGGTTTGTTTTTTATTTTTATATATGATGCCATTTTCTATTCTAATTGATAGTCACTTCACGATCTAATATCGCCATGGCAACACTGCCGACCCACGTACCTTGCTGCCCTACATTCAAGGAACCATTACCATCAATATTTATGGATAACTCGGAGACCTAAATAGCTGTGCATAACAAGAGAACTAACGCGTGTCAGGTATTCGTATTTGGAATCACTATGCCGTATAGCTTTGCTACATTCGCATGGGGGCTCTGACTTCTTTAGAGTATGGTAAGATAGAACCGTAAATACTCATAGGGACATGGACCATATTAGTAACGCATTATTTTAGATTTGTGGAGCAATTGCCATTACGTCTATGTCTGGAGGTATGAACTGGTTTATACCAATCTCATACTTTTCCTTGGGTAATCAAAGTAATTTAAATCTATTGATTATAATCAGAATCCAGTGAATTGAAGAAACAGTCTTCTTCGCTCGGTTCAGTTCACATACATTGTGTACACAATTTTAAGCATTCGGTCTTATGGGTTAGAAAATGGAAACAAATTGATTGTACAAAATAACAATATAACTTGACCACACAAGTTGATCTACTGATGAAATTGATCAATAGAATATTGATGTTGCATTCCACACACTCACACAAACCTACTTTTCCCACTCCACCAACTAAAGCCACGAAATTATTGAATTGAATCCAACTGTTGCATCTTAATGCTATGGACTTACTTCTACACTTGAACGATTCAAATATTATAGAACCCTTTAAGAGCTCTTAACTGCTTTACTATCATTTATTTGCCACTGGTCTGAAAACTGTTGATAATAAATTGGTAGCGCGCACAGAAGCAAAACGCGTAATCCACTCTTCTTAATCTCATTTTACGCGAAACACAACGTTAGGAATCATCTTGTATTAGGAAAAGTTACCCCCATCAGGATGTTTGAAGGAGAAACGTATCTCCTTGTGGAGTCAGACAAGTTCGCAAATGTTGCAGAGATAAAGGGTATTTTGGAAGCCCATGGTGCTACAAAAGTTTACATTAAGCCAATCTACAATAACGATGAGAATTATCTACATTCTGGTAAAAGAATTACCCATATAATATGTGAGGAAATTGATTTCATAGAATATAAGACAGCCAGAGACCACATGGTACCGGTTACCACACCTCTTTGGGTTTCTACCTGCGTCAACTACAACAAGACTCAACCAGTGAAAGTATACAACCCTGATCCCAAGTACTTTATGAAGGAATGCTTTGTATGTGTGGCGGATAATCTCCCACCTGGAGACAAGGAATTGATATACGGAGGAGTGGCAGCATTCGGAGGACATTATTTGGACGATTTATCAAAGTTTACAACGCACTTAGTCAGTCTAGATATGAAGACAGAAAAGGCCATTATAGCCCTGGCAGCTGTGACTTCTACAATTAAAGGATCTACAAGTGAATCGGGCGAAACCGTACCTGCTATAAAAGTAGTGTTACCCCATTGGATAGATGACTGTTTTAAAGCTGGTAAAATGTTAGATGAAACTCCTTATTTATTACCTAACCCACCAATACTACGCGATGGTAAACGCGAACCGGCAACCTCGTTGGATATGGTTAACTTAGAAACACAGCTTAGCGACAGTAGCCAATGGGAAATCCCTGCGGATGAAAAGTCTCCAGGAGCTGATACAACAAAGTTTTTACGGGGAAAAAGGGTATTCATACATTCAGATTACAATGTATCAGAACGATTATTCAAAACGATAGTAGAACTTGTGGAAATGCATGGTGGAATAATGAAAGAGTCTTTTGCAGAGGAAGACATTGATATCTATATCGGGAAGTATCGTCGGGGTAAGAATTACCAGGTCAGCTGCTCATCAAAAAGAATAATAATAGGAACCATTGAATGGCTCTATTCATTAGTCGTTTCTAAGCGATGGAGACTCCCTACGAATTCAAATCTTTTGCATTATCCAGTTCCCATTTCGCCTATCGATGACTTTAAGGGGCTCAAAATCTCAATAACAAATTATAGTGGGGTTGCACGTATATACTTGTCTACCTTGATTAGCATCATGGGAGGCTCTTTCACAAAGAGTTTAGGAAAGGATAATAACTATCTTGTTGCTGCAAGTGACGAGGGTCGGAAATATGAAGCTGCTTCAAACAAATGGTCTCATATAAAAATTGTCAACCATTATTGGGTCGAAGATTGCTATGCAAAGTGGTCATTACTAGATGATAATGCCGACCAAAGGTACAAGTATTTTGGACGGGATACGAATGAAAATGTAGAGCATTTGTTGGGAATTGTCAAATTGGATCAGACTGTTTTGAGCTACTGGTATGAAGACCAGGAAAGGGTTAAGAAGAGTGAAATTGCTTCTGACGATGACGATGCTCAACATTTTCTTACGCCTTATAGTGCAGAGAGACCTGTAACTCTCGAATTCAAGGCTCCAGAATCCTTGGTTGTCCTAGAGACAGAGAATGTTCCAATTCAGACCACTTCCACCGGAACAGCTGTGGAAGATAACGAGGGCATTGCATTACCCAGAGATGAGCTAGTTAATGGCTCTGGATATAGAAAGAGTCGATCGGCGGCGATGAAAGCTGCTGAAAAACTTCACCACGATATGTCTGATTTGAATTCCTATGAAAAGGCAAAGACCAGTAAAAGAAAACTTGATAAGTTTTTAAGCGATGGTTTGCACCAAATGGATGCTCCAGCTTCTCCAGCCCTGAAGAAAAAACACACAGAAAATATGGAAGAGGAAAAGGAAAATCAACCTGATGATACTCAATCTAATGGTGTTACAAAGAAAAACCGCAGCATAACTGATAACGGAAAGCCTCCAATACCCTCGAAATCAACAAAGAAGTCAAAATCACCTACCCCTATAACAAAAGAAATTAGATTACATGCAATTATAACTGGCTGCGAAAATGAGTTCACATTAAATAGAGCTACAAATTCTAAGCTCATAGAGATTGGAATAAAGGTGTTGACTGATGTGCCAAAGAAAAACATTACCGTTGACACAATCATTGCTCCTAAAATTTTGAGAACAGCGAAGTTTCTCTCAACAATTGCCACAGCTCGTCAAATTATTCACTATTCCTTTCTCACAGACGTTTTAGAACATCAATGGGAGGACTGGGAAGCCCATATTGATGACTATTCCCTAGACAAAGTACTTTCAGTTTCCGAAGTTAATGTTGAACTTGGACAGCCTGGTGATTCTGGAAATCAGCTAGAAAACTTGGTTCGTAGCCCATTGAAGGGTAAACTATTTGACAACTGCAAGTTTAACTTGTCAATTAATCTCAATGGTGGAACGGATGTTATCGCCGGTATATTATCATGTCATGGCCAAAACGTTGAGTGCAAGAGTATCAAAAACGTCAACTCTTCAAGTGTGAGACTGATGCTAAGAGATAGTGAGGAAAGGGTAATTCTTATTGCCAGTAAATCCAAAGATGCAAAATTAATCAAGAATTTCCATCAATTGGTCGATGATGGTGTAGTAATAGAATGGGATTGGTGCGTCAAATCTATTTTCCTGATGCAATTACAACCACTTTCTGATTTTGTGATTGAATAATAAGACAAAGAATATTGATATAATTGGTACCTAGTGCTACTACTGGGGATATTGCTCACCATATCTACCTATAAAAAGATATCGGAAAATGAATAAGACGTTTAAAGAAAAATTGATCCTACCCTTCACTTTATAATAATGGGAAAGGGTTGAATGTACTTAAATGTCTATCAAACTAGGACCATCGGTCTTCTGCGATTGCTGAGGCGCCTGTGATGCATTTCCAAACCCGTATCCAGTGTAGAGAGGGTTTATACTAGGATTTTGCTGCTGTGAAGCAAAAGCTGTACCATTGCTGGTCCCAGCAGCTACTCCAGCTCCCGAATTTAAGAAGGGGTTACCTGTGGTATTCAAGGTCAATTTTTGATCTGAACCAGTGAATTGCTTATACCCAGTCCCGCTTGAGTTTATGAATTGTTGAGTCTTTGTGTGTTGGTGAGGTATTCTAGTGGCACCAATGTTGCCGTAGGTGTCAATGCCAGGGCCCTGGCTCAACAATGTATTTAACTCGTGGGTATCGTTATATTTGGAGGCAGTATTTTGCGCCACTAGTTGTGGTTGGGCCTGGGGAAGTTGGTTGACTGTTTGTTGTTCTGCTAAGGAGTCCAAAGTTGGCTTTGTAGGAGATGCCACTGCAGGAGGGTTGCCCATTGCAAAAGGATTGTTTGTTCCAGTCTTCAAAGGTTGCAAGGCTTCCTGCTGCTGCTGTTGTTGTTGAGGCTGACCATAATTGAAACCAGTAAATTGGGGTACCTGTTGTTGTTGAGCTGCCAATTGTTGTTGTTGCAAGAGTAGTTGCTGTTGTTGTTGTTGCTGCTGTTGTTGTTGTTGTTGCAAGTATTGCATTTGATACAATCCCGTAGCCATGGGGTTCTGGATAGGATTACCAAACATATCGTATTGCTGAGCATTAGTGTACATCTGTTGTTGGGGAACTTGGTAGTATCCCGTGGCCATGTAAAACTGTTGGGGTTGTTGCTGTTGTTGGTAGGGAGTATCTTCGTCAAAATCCAATAAATTATCATTCTTACTTTGCTTTCTCATTTCGTCTTCTTCCAACGATAATTTCAAAGCAGCAGCCAACTCTGGATCATCTTCATCTTCCTGACGGAGTTTGGATTCCTGATCTGCCGTCTGTTTTGACAATTCCAAAGCCCTTTGCAAATCTGAATCGTACGCTTCGTCAGTTCTCGAACGGGTATTTCTTCTGGCACGACCGTTTTCAGGTCCAGTTCCACGCCTTCCCCTACTACTTCCCTTCTGGGCCAATTCTCTTTCTATACGTAATCTTTCATCATCACGTAACAAGGAACACAATTCCTTGGCCTTGACACGGATGATGGCACCCTGGTCGTTGTTGGCCTCATCAAAATGAACAAACTCACGTAATGTCTTGATCACATAAATGTTATCCTTAGCCCACAAAACACACTTCTCGGATCCGTACCGCACCAAGTAGTCCAACACGGTCAATGATTTGGCCACATGCCTCCAGTTTTTGCCCTTGTCGTTAAGTCTGCGGTCCAACATTTCCATAATCTCAAGAAAGTCGGTCTGGCTCTGGTAACTGTAACCAGCAATTTCCTCCATATCGTAGGTGGTGGGACCCGAAGGATCATTGGATGTGGCGTTTCTCACCAGCACTTGCACACTCGAGTACCCGCTGGCAACGTTCTTGATGGATCGCACGAATGACTTGGACATGTTGAATTAATTGTTATCTAACAGTTATGTTTAGTCAAGCCAAAGCTTTGTATAACTCACGTTAAGCAAAATACAATCTAGTTTATTTTGGAAAAAAGGCGTCGCTTTCCACTGATAAGTTTCCACTGATAAGGGGAATATAATTAGGCTGCTGCGTTTCTGGTGCTGGATTGATTCAATAACACCCTTAATAGGATTTCTCTAGCGCAGTGGCCTTCCTAATAAATATGGTGTAAGATCACATTCCTAAGGGGTTGGGTACTCCATTTCAACTTTTCAAGAATCAAGAATCCGACAACGTCGTGCGCGACTCAACGGGTTAGATAGTGACCATTTTAAATCGCTTACAGCCGGAGCCAGAGAACTCGGGCCGATCGTGGTTATTTTGCTTTACTTCACTAATAAATGATTCAAAGCGAGATGTGCTGACTTAAATTGTGCTATTGAAAAGAGGAATAATTCGTGACTCCTGCTTGCTGAGTTATTGAAGAATGAACTTAAGGTATTAATTACGAGTGGCAGAATAAATTTATATGAGAATACTAAACAGTGGTTAATGGTGGCTTTAAAGGGGAAATGGTCTGACTGTGCACGACCCAAGATAGGTAATGGTCTTGCATTGGTACCTGATACCCCTAAATGGATAGAGATTATTCATGGTTTGAAGTGGGATGTTATCTTTTAAGGAACATAAATTATCATAGTACTACTCGGAAAAAGATAGTGAATAAGCTTATTTGATATTGTCAAGAAGTTTTTCTGGTGTGGCATATATTACTACATGTGCTTAAGCCAATTGTAGTGTATTCTAAAACACCATAATAAAATAAAGAAACTACAATACTTTAAGATATCAGTTAGTGATTCCAAAATACATTGGTCTTTTGAATTGAGGATCAATCGCAATAATCCATGGTTAAATAGAAATTATACTTGAAGTAGTATATTCTCTCGATTGGTGAAAATCGCGAATATTAAAGAATGCTTCGTATAATTAAACCATGAACAAGATACTGCTAATTAAACTGTTACTCTTTACAGCATCTAAGGAAATCTTAATGATGTAGTGATTGATAACTTTTCAGTATGAAATTCAGGTTAACGTGTAATCACAACTCAAGATAGAAGAGTGATTGTCTGGTATTCTAAATTTAATAGAGAAATTGTTTCATATAGAATTCCTTCAGTTGTATCTTCTGTTCACTCAGCTACACTGCACTCAGTCCAATGAAACTTAGCCAAATGAACCTAGCCAAATGAAACTTCATTGAATAGAGACCGACACTAACATTATTCAAAGCATATTCACAATGTGCTCAGCGCTACCATATTCACGTGACATTACAAATCCCCTTCACTACAAGTCCCATCTGACCATTGAATCTAATTATTTGAAACTTAGCCAAACACTCTATTCTTCGAATATAAAAATGGACCAATGCCCATCAAATCGAGTGAACGCAATCCCCAATCGTTGAACTGTTGCAGCCACTTGTGCCTGCTGAAAAATGGCTGCCAAAGATTTTCGCTTCGCATCGCACCAAAATCGCATTTTGAATTGCACCCAATTGCACCCAATGTACAATCTGCACTATGTGCCACTAATTACCAATACCACAATGTACACCAAACACAGAATAACATATTGAAATTAATGTATATACTGGCTAGTGTCTAGCCAACACGAAATCGTCTGGAATGCCCATCCGTAGCCTTTTTCCGTAGTAGTACATACTGCAGATGGTAGTACAAAAGCGATCAAGAAATTTTCTGTTGAGAAAAATTTGGGCATGAATTTATAATAATGATTAAAAGTAAACTGCATCAATAAGCAATACAACAGCTACGTTTTTATTTGCTGGAGTTAGCTGATACCTGGCATTTACCGCTGCCAATCAAGTGTGCAAGAGAGTATATAGTGGAAGCGAAATAAGAAGAGAGAATCATAGTGTCATAATTATCATTTTTGATTCCTCGCTCTTCCAAAAATCTATAGCGTTTCGTCACACAGAAACGGCTGGCAACAACAACCCCAATAAATACACCATCAATTCCAGCAACCGACGGAATCTGAAGCCATTGCAGTGTATACGATCGTTGCAAAACAACTTATACCTACCACCGTGTACGGAGTTTGCGTTTGAAACTTGGAGACTTGAGGTAAACCTTCATTACGATGAGCGATCTTGATTACGGGTTTATGATGGGCGATGGCCGAAGGTGTAGACGGTGCAAAAGAAGAAGATTAGATGACGAGCCTCCAGAAGTCAGACAGTACAAGACTTGTGCCAAATGTCGGATCATTGAAAGGGAGAAGAAAAAACTGAAGAAACCGCTCACCGAAGAGACCATGATCTATGGAATGAAACAGTTCCGCGAAGATCAACAGAATCCCGCCTACAACAATTCCCATGATTACTTTGATACCATCAGTGATAAGTACTCCGATAAGTACCCGGCTTCCTCCAGAGCTACTCCAGCTCCCGTGGTAGCCTTTACCCCTCCCGTGGTTGAACCTAAGATAAGCCTGCCAGCAGTAATGTCTCCTGGCCAAGGTAAGTTTCAGGTGAATACACATTCGCCCAATGTCACGTTGAACTTCCAGCAGCAATATAAGTATCCTAATAACATATATATTGGCGAATCCCGTGCACATTCTACAAATGGAGGATACCAACCACAGTCTACGGTTAAACAGTCATCCTATACTCTGACTTTGCTGCAGTATATTCAATCAGCACAACAAACCCAGCAAGTACTACAACCTCAGCAACAGCAGTTTTCCGAAAACCTACCAGGACTGCGTGCTCAACAAGCACGCCAGAATGCTCATCATCATCAGCAACAACAACAACAGCAACAACAACAACAACAGCAGCAGCAGCAACAGGGTCACAATGCATTCGGACTTGAAGATCAGGAACAACCGAGTATTTGCAGCATTTGTTCGACTAAGTTGAATCCTTCCGAAGAAATGTGCTTGAGCTACTCATTGTGTTTCAAATGCCTTGTGGATCCATATGCCAATGAGCAAGTGTTTGAGAATTTTGGAGACTTCATTGCTACAATCCAAAACAAGAGGTACCAAGATGTTGAAGAACTCTACTTTGTGAAGGAAATTGACCCCCAGTTTGTATACGATCTAACTACCAACGGTAAGACTATCAGCAATGAAAAGCAATTCCGGGACTTCCTTTTGGAGAGCTTAGAGACTATATACATGAATGTTATCATTGCATCGTCAGGATATGAATTTGTTCAATTCAAATCAAATACCAGTGATATACGAACACATCAGCAGTTACCCCTGACTCATTCATCACAGGCAAAAAACTCCGAATTCTTTGCTTCCCAATACAAAGATCTTAACCCGATCAAAAGTTGGTACAGATGTTCCAAGGATACGTCTACACGCGAGTCCAGTCTTTATTTGAGTTATAACTCTAAGCTCAATTTTCTTCTCATAAAGTTTTCTCATCAAGTGCATGATTTATCTGTCGAGTACTCCAAGAAATTGATAGAGATCATTTTGAAGATCATGGAGAAACTCAAGGAAATCGCCATTGAAAAAGCCATCAATAGGAGCAACGAAACCATTGGCATACAAGCAGCTGATATAGGGTACAACATTGCTACTGCATATATGGTATATGACAAATTAGTGTCCCAGAAGCTGCTTTTGCCTATGGAGGAGCAACTGATAATACAGAAATTGAACAGGTCCGACTTTGTTGGTGATTTCCTCCGGTTTGAGAAGGCCATTGCAGCTTCTGAAAAGAAACAAAAAGACAAGGAGGCTGTATTGGCCAACGGAGACCTCCACAATGATGGTGATGATGAGAATGATATTGAAATGGCCGATATAAATGATGCAGAGGGAGCTGATGACGACAATGACAACGACGACGATGAAGATGAAGATGAAGATGACGAAGAGGATGATGAGGGCAATGACGACACCGCTGATGAGAAGACCCTTGAAACGAGTGTAACTACAGGCGTTGACTCCGAAATTGGAAATCAAATTCCGGGAACTTCCATTGTCGAGAATGGTGGACTTGAGCTACGGATTGATGTTATCAATGGCCCTGGTGTTGTCGGGGAGCCTGCTAAGGAGCTTGATCCTACTTTCGGCCAGTAGTGCATGCCATCTGTAGCATATTAGTAGTACGTCGCATGAAAAGGTTTATTTAGTGTCCTTTTATAGGAACTCCAAGAGAGCGTTGAAAAAGAAACATAATAAGGCTAAGCCAAATATTGTAAAGAGCTAAAAAAGTACGGAACTTATTCTGAATGTAATCATTGAAGAGGCGAACACAATACACTGTGTGAAATATTGGCGGAAAGTCGTAATAGATTGCATGGTTCTTGAATTTGGGACTTACGCCAAAGATTATACGTTGATGTAGGATCTGAAATTATAGTCTCGGGCTTTCTGTGGGAATTACGTAAATATCTTTTGGGGTAAAGTCCAAGCCTCAGCCGTAGACCATTGGCAAGAAGCAAGAAGCAGATTTGACAAAGAGTACAGAAGGAGTGTACAAGGACACCCTATGTTATCGACTGTGGAGCAGTCCTGATATAAGAAGTGTGATGACTTAAAATCTCAGGGGACTTAATGGGAGACATAGCCATGAATCCTTCCACCAACTAAGAATAGTGCGAAATATTATGTAGTACTCCGTTAATAGCAAAATATGAATTTAGAAGCGTTCGCAACTCCATAAAATATACACAAGTATTTTAACTAAAGCAAATTACACAACCATTTCAAACTATACATTACAAACATAAACATCGTCACCAACATTAATACGCGGTAATCTACAGGGATAACTACAAGTGGTCTCTGAACCCAAGAACACGGTCTACTATTGCTCCAATACATTAGTCGCAACCACCACTTTATCCCTTCACCCAACGCCAAATCAGGAAAGTGAAGACCACAAAAGATCGCGGAAAAAAACACACAAAACTCGATCGCGAATTACACTCATTTTCTTGATGGTTTTATTTTAAGCTAAGTTCAGATTTCAACTTCACTCCTTCACTGTTGCAATCTACGCTAAGCAGACGGTACAAATATGGTATCGTTGACAAGGACAGTGGCAGGAGCCGTGTCGCTCTTTGCGACCTCTGTTCTTGCGCTCAATTTAGACATCAACAACCTTCTGTCAATCAAAGAGGCCACAGCGTTGATCCTGTCAGGTTTAATGGATTACTACGAAGGCTACAAAGTTGGTGGAACTGTTGGGATGTTTACCAACCCCTATTATTGGTGGGAAGCCGGTGGTGCGTGGGGGTCGCTTATTGACTTCACCTACTACATGGAGAACGACACCTATGTTGACTTATTGAAGGAAGTGTTGACTTACCAAACTGGTGATCAGAATAACTACATGCCTTTGAACCAGACCACCACTGAAGGTAATGATGATCAAGGCTTTTGGGGGTTGGCAGTTATGGCTGCCGCTGAGAAGAATCTCTCCAACCCTGAAGATCCAAACAAGAACTGGTTAGCCCTTGCACAGGCTGTGTTCAACACCATGTCTGCTCGTTGGGACGAAGCTGACTGTGGTGGAGGCTTGAGATGGCAGATTTTCCAGTGGAACCAGGGTTACGACTACAAGAACTCTGTTTCCAACGGGTGTTTGTTCAACATTGGTGCTCGGTTGGCCAGATACACCGGGAACAGCTCCTATACCGATTGGGCAGAAAAGGTCTGGGACTGGATGGAGGAAGTTGAGTTGATCAAGTTTGACGAGAACTTCCAGTTATGGTTTGTCTACGATGGTTTGAACAACACCAACTGCTCGCATGTTACGCACTTGCAGTGGTCATACAACCAAGGGTTGATGCTCAGTGGAGCTGCCTTCTTGTGTAATCTCACCGGTGATGCAAAATGGTGTAATAGAACGCAAATCTTGCTTGACGGTGCAATTGTTTTCTTTAACAGAACCGACACCAATAACCCAGTGATGTATGAGGCTGCGTGCCAGGGAGCGACAACTTCCAACTGTAACAATGATCAGAGATCTTTCAAGGCGTACTTGTCACGGTTCTTAGGATTGACAAGTGTATTGGTGCCTTCGACAAGAGCGACTATCGATAAGTATCTTCAGAGTAGTGCACAAGCTGCAGCTCAATCGTGTTCTGGTGGTACTGATGGTCATACGTGTGGATTGAACTGGTCTTACGACGGCTGGGACGGTTACTGGGGGTTGGGTGAGCAAATGAGCGCGTTAGAAGTCATACAGAATTTGCGTGTTCACGATAGACCAGGTCCTTACACTGCGGAAAGTGGAGGTTCTTCGCTTGGAAATCCTGCTGGTGGTTATGGTACTACTAACAGAGATGCAGAGCCTTTGAAGTTGAGTGGAAAGGATAAGGCTGGTGCAGGCATTATCACGGCTTTAATCGGGGTTTCACTTACTGCTGCGTTCGTTTGGTTGATCATATAGTCTATTACATATTTTTTGTCATTGTTATGGTTTTATTTTGTGGAGCCTTGACTGTAGGTATGAGTGCAAATTTTGGACGAAGGCATTGATGTCATTATACTAAGAATTGCAATTATTAGTTTATTTATAAGTTAAAAGTAACAGATGGAATGAATCATATAAATGATGTTAAAGTTCATCCTTATAATCCTGAATGAAGTTTATCTAAGCAAGTTTTTTTTCCTTGAACCGATACTTACAACATATGGATCATTTTGTACATAAATGGTTTAAGTCTTTTATAGAAAAATGATAAGGTCACACTTAGTACAAATAATTCACTGTTTGAACTCTAATAAAAAAAGACCAAAAAAAAAAGGTAAAACCTACATAAAATCAATAATCTCACCAACTATACAATTCTCTTTCCATCTCCATATTCATCACTTACTATCCCTTACGTTTCTCCGGTAATCAGCGTATTCATATATCCAAACAGGAATTCCATCCATATCCATTCCTGTACACAAACATAGGTGATAACCGACAATTTTTGGTCACTACAGATTAAGGGGCGACTAACTTGTAAGGACGGGGTAGAAGTACATCATCTCCTTATCGTACAATTAATAGTATTTTCAGCAGGGAGCCCAGAATTATACACTACGTCATGGCTCTGGAGGACCAATTTACCTCGGTCCAATGGGACCGCAGCGATGTGGAACAGACGTTTAATGAACAACCAGAAACCATTACAGAAGAAGAACCCGAGACTCAGCCAGAGCAATCTGAAGAACAATTGCCAGCTTACAAAGAGCCTGAAATTCCTCCGGAAACGCCAGCCGAGAAACCCATTCTCGAATTGGATAAGAAATCTACGGAAGAAACACCAGCAATTGTGGCGGAAGAAGTCCACCCAGAAGCTCTGCAGTCAAAGTTACCTCCCACCGAAGATCAACAATTTCCTGCAAACCTGACAGAAGAATCGAATGCCATTGCCAATGCTTCAACACTGAGTGTGGCAAACAGAGAATTGGAGGAAGCAGTTAGAAACTTTGAGAAATACACTATCCGTTCAAATGTGACTACTCCTACCAGAGACCTTGATTCCGCATCCAAGCCTTACATTTCCTATTTAATTACAACAACGACCACTCACCCGCAGATTAAGAAACTATGCGGTAAGTCGAGTGTTCCGGAAGAAGAGTCAATTACAATTGAAGTGAGGAGACGATACGGCGATTTCAGATTCTTACACAGCTGCTTAGTCAATGACTATCCCGGAGTTATGACACCACCATTACCCTCGAAGCTGAACTTTAAATATTTAACGGGTGACACTTTCAGTACTGATTTTGTTCATAAAAGATTGCATTCGTTAGACAGGTTTGTCAAATTTATCCTCAACCACAAGACCCTCTCACAGTCTTCTGTGTTTCATTTGTTTTTAAGCGATTCCCAGGACTGGAATACCTTCTCAAAGAATTTGAAAATAAGCAAGAACTTTGATAACGACGATAGCATCGTCAACAAAGTAGTCAACGAAGATTTGTTGACTGAGACATTGATGAACTTTTTAACATCCAATAAACACAAGAGAGAAACCAATAAAGACATTCTCGAGATTAACGATAAATTGAAGAAATTGTATGAGAATTTGGTCAAGTTGGACAAATTATTCACCAAGTTGAATAAACGAAACAGCGACTTAAGTGTGGATTACCACCAATTTCTGGTTCAGCTTCAGAAGTTATCTCTCATTGAGGGGGGTAGGAGTACAGGAAACGGTACTGCTAAGGTAGACTACGATTATTCTGAAGATTCGAAACCAGATTCGACGCCCAATCCTGAAAATCATGAATTGGAGAATAATTTGAAAGTGTTTGCTGATTCTCTCGAATATTTCCTGAAGAACTGGGAACTGCTTCACCGTTACATTGATGAGTCATTTTTGAATGTTTTAAAGGATTGCGCCAAATACATTATCAGTTTAACTAACTTGATTGAATTGCATCACAACAAACGCATAGATTTACAAGTGCTACAGGATTATCTTGCCAAGGCACGGAATGACTTCGCTGCACTTGGAGGTAATATGGAAAGTTCACCTTCAAGACAACAACTAGCGTCCCATGCCGCACCACCCACACCAGCATTGCACACAGTTCAATCCGGAGGGATAGTCAGTCAAACAACGCAGTTGATCAAAGATACTATTTCAACCTCGGCAACTTCGAGCATAGGGTCTTCCAACGCTGATAACAAGATCCTTCGGTTGCGTAAGAAAATAGAAAACTTGGAGGAC
Source organism: Lizanozyma gosingica (assembly GCA_030463055.1). Taxonomy (NCBI): domain Eukaryota; kingdom Fungi; phylum Ascomycota; class Pichiomycetes; order Serinales; family Debaryomycetaceae; genus Lizanozyma; species Lizanozyma gosingica. Next base: position 113,597 of record JAKVQZ010000010.1, on the reverse strand, counting down.
GAAATAGTGATTCAGACCCAATTGGTCAACGATCTCACTGATAAGATTGTTAACGAGGAGTATCCCAATTGGGACAAGTTCAATAAGAAGGAAATGAAGGATGCCATGGTTTCCCTATGCGACGAAGAAATTAACTTTTACAAAGGATTAATTGATAACTGGTCGGAGGTCGAATCAAAGTTAACAAGCAGATTGGAAGAACTTAAGTGAGGACGAATTATACTAAATATTAATAATAATATTATTATTATTATTATGGTAAGGATTGTAGTACTGCTACTAGTGACAATAATAATAGTATAATTATAACATGTTATTACTTCTATATTTAACGCCCAAATCTATATACATTCTTTACCGAATTATCCTTCATAATGTTACAAGATATACTTGATGCAGACTGATTATCGATTGTCCAGCCCATGAGGTTGGCTATGTAGTTGACAATGTCATCGCACTCACCAAGTAAGTGATAATCAAAATTATCGTATGGTACAAGTTCCCTGTTGATCAAAACCTTGGGGACCTTTGCAGGGATTTTGTGGATAGCCTTAGATATGGGAGCAACTTGTAAAGATGTTCCAATAACTATGAGCATATCACACGAACTAAAGTCAGAAGCGCAATTGATGCTGTATGAGCGGGGGAGCGCTTCTCCAAAGAAAGTTATATCTGGCTTAATGACATTAGTTTTTCTGTTGGAAGCAGAGTCACCAGTGCAATATTTGCATAGAGGCACTTGTCTGCTGCGAATGTAGGGAAACACATACTCGCCTGGGTATTTGTGATTACAGTTAATACAATGAGCTCCATCGTAGGACCCATGACACTGGACAAGTTTTTCGCGATCCAAACCTGCCCTCACTTCCAAATTGTCGATGTTCTGGGTATAATCTCTTAATAGAATGGCCTTATCTTGTAAGAGCTTGATGAATGAATGAGTTACGGAAACATTGACATGCTCAGGGGGCAAGGTTCGATGGGCAACAGAGTAGAAAAGCTCCGGATTCTGCTTGAAATGTTTTAAGGTGAAAACGTCGGCTGGATTTGCTAGCTCCTGAGCTAACGTAGGGTATAATCCATTGGCCGATCTGAAATCAGGAATGTCCAAACTAGTGGAAATGCCTGCACCTGTTATCACTAATACCCTTTTGCAATTCAGTAGACAATATTTTAAATCGGAGATTGTTTCATTTCGTGGGTCAATTCTGTGGATGCTGGAAACACTTATTTCTTGATAGAGTAATTTTAAGAGCTCTTTGACACTTTTCCGCTCATATTCTGCCAACAAGTCGGTGTATCCCAAATACACAATTAACTCTGCTAGCTTTCGTTTAGTGATTTTATCCTGAGAGCAAACTCTGAAATACTCTACCAAGCCTCTTCTACTTATAAAACGATTAATCTTCTTCTCTTTTTCTGGGACCTTTTCAAAACATTTAATATCAAAAGTGTCTCTTTGTCGGATGATTAGTCTCTTAGTTTCTGATCCCAGAGATTCGTGAATGTCGCTCTCATCAGTTGAGTCGAGCGGGATACTCGTTTGCTTTGACTTGTCGAGACCATCCGGTACCAAGTTCTCCAAGTTCTGCTCCGACAATGAGTCTTGGCCTGATCCAGAATCCAGAAAACTAGAACCTAGTAGTTTATTGGTGAGGCTATCAGAATTGGTCTCACTTTCATTCGAAATATCTGTTATGAAATCCTTTGTTAATTCTTCCTTTATTATTATAGTTTTCAGAGGATCCGAGGGATTTGGAACCGTAAAGTATCTCTCTGTCTGTCGATGCAGGGTAGTTCTTGATCGTTTAGATGTGTTTCTATCGTTGATTGTGCTGATCTGTGCCATTGTATCTGGTTGTTTCCGAGGTCTTCCACGTTTTCTTCGAACAGTCGCCACTTTAGAGCTCTTGTTTCCCAACTGGCTGTAGTTACTGGGCAAACCATGCACCAGTTGGCCCCATGACTGAGTGTCCATGTCAAGAGTTGGCGATAGCACCGTTTGTAGAGGGCCCCACACTTCCTCAGGGAAGCACAATCGGTGGTTGAAGCTGTTTTCCAGAGAGCTGCGTTCGCTCCGGGGGACGGGGTTAATGGCGTCCACTGATTGTTCTGAGAGGTCATTTTTGCCTGCGAAGATGGTTTGCTCTGGGTTATTGGCTGTATTCCTCTTGGCCCGGGGCAACGGCCACAACTTATCGGAAGCATCAATGGAGGATGCCCACCCGGCCTTTTCCGAAACCATACTGTTCGATACGTTCAGCGTTGGGAGAATTGGAGGTTTCTTTAAGTGTTCACTCGCAGTGGTTTTGAACTATTTGTATCAGTTTTATTTTTCTCCAGTTTCGCGACTTTTGGCGTGCAGAGATAAGGGCTTTCGAGTCTCTAAACAGGTCACCACATTAGTAATATATATTAATTGCATAATCTATGCTTCTTATGGACTACTAGAGTCTAGTAGTAGTATTGTACTAGTACTTTGTAGTATAGCACATTATAGCACAATCATTTTATCAAATTTGTATTATATCCCAATGCTGTCTTTTTTGTTAGAGTATTCTTTCTAGCATAGTTCCCTGTGCTCGACTACATTCAAATCAACTATCCCAATTGAAGCACTAAAGTTACATTGAAGGGTAGAGTTCCATCACGCACACATTTGGAATTACCAGTTGCCAATTGTATTGTATTGTTTCCACTAGTAAAATGATGATTTTTCATTGAGCATGTGCCACTTGTAATTTGGCGAAAAGAACGGCCACAATATTTCCTATAATTGTTTCTCCAATTCAGTACCTCAGCTTTTGGAAAAAATAGTTGCATACCCCACTATTCAACTTGATGGTTACCAAATTTAATTATCACTTCGGTAATTGAATGGTTTAAACGTTTCCAAATAAATTCTTTAAATATTATCCACTATTAGTGATAGTGTTCTTTTCCATACATACACACTTCATGTAATACGGTGACCATACTATGGGCCATTTCGGCTCAAAAGGTTGAGTCTATCCTTTACGCATACAAATTTTTTACATATACATATTTAAATCCAAGAAATTCACTGCTTGTCGCTCTTCAAATGGTCATCAGAATTGTGGTGTTCATGTTCATGTTCATGTTCATCCTCCTCTTCACCCAACTCAAAAAGGGTGTTTGATTCCAGTGACAGTGTAGCCTTCTTCTTCACAGGATCGTCTTCCTCATACTTAGGAGGCGCCACTGGAGGAGTAGGAGAGTTTTCTCTAGACAATTCAAAAGAATCGTGAGAATCTCTTCTGATTACGTTATCATTATCGTTGCTCATTAACGATAAGTCATCAAGCTCAAAATCAGTACCTGCTTGATGATAACCATCTTGTTCACCACCGGCTTCTTCATCGTCAGCTGTGGTAGACACTTGTTGAGAAAGTGCCAACATGTAACTAGTTTCGGTGGGTCTCCACAACCAGGCGATTGATAAGAAGGAAATGAAGAACACAATGGAGGGCCAGAAGTTGTAGAAGAAGAAAGAACCCTTCCAATGGTTTTCAATCATTTCCGTAGTTCCCATACTCAAGTACATAAATGAAGATGACACCAAGCCTGCCATGGTGATAAACACCGACATAAAAATGATGTAGAACAAATTATTGTATAACTTCAATTTGATAACTTGTCTTTGTTGGTGCAAAGTAGTCGACACATTCTTGATTGCGTTCAAAATGCATGCATAGTAAACGGTACAAGTAATAGTGATAGGGATTAATGGCAACAAGTCAACCAAGCTGGGGCTGGCATAAGCTTCATCAGGAGAGCTTGCAGTGACAGTAGCATTTGAAGAAGCGCTTCTGTAACTCGAAATAAAGTAGACCAAAGAAGCCACGAAATGAACTCCAGCCAAGATCTTGCACTTAAACATAACGCTCTTTCTCAACTTCAACACGACCACACCATAACCCAACGAGATACAGAGCAATAAGAAGAAGGAGAACGTCAACTTGGTTGCGTTCAAGACAGAAAGGAATACCATATAGAAGGTGATAAATGCATTCAGTGGATTGGAGGAACGATTCACCAAATCATAGTAGGACCAGATAACGAATGTTTCGAACGTCAAAACCCCAAACATTGCCAACAAATACCTTTGTAAGGGCAAGATCTGGTGCTGCTTTCTCTTTTTGTAGAACTGGAATCCAAACAACGACAAGGCTATGGCATAACAAATAGTCAAAATGCCATAAGCCGGCAACTTGGGGATCTCACTCGCAGACAAGTGGCCAAAGGCATTCTGGAAGTTGATGATCCCACGGTATTGCTTATCTTTCAAGCTGAAGGTGGCTACGCAGTAATAGCCAGTACGGGAGATGTTGTACTGGTAGGGCAATTGGCCTAATTGCGTCATGATACCAGTGTGGATCTTGGTAGAGTTAGAGTTGGAATTATCTTTCTTCACTATGAATAACCCTTTTTGGTCGTCAGAGCAGTAACCTTTTTCCACTGCATAATCATCACAAATATACTTTCTTTTCATGGTAGTGGCGTCTTCAACGACTCCGATAGCATTCCCGTCCTTGTACTCGAAAATGACGTAACTGACGGAAATATCATCGTGTTCTTCTTGTTGCTTCTTTTTGGGATCAACTCGGTGTTCATCGAAACGAGTCAATTTCATGCCAATATGCGATCTGTAGCTACCTCCCCAGTCGTACTTGGAGTACATTCCTGAACACACTTCAGAATAGTAGTCGTTGTCAAACCATTCTTTGTTGGCGAGCACACTGCCCACAACACAGGCAGCTGTCCACAATACACTGTTCCAACGCATTGTAGAGGCTCTAGGATCTGTTTGTAATTGGAGAACGTTTTAAGGTGAGAAAGGCTATGCTTACGTTTTAGTTTCAGTTTTGGCTTCGGTTGAATTTAGATTTTGTTTTTCGAGGTATGAAAATTGGTGCGCTATGAAGTAAGCGGAAGTAGCCAAGCAAAGTGATATGTTAGTATGTTTGTAACGGAAACTGTATAGACGAGTGGTAGTTTTATCTTAGCATTCGTTATAGCGGGTGGCATATACTGGAGTGGATGATTTTTAGAAGTATAAGATTGTAAATGTGAAGTCATTTAAACAAGTGTTATTGCATGTGTTTAGTTAAGAAGTAATCCAATACTATTTACCGCGGAACGGTTGGAAAAGTAGCTACAGCTTCAAACACACTATTATCACTATGAATGCCGGGATAGAGGGAATAAATTCATATGTAAGCAGACCGAAAGTGAATTGGATTTATATGGGCATCCTGGGTGCTTCATTTGATGTCGTTAGTCCTGGCTGGCGTAATAATGTAAATGGTGTTTAACGGGTCTGGGATCGCGGCAGGAACATATAAGTCACTATCAGTAGTAATATCATGTTCTAACATATTCTACCAGCATGGCATTATTGTCTAGTGCTATCAGCATTGTCAGCACTAGCATGTTTGCAAATTCAACATTTGTATGGTATCCTATTTGTATAGTAACACAGTTGGAGTATCGCCTTGGCATTACTGTTAGCTTTATAGCATTATTAGTACTGGTACTATTCGTTGACTTCATGTAATTACGAACAAGAAACCATAATCTCCATTAGTATGGGTGTAGGAGCACTGTGAGCATATTAAACAGAATAATAGGAAAAGCATCAACATTATTTTTGGAGTATCGTCTGTTACTTTTGAAGTTAATTATGCCTTGTACAACTTTCCACAGAAGCAAAACTAAAGCTATACACGTAGATGGAATTTATATCATTTGTTTGATTATCAGAGATGATCTATGATTTTGACCGTATTCTCAAATTACAAAGTCTGATCAACGGATGCAGTATATTGGTATAGTGGATCTTCACTACCGCTATCCTTCTTTCTCGTTCGCTAACATGGGCAACTTACAAATAAATTTATCAGTGGTTGTACTTCCTCCAACATTCTAGTAAAATACCCTAAGAGTGGCTGCGGTAGAGATCATTAATTAATTGCTCTAAAAATTGTTACAGATATCGTTTCACTTGTTAGAAGTATCTTCCTCTCTTCTGTACCCATATTTCATCATATACCCTGAATTGCATAGTCCAGACAATCATTAACATATTGAATTCACAAGTTCACTTTCACGTTCACTTTACAACCGCGGCTACAATCTACGCCGATAAAAGTAATAGCTGCATTTAATGGTGTTTGGTCTTCGGATATTTGGTTGCAAAATATAATAATTTCTCTCTACATACATATATTGCAGTGTGCAATTGACATGAGACTTCGGTAATCAGAAAACCACAAAATACCTATTCAGATAATCTCTCTATCATGGATAATTGCATTCGGTGAATGTACCTTAACGCACCTACCATAGACAATAATACAAGCACGGTGCTTGCATATGAACATTGTATAAATTGTCGATGATAATGAGCACACCTATTGAAGCGTAATGAGCACACCTATTGAAGCGAAGAAATTTCATAACTAATAATGGATCATTTACCAACACTATCGTCCATTGCAAGTTAGACATTCGCTCAGGCCAAGAATTCCCGTGTGCTTCCTTTCACAGTTCTTTCGTCTTGCCATGCACCAATTTTTCTGACATATTTATAAGGAATCTCATCATATGGAATCGCATATGATTCGTCAGATACGTATAAAGAGCAAGAATCATGTGAAAGAAACAAATTGCTGGTCAGATATTTACGATTATCTGTTTGATATGACATATTTCCTCTGACAATAAGAAGTCACCAAACACCAGATATTATTCTACTACTCGTATAGGACAACCTTGTATTAGAATATTTCTACTATACAACATGTATTAGATCATTAATTCTAGACGTTCTCATAGAAATGGGCAGGCTACTCTATTATTATAGGATTATCATATGCCAAAGTTTACAATTCGGCCCAAACTATTCCACCGTTCTTGTGCACATCCTGCGCCAAGTGGTCCACCATGTTGTCCCATGTCTTCAAATGATCCAACAATACCTTGACTTGGTCCAAGTTCAATATACGCGGCTGTAACCACGACGCAATCAACACTTGGTGGATCTGGTCGATCTGACCCTTAATCAAGTTCAACGAAAAGCACTTTATGATTAACAACTCAACCTCATCAATGGGTGTACCAGTGAAGTTGGAGATATTCTCAAACTTCAATGTCTTATCGGTAGTGGGGCTCAAGGAAATTAATTCCAACAACGCCATAATACGGATCTTTTGTCTTAAGAATGTGTCAGACTTTTGCAAATGAGGATGTTTGGCATAAGCAGTAGGTAAAAGAGCATCAAACTCCTTCAAGTTACCAGCGTTCAAGAAGAAAATCAACTTGTACAACCACGAGTACTCATTATCCTTTAACACGTTCAAAATCTCGTGGAGAATTAACTCACCAAAGTTGTAGATCCCATCACCCAATAAGGCTGCTGTGCATAAATCATAGCAGAGCTCCACTTGTTGTTCTGTTGGAAGCTTGCCCTCGATCGACGACAAGTATAGCAATCCGCTTCTGTAGAAGTCGTTGTAGTTGGCGTTGATCTTATACAACTGGCATTTGGTCAAATAATAAGCAGCTTTAATTTTGGGAGTGAAATCATTGTTTTCAATGTCGTAGTTCTTGTCCAACTCCTCCAAACTCTCCTCTGCTTTGGAAACTTCTTCCAGTAACAAATAGAACCGCGCTAATTGCAAACTTAAGTATACACGAGCGTACTCCCCCTCGCTGTATGTCTTTTCAAAGTCACTCTGCAACGCTAACAAGTTGACAACTATGTCGTGGGGTTGGCTGGTATCAAAGCTCAACAAAACAAAGTCCACAACCTTCAAAGGGTTCAAGTTGTTGGCAAACCTTGATATAAACAACACGTAGATCTTATTTCTGAAGGGCTGGGACTCGTTCAAGGCGTAGAACTCGTCTAATTCTAGCGTCAATTGATGCCACAACTTACGCTCGTAGAAATCCTCCAACTGGTAAACTACATTAATCAATTCTGGTGATTCCGTTTCCAGCCGAATTGTTGCCAAGAGCGTTGACACGTCATTGTCGATATCCATCTTTCCTGTTTTTCAAAGGGTGGTAATGAGTTTTATGTGATTTGATCTAATAACCGTAATAGTCTTTTGTTGAATGTTAGAGAGTGAACCCAGAACATGTATATCAAAGTCGTCGCCACCTCCAAAAATTATAGATTGCCTATTTAGGAAGTCTCCATGTGAGTAGCAGTGCGACAGTTCTAAACTCTTATAACTTTACTATTTCAACTATTACTGTAATTATTAGTTCTGCAACTACATTCAAACTACAAGGAAGGTTTGTCAAAAAAATCATCAAATAACCAAAATACAAATTAAAACCAACTAGATCGAACCTTAATCCCAATAATGCTATACAAAAGAAAAGAACACCAGACAGGTACTCTACACTTAGTTCAATGAATCTCTAAATTCTGTCCAACTACTCAAATTCTCCATGAATAGTTTTTTGCTATCTCTGATAAAATCAAGCATGATTATTGTCCATTTCCGTTCCATTTCCTTGTTGAACATCTCAAAACTCACCTGAAGCTCGCTGGAAAGTGCCATGATATCTGAATTGCAAAGTTCAATCAATTGGTCTAATTTGTTCAACTCCTTCTCAATGTTGTTAAAATAATGGGTATCATCCAACAACCCTGAGGGTGTTTTGTTAATGTGGTTGTTATTGAAGAGAGACTTCCACTTGGATGAAGATGCAATGATAGGCGAGTTTACATTTGGTGTTTGTCTTGATTTAATAGCCATAGCGATCGTTGGAGAATTGATTTCAAGTTGTGACAAGCTTGTCAAATTTGATAAGTTATTGTATTGCAATAATTGGTTGGATTTCTTCAATTTCAACTTGTGCAATATTTTCAACTGAACCAACTTGTATTTGTAAAATTTGATTATTTGTAAACTTGCCATGTAATATTGAATTAAGGAATGGATAGGCTCTTGCCAATTAGGGATAGCCGATTGGTTCAAGAATGTTTCGTAGCTCAAAAAGCATTTATCCATATTAGATCCAAACTTTTCAATTTGCAAGCTGAGTTCCTCAGATGCAGAGTCATAAATCGTTAGGGAAAAATTATTCAAATTCCCTCCTAATTCAATCAAGATGTCGATTATTCCCTTGATATTCTTCAAGAGTTTCGTATCAATCTTATTCATATCGGTTAAAATTTTGTGAATTCTATGGAAATCAACTTCCATTTGAATCAATCTATTTGGAACTTCCATAGGGATTTTGAGATTTGCAAGTTCATTGCTGAGATGCGTTAAATTGGGTAATGAATCTTTTCCACTGTTCCCGCTATAACCATTAATCAAAGGGAGTAAGGAGTATAACCCATTCTGGTCGACAGGGTTCAAAGGATTTGCTAACAATAAATTGTTGGGAAGCAATATTACTGGAGGCTCGTTAATAGCATTAACCCAGCACAATTCATAGTTGGGATCCAAGAACTTGAGCAATAACGGAGAGGCCCGTAAAGTAGGATTACGAATCAACTCTGATAAAAAGGTTAAAAAGTATCTCCTTCTCATCTCTATCAAACTCAATTCGTGTGAATTATCAATCGAGTTGTAAATATACGTAAACAAAGTATGCTTCTCTGGAATGGGAGGAATAACAATCGTGGGATACAACTTGCACAAATTATCTCTCAATGACTTAAATTCACTGTATCTGCGTTTCACAATGATGCTTGATTCAGAATTGGAAAGCTCAATCGCATACACCACAATTGATGTCTTAATCAATTTTTCAGTAGAAACAATTGCTATTTCTACCTTTGGATCGTTTACCAACTTGGAAATCTTGTTGCTCAACACAATTGAATTGTTGACAAATTCATCCGCATTTACTTGTTCAAAGCTGTCTCTTTTGCCATGGCTAGTTCTAGGGCTGTTACTATTATTAGCACTATCGCCATTGACACCGCCCTGGGTGCCATAGGGATCGTTCAATATTGATTGGTTACCATAGAATGATGGGTTATTGTCCTGTTCTATGTCTTCAAATACTAACGCATTCATCACTGTTTGATCAGGGGATCTCTAAACTAACTTTGACAGGACTATTCTGCTTTCTACTTATGTTGCTAATCCAAACCTGTCAAAATGAACCCAATAGTTTCAGCTTCACGTGCCAATTTATCTGAGCACTTCTAATGCTGTTGTCGTACAATTGAAGCTCAGGGCTATCGAATTCCTTTTAGTTATATCATCTACACTCCCTATCCTTGCCCTCTTGAATTCTGTCATTTTTTGTTGAAGGAGTGACTTTGTGTATGTTTTGGGGTAGTGTCTACTACAATCAAGAATGTCGCAACCATTGATTTCTTTCTCGGTGCTACCGTTAGATGTCGCGTTTCTATCATTAATGCAACTTACTTTTTTGCAATTATCTTGCGATAAGCCAATCATGGGCGGAATGCCATAAAATGAAATTGCCCTGAGGACTGCGATCATTTGGCTGCAATACGTATCTTCTAGCCAACTGGCAACCCTCGCCTTATAATGCCAATGGTCAACCTAAAAGCGTCTATCAAGCCTTCCGCCTGCTATTTTCTCTATTATGTTATTACCGACCACTTTTTCAACCAAGATTCTTCCCTGTTATCGCAGCCGATTGTTCAAATGCTTGCGAAAGATTCTCAGCCCACGGAATGTCCCCGGGACATAGCATAATGAGATGTCCAATTGATGGGGTTAAACTTGTAAACTGGAGTTTGGTGAGTGTAACGTAGTCTAACATATTTAAAAGGCCTTTTCCTCGTTCAATGGCACTGGGTTGGCTAGTAAGAAAAGCAGTCAGAGCGTTTTATGGAAACCTCAAGTGTTTTTGCGCTTGAAAATGGGGACAATCTGATGTGAATCAATTATCTATTGTTTCAAAACAGTGGCCCAGAAGACAATTTCCTCAGACTTTCACTACTGTGACTGGCCCTTCTCATCAGGGTTAGGCCCTCAGAATGTTCATAGATTAGGCAATTGTTGGTACGAGTATAATTCCCCCCTACAATATGTAAAATTACGCTTGCATTGCGATTTGATACTATGGTTGTGCGGAGCTAGATAGTTGCTTGTATAGATTGAGGCATCAGTAGTTTCAAAAATGACGACACATCGATATCCCTCAAAATTGCTTGTGTTTCGAAAATAGATCTCTCCTTGGATTACCACCAAAACTTTCGGCACCTCAATGGAGCTGTTCTCGATTGTCGACTTCAAGTTTTCTTAATTACAAAGGGAAGGCGCAAAAGTATGCAAGGGATGGGTCCCTGAATTGCTTTTGTTATGTCTAAATATGATCGCATTTTGGAAGAATGTATTAAATGTTCGCGGAAACTATCATTTACAAAAATGTTAGTTATTCCATTGAGTACTAACATCTCCCTAAGACAAGAAATTCGAATCTGTTGGGCACCTCGAAATAAGCCAATTAAGTCTATGGAATCCTGGGCTCTTTTTTATTGGGCTTGATATTTGTCAACGATCGTAATCTGGTTTTCTCCTAAGGCAGAGTCTACTGTGCAACTAAAAATGTTCGACCCAATTCGCATATGAGACTGCAATGGGGAAACCATCTCATGCAAAAAACGGAACCTTGAGCAATCGTTCATGGCCTGATTCCACCACAGTAGAAAGCATAGGAATATTGCAGTCGTACATAGTAACCACAAACGTAATAATTCTAGATAACTCACAAAGCGTGATAATGATGGAAGCCATTTTCCACAGGGACCGACCTGGTGCTCCGTGTACCCACCAGCATTACTCAGACAGAAACACACAACCTCGGATAAATCTCTATACAATGTCAAGAAATAGACACGCGACCTGCACCGATTAGAGGGGCACCTTCAGCAACACTTCTCCTCCGCCATACAAATTGTCCGTGGGAAGCATAGATTATCATCATTCCCCTGGAAAGCGTTGTACGGTTTGCAGTTCGCTTTGACCTGAACACTCCCCTTCGAAATCAGCATTGCCCACACAAACTCCGCCCTACAGTGAGGAACATTAATAATCCCCTGATTTCACTGGACTCGGCTGGACCAGGCCACAGTTACCTCAGTTAGGTACAACACAAGGAAGCTCTAGGGACAGATCGGAAAATGATTGAGAGGGAAAGACAAGGGATGCAAATTCGATAATAGAGTGTCTATGGAATGGAAAAGTCTGTTGCGCACCCATAAAAGAAGCAGCTTCAGGAAACACAAGAACAACTCAGCGCATAGTACATGGGGGAGAGTAATGCAGAACACGACATGATAGACAAGAACAGGAATTGCCTATACCATTATGATAAAAGGCATATAAAAATAGAAGAAAATTTCATAGAGTAGCAAGCTTAGTTGGGTTATGGGCAATGTATCTGCCGAACATCTACAAACTTTTGAATTGAATGGAATAAATGGATTAATCTTATTGTGGGGTATTTTGTAACACTTCGTATCGGTTGCAGCGAAGCGTAACTTGACAATTTCATACTCTTGTTATCATATTACGGGCGCAAATGTCTCAAACTAAAGGTTGCCCCCTAAGTGAGTTGAAGCCACATCTCGCATGTGGTAATCTCCTGCACTGTTCTTTCTCCATTTGTAGAAGCCGGACGCTCTGTGCCCTACCATACCCCGGAGTAAATTCTGTGCCGTACTGATTGTAGTTTTCGACCGTGGCCCTCCAGAATCACATGGTGTATTTACAGTAAGAATTACCAAGACCTGCCATCTTTTGCACCCAATCAATCAACAATACTCAACAATATTCATTGACTATCGACATGCTAGAAATACAATACGCCATAGGAACATCCCACCTGCCTCGAGATCCGCAGTAGAATCGAAGCCTCTGTTCTTGATAAAATGGGTTGAAGAGTCTCAGACATGATAGAGGGGTCCCTTCAATGTACGTACATCCTAGAAATCGCCAACTATTGTATCGGCTATTTTTCCCCGAATATGTAGCCAGATAATCAGTTGGAATCCTAGGCACCGTTTGCACTACGTCAAAAGAGAGGAATACTGTTTTTCGTATTTTGGCTTTGAGTTCTTATTTAAGCATTGAGGGCTGCTCAAGTTATCACTCTACATAGATATCAGGCGTTCTAGTTCAGTGTCAACTCACAAAGTCCGTCGCACGCAGGTTGATTCATACCAGTACTAAGGGTTCTATTCATAGCCAGAATACCAACTGTGGTTAAAATTCATTTTCTTGCATAGCCGCTTCAGTGTTTTCAGGAATCGCCATTATTTAAAACATACATTTAAAACATACATTCTTTCTCCCGTTACAAATTATCACAATTTACAATCATACAAAATAGCTGAAACCACCATAAAAGTTGTTTAGTTCACTTGGGATAGTTACCATTGGCGCTTAGGACTCAAGTTTCACACATTGCTTGCGTTCTACTCCAATATTTGATCCCTTTCTAGCTGTCTCTTTGAAGCAGGATTTTTCACGTTTTTACATCTTTCAAACTACAGCTATTATAGTAGCTGATCACTTTCAAGTGGAATTTGCTTGTTCTCGGGTACCTATTCATGCATCAGAGTTCTTCTGTTCAAGTTATACTGCTGAGCCGGACTCCACTCTGGAATATTATGAGCTTCAATTCTCTCACAGAGAAGTCGTTACTATTTGGTGATTACAATGGGAGCCCGCTTCTATTTTTCATTCCTTACAATGATCCCCAAAGATCGTATTACAGAGATAAGCTCTACGACCATGGCGGTATCATCACAGAAACAAGACCCTCTGTCACCAATAGCATAATTTTGGCCAGTTCAAATCCCATATTAGATGAGGTTCCTAGTTACCGTTTACAATTTATAGATGATTGCATTGCCGCTGGCATGATTTTAAACATTTCAAATTACGAGCACTTTATTGCTCAGCCAACGTCCACTATATCGACTGATAGCCAGCTACCCCCCAAAACTCCTACTACACCTTCCATTGCCGTTACAGGAACTAATAGCACTTTTACTTCTTGGACAAATCCTCTCATGAGATCACAATACTCGCAGTTTCTATCTCAGCAACAGCCTCTCAGAAATTCTCAACCGATCTTACAGGCGACACACCATGTATCTACTTATCCTAGCTCTAATGCAAAATCGAATTCCCTACTACAAAGCAGGCAAACATCATTTCAACAGCAAGCGTCTCCGTTTTTGCAATTCAACATCTTGCATGGAAGTGACCAGGGTGTACATTTGATCAGTAAGTATAGCAGCTCGAACGTTCAAATGTTTGGACAATTTAATACCTCATCTTCGTCATCATCGAGGCAACTTCTAGAGCTGCATGGGAATGAAAAGACAGTCCCCGTAATTAAATCATCGTCGACATCACTTGCAACTGCAGTCACTAAATTCTCACCCGAGAAGGATGAGTTCATTCTTGAACGGATACGAGAGAAGCCACGGGAAAGAAACAGTCACAAGTTCTTCCGTCAATTGGCAGAACACCCAATTCTTAAGGAACACACAGCCAACTCCATCAGGAACAGGTTCCGACATCAGCTATTTGCTCGTTTAAAGTACATCTACAAAACTGACGAACGAGGTGAAATAAAGAGAGACGCCCAGACTAATGAACCCATCCGCGTGGGTCTTGACCAATTGCCTCTTGCACTAAAGAACAAATACACAGCTGAAGACGATATGATCCTCTGTCAAGAAATCCTTCATTATAACAAGCAAAAAAAGATCGAGATCACGAACGACATAACCATCCCTGTGTCATACTTTAAGAAATTACATACCAAGTATCCACATCATCCAACATCCTCTTGGAGAGATCGCTACAGAAAATTTGTACAAGTCTTTGGGTGCATCAGCTACATGGAATATTACAGACAATGCTTAGCTCTGAGGAAAACTCCAAAACCAATCGATAAGCAGATGATGAGGGATTTTAATGAATATGAATACACCACTAAGTACAATTTGAGTACTAACTCCAAGAGCGAAACAGTATTGAACGACTCAGGTGCAACCACTTCTGTTCTTGTGCATAATGATGTGACGCCTCATGACGATGTACCAATAATTATTCCGCAGTCTTCCGACTGTGAGTAAGGCGATTCCCAGTATCAGCAATATATTGGGAATCGTCATTTCTCTTGTACTGGAGAGGCTGCAAGACAGAAACATGCTAATTTACACCCAAGTACCCCGATGGATAGAACACATTCTGCCTCAGAGTCTGAGAGTAAGCGAAGATGACGAATTGCCTGTAGTAGCCAAAGGTAAGTTGGAGAGCCTTTTCTGAGTGAATCGTTGTATCTAAGTATATAATTGGAACTGTAGTTGGGAATATAGTTTTAATGAAGTGATTTTTTTGGCACATGAAAAGAACACCCAATTGCCTTTTTTTCTGTTTATGATGATCCTTCGACTTCACCTAAAAGAATTATTCTGATAAAGGCTCTGTGAGTATTCTTAGCTCTTGATTTTGATTCGATAAAACTATTTCATGGGATTTTGTATTCATGTATTTATTTACTCATTTATCATTCATTATCGCTACATTTAATATTTGTACCTGGTATGAAAGGAAATTTGAGAAGTTGAAGATAACATTCATAATGCTGTAAATCATTCCAATTCCGTTTTTTAATACTTGCCGATTGATTGCTAAAGATTCCATGCGAACAACCAAGATACGTGATACTCAGCCAACCTCTTAGATTGGATGGAATCAGCATATAGTGCTATATGGATTGATCGCGCCTACTTCTGTCACTACTTTGGAAGCGCCAAATGATCTGGGGTAGAAGAGTGTAAAAATCAATATCAGCGTGATGCTCATTTACTCAATGCCTCGTCCTGGGCGAGGATCGAAATCAAAACATCTTTTCCAATTATTAGGGTTCCAAGTTTGGCCAGCAAGATTCACATTTGCAGCCTATCTCCCTAAATCCGGGTGCTTTATCTTCATGATCAAATCGCTTACGATACCTAGAATAAATGTGGCCCCACTGTTTGCTGCCCCCGTGCAATGGTCTGCCAATTGCCAGATCGGTATCAATGCCCGTACTGGTTTGGTGCTTTTAGAGCCTAAGCTCCCAAAGGTCACCCAAGAGACTTTCGGTGCCAATAGTACTCTTCTGCTGAAGGGATTGTTCAGAGTTTCGCACGAGTTGGATTTTGAGCGGTTGAAGGAAGCCGTGGAAGATTTTCGTAGAAATCAAGGCGAACCTATGGATGTCGATGGAGCTACAACTACCAAAGGAAAGAATGAAAATGATAATCAATCCGGTCAGAAGTTTGCATTTATTGAACCGTTAATAGTCGAACATATGTGGTCTCCAATTGATCCCGTGACTCGAAGATGCTACTTAGCAGTGCTATACAATACCTATGATTTGATTGTGCTTCGCGATGATATGTCTGTTCAGCTGATGATAGAGAACGTCAAGACATTTTCATTCGTGAAGTACAACATGATCAGCTATATGTCTGATACTGGTAAATTGACTCTCACTAACATTTCTGGAGGTGATGAGGCAAATGTGACATATGATTTAGGTGGTGATGGCGAGCTAGATTCTGGCGTGGACGGTAAAATAACTAAGTTGGCATGGAACTTGGAGATCTCATCTCTTGCATTGACAACTTCATTAAACGGAGTGTGGCTTTTAGAGTTCAACGAAAGTATGGAATTGGTGGAGCTGCCACAAAGAATCATAGCAGAATCCCGATTTAGTCTTTCCTACGTTAAGTGGCTTTCAGTTGAGGACACCGAATACCTCGTAATTGCCCAGACGGGTGCACTTTCGCTTTATTTACCCTCTTACAATGGTGTGATTTCTTCCCCGTTAGCTAATCATGAGTCTGTTGCGGGAGCTTATTTTGAACCTACTGATGAAGGAATACTCGTTAATGTTGCCTTTGATAATGGGATGCTTGAGTGTTTTCAAATTACTCCTGAAAAATTGACACCAATTCCCACAAAGAAGAGTAACGCTATGGCCAAACTAGTCAGCAAGTCTCTCTATAAGCATCAATTGCTTTCGCAGTTAGACACTAATGCTAGCGGAAAGGAGGATACTGCAGAGGGTCTGTTCTTCAACTTGAGCACCAGCATTGTTTTTGATGGCCTTATTACTGTTGCATTCAAGATTGTGCCTAAAGATGTCATCAATTATACAATCACATCGAAGGACTACGTGGAATTGGCGTTTCTCAGAATTCGACCTTTGCAACAAGTTATTGCTGGGTCAACGTCTATATCCCATTTAACCCGGCTATGGTTTGATAGGAGTGTCCTGTTTCCTAGATTTCCGCAAGAGATAGATGAATTGGAGGAATTCGTGGGTGAGGTTAATCGTATAAAACTGACATGTTTTGGTGATGTGCCGGTCACCGAGTTGCTGAAGAACAGTGATTCACCAAATAGCAACGACGGCTTAAACCGATTACAGCATTGCTACAATTTCAACTATAGCATAATCACAAGTGTTCAGAAATGGCTGCGAGAAGCACTTGTTAAGAAATTCGTTGCGAAGTTGACGGCCGAAAATATGGAAATAGTTGCTGCAATCCGTCTGTGGCTTCAGGATCATATAGTGGAGTTGGTATCTGGTAGAAACAGTACCGATGATTTTGACCAATTTATTGTGCAAAGCGTCACTCCTACTCATGATCATCCTGTAACTGTTACCATTGGTAATCAGTTTTTCACTGAGGCATTTACAGCGACCAGTAGCTCTCCAGATACAATAACGCTGGGGAGTGGGCACATATGGCCCCGGTGTCAGTTGACTCAATTGCCCATTATGGATACGGATAACACTACTGATGAATTAGAATTATTCCATTACGGTGTAAATGATAAGATTGCAACTAAATCATTGATTGTGCGAGAATTACAAAGCGAAATTCGCTTTTGCTTGTTCACAGGAAACAGACTTCACCCTCTGGGAAAATGAATTCGAAACTGAGATTGTAAGTCAGAAGCTATATACTCTCCACAGTCGCAAAGTTGCGCAAATGAACTCCCCTTTAATCTAATTAGATGCCTTGCATGCAATTGTAAGTGTTTTTCGAAAGAATTTTTACAGGGTCCTGTAGCACTATGCACAACAGATTAACACTCTAGATCTGATCGTAAATTAGATGAGGAACTACATAAGTCCTAAAAGTGTTAGGAAAGAATAGTCCAACAGAACTTTTGTATGCTCATATAATATACGCTTATGATTTCTGGATATGAAATATGCCCAAATTCTGCTCTTGTCTCCTTGTAGCGAGTCTGAAAAGACTTCTACGGTTTAAAGTAAATCTTGTCATTAGCCGAAAATGTCGGATTTTTGTCTGCATAAAATAAGAACCGGTAGCGCAGAACTCACCCCAGTACAGTCTGTGATCTCTAAGATCTCTAATCTCTCCAAGGACCTAATTCAAAGCCTTACATGACCTTTGATTTACATTGCTTGGATAAAGAATAAATGGCCTTCTGTTTCCCAATTCATTTAACTGAGAATGGCCCTTGAAAAAAGGTATCCAAATTGTTGTAGTCTGGACCAATGTGGCTTTCTTGGCGACAATTGCACCCGCGGTGGCTGGCAATCCCAGTGCGAGTGCAGATTCTAGTTTTCGATATAGGCTTCTCTCCAATCTCTAAACAAGGGCCTATTAATTATGATTAAGCATTGTCATTTTTATTTATTAGTGCCAATCATTAATTCCGCGCAAAAAATTAAACTACCATCATTAAATCCGCGCAAAAGATTAAAGTAATATTTGAAGATATATGACAAAAAGCTGAGAATATTTGACCTATTATATGGCAAGCTAAATTCCAGGTTGGCTAATAGACCTTGATTTATGTCGATCATGTGGTACCGGTTGCAGTACAGAAAGTTGAATAAAATGAGAAAGACACCACCAATAACGGGTAAAGGTAGACCAAATGTGGAGTGAATTCCATGGGTTACTTCAATTTAATAAACTTGGCTAGCGATTTGGACAAATTTATGAAATTGCGATCTTAATATAATCTTGCTAAATGCTACAGTGCGAATCCTTCTCCTACGTCACCTCCAAAAATGTTTTTGAGGACACCACAGGCGTTGTCTTTTGTATCCATTAACAATCTTTCAAGAATGAGGGATGATATATATGTAGAATTCCTGTGTGCTTGTATAATTGTTAGCTGCACAATTTTTCTTTGCTGAATATTTGTGCAGATTGTTCAAGATCTGCTTGTGCCGGATTCCCCTTACAATGGAACTGAAATCGAGATTGGTAGCCATCCCCTGGCTTTGTAACACTCCCTCTTAATTGTTCCTTGGCAAGTGAAGGATCCATACAACATGCTGGATGATAAGGTTGAAAATCGTAACAGACATTTATTGGCCTGGGTATGGATATCTTGTAGTGAGATCAGATAGAAGCTAGGGGTACAGAGTAAGGTATAGGTTTGAAAGGAAGCTCTAACTTGTATTATTGCACAGTTGTTGATTTCCATCTTTTGCCCACTTTATGCATGTCTGAGCCTAAGAACAACTGAGTTCCTTTTATTAATCGTCGTCTGCAAATATGTATGTGAATGTGGTTAATTGGCGTAATTTACACACTACCATCTATCGCACTCTAAAGAACTAAATTGTGAAACACCATCTTATTTCAAACACACTTACATGATGCACGATGCTCATCTCCTTTGGAACCCTCTGAAAAGTATCCAGGCTCCACCCCACCTTAGGCTAACGACTTACAATATGGATACCCCATGGAAATCCTGAAAGAAGTGTAAATTGTCCAAGGTGGCTTGAACAGACTTGCAGAAAATGTCTGTCTGAAATTTCACGCTTACGCACACCCGAGTTTCGTTTTGAACAACACTCCCCAAAGGCAAGTCATTGACTCCACGACGAAGTTTATATAGAGACCACTTGTTCTTTTCTGAATATTCACCTGTTTCTTCTTCCACGGGTTCAGAATCTGCTATACCTACTAGTTTTTGACTGTTAGTTGTTCTCCTGGCACTATCTAACAGCTCTTATCGTGAATTGCTGGTAGTCGTCATCAGTCACCCAACCACTTAGACTTGCCGTAAACTATATCTCCAATAGGTTCTCGACACACCATCTCCAATTAACTATGTTGGTAGAAGCCAAGTGGTTTTTGTACAAGTACAAGCGGATGCTTGTTGCGTCAGCATTGTTGGTCACACTTGTGTACTTCGTATTTGAAGGCTTCAACAATGACAGTGCAAGGAACTACGGTACTCAGCAATTGTCCAAGATCGGTATCTACAAGATTAAGTACCCATCAACCAAGCCAGTTGACAAGTTATTTGAAAACACACAGAACCAATACTCTAATGTGTTATTCCATTATTTGAACTCTAAGAAGGAAACCGGGTTGCCCGCTACTGTTCCCTTCTCCTGGAACCAATTCTTGGACTTGGACGCCTACTTTGCTCAAAAGGTCATCCAAGACAAGTTGTTGAGGGACAACAGCTGTAAGAAGTTGGAACAAGACTTTGGTAAGCCTGATGGTGTTGAATTGTACTGTAAGGATCAAAAGTTTGATAAGTTGATTCCTTATGTCATTTATGACAACATTTTCCTTTACTTGACTGCTGAAAACAGAGTCTTCTTGAAGAATGTTTACTTGCAGACTAGTGCCCCTAACCCAGACACTTTGGTTTACTTGATGGATGACTTGGTGTACCAATTCGCAGTTGACCCTAAGGCACAGGCTATTAATCTCGAGGCCCCCGGTGACTTGCACTCGAACTTGGACAACTTCAAGAAGAACTTTGCTTCTACTTTCACTCACAAGCCATTGGCTGATGTGTTTGAAGCCAAGACCTTGGGTAAGTTTGATTTCTCCGCTGAGTGGCCCGAAGTCTTGGATTATGATGCTCCAAAGTACTTCTCGGAAGCTTACACCTTGAATGAACAAAAGGCCTCTGGTTATGACTGGAGATTCTTTGACAACTTGCAAGCTTTTGACATGAACCAGCGTCATATTATCTTGAAGAGATTGATGAGAGGCTGGTCTCACTTTTCCCAACAATTTAACATTTTCTCCTGGATTAATAAGGAATCCATGGTGGGGTGGTACTGGAACGGGTTGAACTTACCTTGGACCAATGATTTGGACATTCAATTGTCTGCTTCTGAATTTGAAAAGTTGTTGAAGTTCAACAACACTTTGGTATTTGACTACAACGATTCCTCCAAGGGTCACTACAATGTGTTTTACTTGGACATCAACCCTTACTATTCCAAGATTAGATCCAACAACAACAACATGGTTAACGCTAGATTCATTGATGTTATGTCGGGTGTTGTCATGGATGTGACTGTTTTGATTTTGGTTGAAGACTTCCAAGGCTTGTTGACCTCCAAGACTTTGACCGAAAAGGAAAGAGCTATATTCCAAGACTTGGAACGTAAGGACGGTATGGCATTGTACGACAACGGTTACGTTGCCTATCCTGTTGATCAATTGAACACCTTTGTTCCCACCTTGTTTGAAAATGAAGTTACCTATGTTCCTGCCAAGTTCCTGGAAATTATTCAGTCCAAGCACAAGTCTTTGGTTGGTGCTACTGCCATGCAGGGCCACAAGTACAGACAGTACTTGAGATTGTGGGTTAACCAAGAAAACTGTAAGGTTGACGACATGAGCAACCCCTCTAAGAAGAGTGATGATGATGAGTGCAGAAAGAACTCTCAACAGGTGAGAGAATTGTTTGAAAAGACCTCGCAAATCACCAGCCACCACTTCCAAGAGTTGACCAACATGGAGAAGTTCCTGCACAACTTGCAAAGCTACAAGTTAAGTATTCCAAGAGACGCCAGAAGAACTTTCTAAGCATCCAGACGCTTCTAGGCATGGAATTGGTAGTCCTTGCGAACACTTTAATCATTTACAATCAGTTATTTTTTTTTTATCTCCTTCCCCTCTGATTCCTCTAATGTAAAAATACTGAAGTTTCTGGCATGTTCCATACATGTCTGTAGCTGGCACGAATACATTCTTTGGCATTGAACTGGTTCATCGTGATCTTACCTGATACCTGAATATATAAGTATATCTATATATCATTATAAAACCTTGTATCTGCTTACTGCCTATATTTGAAAGCCTTGTGTAGGAAACAGCAGACGTAAGGCATTGTCAATAAATGGCCAGATTGGTCTTCTCATTACTTGATTTGACTCCGGATATAGTTTTTCCTGACTCGGCCGAGACTCGGTCTTACGTTGATTGTCTCCACACTCAGTCACCTGACTCTGGAAAGACAACTTTTTTCTCCCCTTTCTCTGCCCAATTGGATTTCCCCTCCATATAAAGACCTTACTACCCTTCATATACTACTATTGCTACTACTGCTTATATTCCACACCAGCACTCCATAGCCGTACATAATCCTCCCTAGTTACCTACAATGTTGAGCATCTTAAGACCACAATTAACCAAGACCGCCAAATTCGGTGGCAGATGGATCCACTCATGTGCTCCTCTTTTCAACTCCACCGTCCACAAGATTAACACCCATTCTGCTGTCTACAAGTACCAGAACGAAGGTCCTCTGCAGGTCAAGTTCACCAATGAACACGAGTGGGTTGCTGTTTTTAAGGACAACACTGCTTTCATCGGTATCACCAAGTATGCTTCTGATGCGTTGGGTGATGCCACCTACATTGAGTTGCCAGAAGTTGGTGCTCGTTACGAGAGGGGTGACCTGATTGGTAGTGTTGAGAGTGTCAAGAGTGCCAGTGAAATCTACACTCCTATCACCGGTGAAGTTGTTAACGTTAACGAGATTTTGGAACTGAAGCCCCAAGTTATTAACGAAGACCCCATGGGTGAAGGTTGGATTGTACAAATCAAATTGGAGGATGCCAAGGAGTTGGAAGCTGACGAGTTGATGACCGAAAACGAATACGAG
The DNA here is from genome assembly GCA_030463055.1 of Lizanozyma gosingica. NCBI lineage: Eukaryota > Fungi > Ascomycota > Pichiomycetes > Serinales > Debaryomycetaceae > Lizanozyma > Lizanozyma gosingica. The sequence goes on along the minus strand of JAKVQZ010000010.1, from coordinate 90,633 downwards.
GACTCTTTGCAAGAGATTGAAGATTCTCACTAAGTAAGCCGAGATTCAAATGGTTAGACATAGTAGACTATGCCTTGAATGCTATACTTCTATATACTTATTTTAATTTATTTCTCATGTACATTTTATTAACACACATAACATAAATACATTCACCGAGTTCCAGAAGTTATAAAACGGTCAAATACCGAGCCTTCAATGATGACTATAGCACCTATAGACTATAAGAGCACAGTAAGCAAAACCAACACCAATAAGATCAAATAATTATCAATCAACTTTATCATCGACAATAATCATCATCGCCATTCCACCATTAAACAGTGAAAAAACCACCATTAAATTAGTATCATTCTTTAATAAGCAGCATCAATAATCAGCAATACAACCTTATTTTCAATCACTAATTATCATCACTATTATCAATCAATTAGCCAACCAAGACGCTCAACTGAAGTGCACGGCGATAGGCACAACGATCACAACAATCAAGATTATAACCCCGATGATCAAACACAATCTCATCTTCATGTCCTTCCACCACATTTCCTTTCTGACCCGGTTAGCGCCTTGTCTGAAACCCTGGGCACTGATAGCAAGGGAGTCGGTCTTGTTCTCAATCGAATCCAACCGGTTACCTCTCTCGGCTACCTTATTTATGTTGTCCCGCATAATGTCCACGGTGTTATCGATTTGCTGAAAGTGTGTTAGTAATGGGAATTTCATCCGTACGTGATAAAGGTAACTTGGTACATACTGCTTGCAAGGCGGCGGTCTTGGAGTTTGACAGTTCTCCCTGGGCCTCGGTATTAGGCACATATGGGTCATATGGCACAGACGACGACATGATGGCTTCTTTCACTATTAAGTTGTATTGATTCCTTTGAAAAGGAGATACCAAACGTTTCAACTACAAGACTTATTCACTGTTAGTTACTTTAACCCTTTGTTTTTTCTTCTTGGCCGTTCGATCCTGTGCTGTCACCAATTTTGGCACGACTCTTTTATGTTGTTTAGTCTACGGTGCAGTGGCAAAGATAAAATCAGAGATGGAAAAGGCAAGGTGATCATGTTGTTAGAATCGAAAAGGTGCAATGACGGAGATCTATATCGTTGTCTTTACCGTATTATAATGAATATATACAAGTAAATTATCGCATTCTAGTATAACAGGGTATTATAGGGTGTAGTCTTTTCCTGTGAATTGTTACAGTACCCGCGAACACAACACAGCAACTTAGATCACAGCTTACTGTTCTCGCCAATAGCAGCCCTTTCTTGCTATTTGCAAAATACGCAAAGGAATCACATCGAGTGAAAAATACACCGTGTGATCTTCGTCATCATTTGCAAATTGTCACCTTCAATTTATCCATCACAATATTCTCCGAATCCACTCCAGATTATTCTCACCGATTTGTGCTATACCCCATTATCCTGCCCATCATGCACATATAAGCACAACGTCATCTCTACTCCGCCAATATCCATTCTACGATGGCAGCTCAGCCTAGTTATGAATAAGTGTCGGACCGACCACCCAGAGTTTCCGAAGAAATACACAAACCCAAATCGATTCTACGCGTCCACCCCAGTATGGACAATTTAGACGAGATAACTATGGGCGATAGTTGTTGAAAACACCGCAACTGTCACGCTTCGTAAGATCAACATTGCGCGCTCAGCTTCTACAGTAGGATCATATTGTATGCCGCTTAGTATTTAAACTGATATATTGAACAATGGATCGTATAACAAGTACTACTGGTCCCCAGTTTTTACTACAGGCTTATTTTGGCAATATTAGCTCCGCCAATATAAATCTGTGTAGTCAGATATAAAGTAAGAGGCACAGTGGTTGTGTGAGGGTACAGACACGACTTTCCTATTTGGGGCTGAACATTGGTAAGTTGGTGAGAAAAGTAGTGGTAGTTTGGATTCACATTAAGATCTATCTAGATAAAAAATCTTGTATTTTATGTCCATTGAAACAATATATCTCCACATATACTCCGTAAAGAATAGTGCAGTTGCCCACAGTAGATAAATATAATCACGTAATGAACCGTAGTTAGTGATTGTTGATGTGCTCGCTTATTGACATTCATTTGCTAAGTTCTCCCTTCCAGCGCTACCATGTAGACGCCAAAAAGTGTTTGTGCGACAATGTTGGTGGAAATTCTTAAAATTGGGTTGGAATTCTCCTTTTTCTTTTCCGTTCTCTTCTTTTCTTCTTCTTTTTGCCCTGAGTACAGCTTCAACATCAATTGAAGATCACTTATATCTCTCATAGCTACCCTATTCACAATGGACGGAGGTATGTGTCACCCATGGTGCTGTCATTGCACCGTAGCCACTGGACGCTAACTGAGGGATTGAACCCTCGTGGTAGCAGTGGTGACTTGCTGTCAAGTTTGGAGTTTTTCCCAGCCCCCAGATCACATTTCAGCTGATTTGTTCGAGTCTCCTTCAATCAATCATTCAATCAATTGACACCGGCTTATTGATGCATCTACTGTTCTAAGGTTGACCGACTATCATGTCGGCCATAGATTTTTGCAATTCGTCCGAATCAGTGGCAGGTGGGTATTTGTCGCGTTGATTTTGGTCGACGTTGAACTCTACCAAAACGAGGAACGACATTTTTCACCCCACCGAGAAATTATTTTTGTCGACAAAAAAATATCTAAATCCCTGGAATGTGAATACTGATGATTGATTGGTGGAATTCAATTGAACATTAATGCACAAGTACAGAATTATGAAGATGATGATATACTAACATTTAACTATAGAAGAAATTACTGCTTTAGTCATCGACAACGGTTCCGGTATGTGTAAGGCCGGTTTCGCCGGTGACGATGCCCCAAGAGCTGTGTTCCCATCCATCGTCGGTAGACCAAGACATCCTGGTATCATGGTCGGTATGGGCCAAAAGGACTCTTATGTTGGTGACGAAGCCCAATCCAAGAGAGGTATTTTGACTTTGAGATACCCAATTGAACACGGTATTGTTACCAACTGGGACGACATGGAAAAGATCTGGCATCACACCTTCTACAACGAGTTGAGAGTTGCTCCCGAAGAACACCCCGTCTTGTTGACCGAAGCCCCCATCAACCCCAAGTCTAACAGAGAAAAGATGACTCAAATTATGTTCGAAACTTTCAACGTTCCTGCCTTCTACGTTTCCATCCAAGCTGTGCTTTCCTTATACTCCTCTGGTAGAACCACCGGTATTGTTTTGGACTCTGGTGATGGTGTTACTCACGTTGTTCCTATCTACGCTGGTTTCTCCTTGCCATTCGGTATCTTGAGATTGAACTTGGCTGGTAGAGACTTGACCGACTACTTGATGAAGATCTTGTCTGAACGTGGTTACACTTTCTCCACCACTGCTGAAAGAGAAATTGTTAGAGACATTAAGGAGAAGTTGTGTTACGTTGCCTTGGACTTCGAACAAGAAATGCAAACCTCTTCTCAATCCTCTGCTATTGAAAAGTCTTACGAATTGCCAGATGGTCAAGTTATCACCATCGGTAACGAAAGATTCAGAGCTCCTGAAGCTTTGTTCAGACCTGCTGACTTGGGTTTGGAATCTCCAGGTATCGACCAAACCACCTTTAACTCCATCATGAAGTGTGATGTTGATGTTAGAAAGGAATTGTACGGTAACATTGTTATGTCCGGTGGTACTACTATGTACCCTGGTATTGCCGAGAGAATGCAAAAGGAAATTACTTTGTTGGCTCCATCCTCCATGAAGGTCAAGATCATTGCCCCACCAGAAAGAAAGTACTCCGTCTGGATCGGTGGTTCTATCTTGGCATCTTTGTCTACTTTCCAACAAATGTGGATCACCAAGCAAGAATACGACGAATCTGGTCCTTCTATCGTTCACCACAAGTGTTTGTAAGCCTTCTATTTGGTGCTTTGCATGGCTTGTTGTGTGGATGTTAGTTGTGACCCGCATTTTTTAGTTAACTTAGGACCCTTAGTTGGCAGAGAAAATGTGTGCTAGGTTTGTTGAATTACTCTTGCAAAACCACCCCCTCTTCATCTCACCTCCATTTGATTCTACTATATACTTTATCTTTTTGTATTCTTGAAGTTACCTTTTATTGCAATCATAAGTAGATTTTAAAAATATTTTAATCTTACTCTAATGAAAGTCATAAAAACAAAAATCGTAATTGCAATAGAAAAAGTACCCGTACTTATTATACTACTTAAATTCAAGATATGGCGATTTACCTTTAATCCTTCCCAAGACGTTTTCACGCACATATAGTTCAATGAAGTTGTCTTGGTGAAACATTTCAAACAGCTCTGTGGCATCCTTCCCAGCGTATTGCAAGATAGACTTTTTACCACCAGGATGTTCATCAAGGAATGCCGTCAAATCAATAACGACATTCTTGATGATACACCAACAGTCGTCTTCACGATTATGTTTGGCAACTTCATCTTCAGTAAACTCCTTTTCTGGAAGTTTAAACTGTGTATAGGGTTTAGCGAGTTTCTTGGATGAAGAAGTGGTGGTTTGTACTGGTTGGATACTTTGGATACTTTCATTAGTTGTAGATTTATTGCAGCCGTCATCATCCGCAAACTCAACAGTGAACAGTTTCCTGCTTGGATCCAAATGAACTTTCAACATCTGCAATCTGCCTACGGTTTTGTTATAAGCTTCATATTGGTGTTTTGTAGCTTCATTTCCAGTCAATCGACCAAACACAACACACGCCAACAAGGAACTTCCACCTAAACGATTGTTACCGTGAACACCTCCAGCAACCTCTCCAGCAGCATATAGTCCATCGATGGGTGTCGCACCATCACCTTGAAGTACACATCCATGGGAATCTATCTTAATACCACCCATAGTAAAGTGAAGAACACGATGAATAAAAGAAACATAAACTTTACCTTTCACATCTATAGATGAAGCAAAGAATTGTTTTCCAAATTCATCTGGCCTCTTGGATTCATCACATACATATGAATTGTAGTGGGTAATTGTATTTTTTATTTTGGATTTATCAGCCAATTCAGAAACCATATCACTGAAATTGCACTTCTTCATCAAGTTCTTCAACGTGTAATGTTTTACATGGAATGGTAGCTTCTTTTCAGCAAAAGGGGCATTCAAAACCAATCTAATAGGACCATTTCCTTGATCCATTTGCTTCTGTATTTCAGCACTGACATGATCTCTAGTACCTAGTTCGTCGACAAATCTCTCACCCTTATTATTAAGTATAATCCCTCCTTCACCACGCAAGGCTTCAGCCCCGAGAAACATATATTGAGGTAATTTCTTGCCTGAAATAGCATCTTTATCCAGAAGGTCAATCAACCCCGTAGGATGAACTTGAACCTTGTCCAAATCAATACAACTGCCCTTGTTCTTAAGAACTATTTTGATACCATCTCCAGTAGCATGTACACCATTGGTAGATGGCAAGCCTAGTAAATCTGAACGGAACTTTTTCAAAAGCGAGTTAGGAGTAAAATCAGCAGCATACCCACCAGTACACAATATTACAGCACCAGCATCTCCAATGTCAAATTTCTTCTTCGTTTTCATGTCTTTGCATTTGACACCCTTCACTTTGCCATCACCATTTTCTCTTATTAAGTCAATAACCTGGCAATTCTTCAAGATCTGCACTCTATCAGGTTCTTCGACGCTTAAAGACTCCAAAGTCTCTAGCAACTTGTAGGTTATCGCCATTCCTGGGAACTTGGCATCATTTCCGCGGTGGGTCCGAGGTTCACTGTGTCCACCCAAACGACTAATTACGCTTAAATCCAACCCGAACAGCTCTGTCAACCAATTGATGGCATCACGCGAATGGTAGGTTAAAATCTTAGCCAACTTCACATCAGCACTACCCTTCCCACTTTTCAATGTATCTTGGAGAAACTTATCCTCGGAATCCGTGACAATCCCCAGAGCGACCTGCTCTCTTGTGAGGGCTCCGTTTATTCCACTAGTAGCCTTACCACTATTCCCACTAAGAAATCCTTGTTTATCCACTAAAACCACGTTCCCTCCTCTTTGATAGATTTGGTGACTGGCAGAAAGTCCCGCCAACCCTCCACCAACAACTATTATTGGATGTGCAATCATTAATGCACCAATTGCTAATTTTCAACTAGGCAACTGACACTGAAAGTGAAATTTCTAATTGCCAGTGTCGCGTTCTTGAATATCCTTGTCAAGAAACTTTGGACTGCTTATCTCCTGTTGATTAACTTGTCCTCAATAGATTAAAGTCGGCTGATCTAGTTTGTGGGGAATCTGTGAATTCGGCCAGCCATTTTGGCGATACACTAACAGAGGTTAAGCCATAAAAGGGAGAGGATAAGGCGCGACATGGCACGACATCCATGCCACCAAATAACAATACTATCCCCTGATAGTGGGACTCTTTGGTGGGGGGTATCTTTGAAAAGCTGGGGTGTTGTGGGGATTCAGGTAGTAAAGTGTTTTAAACGAGGGGATTTGCTATTATTCTTGTTGGGTAAATTCACTAATGACTGATGTACTGGAACGCATAGGAAATGTCGTTGAAGTCCGCCTCATTTTGAAGTAAGGTATCTTCGTTATGGGCCAAAGAAGCTCGGTCCAAATGGTTCCAGGTTGTGGAATCACCATAGAGCATAGCTGGAGCCTTTATCAACTGTTTCCTAGTATTTGGATCACATCTGGTGCATTTGTAAGTGTCGTGGGTGTCGCATTCTGTCTCTGATTGAAGAACAAACAATTGACGGAGATTGTCACCACTGAAAAGTCGTTCAACATCTTCCTTCTCATCAACAACACACGAACTGAGAGACATCTTCATCGACTGACGCTGAAAGATCTTCTCTTCAATTGTTCCTGTCAGGATGAACCGGTAGATGAAACAATCTTTCTTCTGCCCATCCCTCCAGACACGAGCAAGTGCCTGCTGATCTGCAGCGGGGTTCCAATCAGGATCCATCAAGATCAACCTGTTTGCTCCAATGAGATTAATACCACAACCCCCGGCTTTGGAAGAAAGCAAGAAGATGAATTCCTTGCCCTGTGGATCGTTGAAGCGATCAACTAACTTTTGTCTTTTATTAATGTTCATCGTGCCGTCTAATCGGAGACATCCATATTTCCGTGTACGACACATGCGCTCTATGAGATCCAAAGTTTGCGTGTAGTTAGAAATCAAGACAATCTTGTCATCAGTAGTGGTCCGGATCATGTAAAGGAACCGCTCCAAGATCAGAAACTTACCACTATACCAAGTTTGCAATTCTCCTCCGCCCCTACTTCTCTTATTTTCTAGATATTCTTCTGGTAAGAATTTTTCGCAGCCATCAATATCGTCAGGTAAGTTCAACAAATCAGGATGGTTGCAGAGCTTCTTAAGCATACCAATGGCCTTCAATGGCTGTGACCCAACACCTCTCAAGAGCTTTTTAATCTCGGGAGAGGTAATGAAATGTTGGTACAATTGTTTCTGGAGTGGCGATAAGCTGGTGAAAACAACGTATTCATACTTGATTGGTAAATACTTGGAAAGAATGTCATTTGTTCTTCGAATAATGAATTTGGAAACAAGCTCACTCAACTCCTTAAGCTTAGCGTCTCCTTTTGTTCTTTCATCTTCAGTAGCATCTGCATCCCTACCTTTTAGTATATCGTTTTCAAAATTCTTACGAAATTCGTTTCTTGAACCCAAATAGCCTGGATTGGCAAAGTTCAATAGAGAAAAATATTCTGAAAGATCATTCTGGATTGGTGTACCCGAAAGGATGACTCTTCTATCACATTTTAACGAGTTCAATGCAGTAAATGTAAGCGAATCACCGTTTTTCAACCGATGGCCCTCGTCAGCAAGCATGAGGCCAACTTCAGTTCCTGCTAACTTTTCCACATTCCGTCTCAATGTTTCGTAGGAAATGATCAAAACAGGTCTGACAATATTTCTTCCTTTAGCAACCGACCATTGCAGCAAGGCCTGACCCAATTCGTTTGATTTGGTAGATTTCCCATCCACTGCTAAGGGAGTCAAGACTCCGGGACCCAACCATTTAACGATTTCATTAGCCCAATTCCTGACTAAACTTGAAGGACAAACAATGATGCATTTTTCTATAGTCTTCCGACCTCTGGGACTCTGACGCAATAAGGTCCACATCAATGCAAGACATTGAAGAGTTTTTCCCAAACCCATTTCATCAGCCATAATGCAGCCTTTAGCCCTGGGGTCCATTAACCCTGCCGTACACCGATAAAGGAACTTGACACCTGCAACTTGGTGAGGTCTAAGAATTTTAGCTAGAGTAGGATCAATAACTACTGGAACGTTAGGATATTTCGCAAGCATCTCTGCTTCAGCATTATTTGAGATTCCCAATATTTCAGCTAATGATTTATGAGTTCGTTTTCGACGATTCACGGCATCTACCTCAGTGGAAGTATCGCTAATTGAAGTATCCGATTCTGATGGTGGAGGAGGAGTTTCTCCTGAAGAAGGTGGAGTTTGTGCTTCCTCACCTGGGATTACATCTATGGAAGGATCATATAAGACAATTGCAAATTCACTGGTAGCATCATGCAAGGGACGTGGCGGCAATATGGTTCGCTTTCGAAGGCCCAAAGGCGGTGCTGGATCATTATTTGCTATGGCCAATTTGTCTTTAGGCAACGGCATAATAAATGATTTATGCAACGCGTTAGAAGAGAATGAAATATCAGCTAAAACTGTACGCGGGAGTAAAGCACCACGACGACGTTTACCATTAATTATCTCATCATTAATACCACCGTTTTCCTCCTCACCCATAGCAGCGTAACTTGAAACACGCTTTTTGGCAGCTCGCATTGGAGTTATGTGTCTGTGGCCATCGGTAAAAGGCACTTTAAAAGGACGCGCCAAACGTTCAGCTGAATTGGATACCGCTGGAGGCCTTTGATCTTTGGGTACTCCAGCGCCGCTTCCTAGCGGTGTTGTATACTCTTTTAAGATTTTGGGAGGCATGATTATATAATGCTGTGTGGTCTCCTATGGGTATAGTAATAATGGTTGAAAAGTGCGACTAGGTAGGAACGATGTTGATGCCCTTTGGTTGTTCAGAAGTCTAACAATACGATGCAAGAGTAAATATATGTATATGTATGTTTATGGTTTGCAATGCATATACTATATATGGACTCCTTTCCTCGAAGTATTGAATAATCTAATTATATAATCCAGTTTTATTCTTGGTGTACTATTATTTAATATTATATGGTTATATTAATTCGCGTATATCGTGAAGATTCGCACTATGCAAAGCCAGATCTTAGATGTCGAATGCCGTACTGAATAGCATAATAATACTTCGGTTACAGTAGAGGAATAGAGTCGCTTTATAGTTGAAACAATAATTGCATTGGCGTGAATCACAGTTTCCTTCAAACATCCATTTTATTGCAATTGGCTGTTCCATTCAACTCCTTGATTCCTGACTTCTATGGACGCCATAATCTCCAAGGCCAGCAACCAGGCCGTGACATTTGCCATAAGATCAGGAATTTCGCTAGCCTCGGGTTACGCTGTCAAATCAGTGAACAAGTACCTAGAAGCACAGAGACGGGTAGCCTCAGATGATACATCCAAACGCTTAGAAAAGCTTCAGAGTCTGTTTGAAAGCAGGGTCCGCATTCTCACGGAAACTTTTGGCCTAGTTCGCTTATTGGCGACTGTTGGCCGTGCAGACACCTGGGATGCTGTTATGTCATTGGTTGAACAGTTGGAAACAGAATTAACTACTTTCACTATAAGTGTTGATGAAGCTCCAGAAATAGTGGAGAAGAGAATCAAGCTGTTGACGGAGGAAATCAATGGAGTGATTCCGGTTCTCACTTTGGCCTTGACAACGGCTAATGTTACCCATATGTACTACTACACTCCTGAGAAGGTGAGTCTAACAAGTTTATTACAACTGTACGACTATATGAAACAGGCAAAATATTCAGAGAAACTGGTAAGGTTTGATCTCAAGTTTTATTCTATCTTCTATAATCCTGCCAGAATTGCGGATACCGGTGATCCCTTGCTGGCAATTTCCTGGAAGGAGACATTTGCCAGATGCAACGTATTCATTTCCGAAGACCTTCCTTACCGTTACTCCTTAGCAGTTGAAGAGAATTTTGACGACGACCGATACCATGAGAACGATGAACTGCCTCGCACTATGAAGTATAATGTTGGTGTGATCGAGAAGATGTTCTTCACTAAGCTGGGCAGCTTGCTTAAGTTGGAGAATGGTGAAAATCCTGTCTTGATCCTTAAACTAGTTGATGGAGCAAAGGAAGAATGGCTTGCATTCGGAAAGTACGAAGAATCGGAAAGTGAAGAAGAAGACGAAGATGAGAAAGAGAGCAATGACGAAAGCAAGAATAAGGAAGGTAAGGAATCAGCTGAAATGGCTTTCAATTCCGATCTCAGTGTTCTTGAAACCCTTATTCGTTTGTACAAATTTGAGCAAGCGGAGAAGAGGTCAATACTCCAAGCCAACGATGCTAAATTGGCGATTTATTTGAGCAAGGACGAATCTCAAGATATTCAGTATCATTCACCTTCATCAAGCAATCAGCTCAACTCAAATATTTCACGCTTGGACAGCCTAAAATTGGAATGAGCGAAGTTATATTTAATTCGCAAAATACAAATATTAATCCCATTTTTCATTAAAACATATCCCATTCCTAAATATCTATAAGATGCAATCTATTACATATAGTACAAACTGAATGAAATGAAAACCCATTATCACATTAAGCATAGCACGCAAAAGAATTAAACTTAAAATAGAAAAGCATCACAGCATTCAAAACATAAAAAAATTAGTTGAAGCATCAGTGCGACTTCTCTCACCCCATAAAATCAGTAGATTCGTTATTACCAAATACTGGTGACAATAAATCGTTGAACCCCTCCAAGACTGGCCCGTAGTCTTCAAACGAGAAGACATTGGCTCCGTTGGGAGCCTTTCCACCTTCATTATAAATACTATTGGTACCGTTGGCCAATATATCATGATTATTTCCATCCGTCATGTTGCTGTTGCTGTTACCATTTCCATTAGAAATAGGGTTACCATCAAACCCAAACGGAACTTCATTGGAGTCACACAACTTCAGGCCATCCATTCCAATCTGTGAAGGGCCCAACGCTGTCAGACCAGGAACATCAGTTACCGAATTTTCTGAAGTAACTAGGCACAGACTGGAACCAAAAGCAGGTTCAACTGAATCTGACCGGTTTAAAACATCAATGAAATCATCATTATCTTCTTTAATGGGGATCTCGTGATGGTGATGAACAACAGATTTCTTTTGTGATTTGGGATGATGCAGAGTAGGAAGACTGTCAAAAGACAGAATCGAATTGTTTCTGTTAATACCCAGGTGATGTGCAGCCCCTGCCGATGGTGGATAAGCAGCCAGCTGATTTGTAGCCGTCGAGGAGTTGGAAGTAACAGAGAGTACGCTCTCCGGTCTTCTTGGTCTGTGATTTTGAGAATAATATTGATTGTTAGTTGCACCACCAGCATAAACCGGCTTCGGCTGTTGAGGATGTGCAGCATTAGAAACAGGAGTGAATGAACCAGTCATAGGACTTGTTAGCACACTAGAGTTAAACTGTGTGGGGTTGCTAAAAGTTGTGTTTGAAGCTGTTCCAGGAGTTGCCGAATTGTTGGTAGCGTTATGCGAACTTATATTGTTAATGTTATTGCTGAGGGTATTGTTGGCGTCCATATTGCTGTTGTTGGCATCTATATTATTACTGCTGCCCTCATCGAGAGTGAATGAACCAACCAAAGGAAATAAAGGGAAAATATTATCAAGGGCTGGAGATTGGGGGATCTTCTGTTCATTAGTACCAAGGTTAATATTGGAATTTGAATGCATGGCGATATTCGTGTTTGAGTTAGAAGCAAAGCCATTATTCATTTGGGCCCCATTGGTGCCAGAAATATTATTTCCAGAACTGAAAGCACCATTGGCAGCGTTGAAGTTACCAATACTTGTGAAATTCGAAACCCCATTTCCATTGAAACCTCCGTTGACAGAGTTCATGATTGCTGATCCATTAGGGCCATTAAGGGTTATCTGAGACGATGTTTGAGACAAATCGGAAGGACTGAACATATCAAATAGGCCGCCGCCTGCTGGTACATCAAAGGGAAAAACAATATCTTCGAACACGTAATTGGAGTCAATATTTGGTAAGTTTGTGCTGCTGTTAGAGCTGTTGCCTCCTTGTGTTTGAGGTTGAGTCTGAGCCTGCGTTTGTGGTTTAGGTTGACTCTGCTGCTGTTGTTGGAGTTGTGACTGTTGTTTTGACGAATTCTGAATAAATAAATTTGCTGCTTGAAGCGGATCTTGGAGAAACTGTTGTTGTTGTTGTTGGTACACTTGTTTGCTGTAGCCGTTAAGACTTGAGGAAGAGGCAGTTTTGGCCTTTATGGGGTGATTGTGCATGGCATGCAACGCTGTAACCTTTGCAAAGTCTTTCTTTGATTGCCCTTTTGGAGATGGAGTAGATCTGGCAGACGCTCTGATGTTAGTAGCCGACAGCGAAGTCTTCAATGGTTGACCAGCAGATGTTGTAAAATTACCATTGCCATTCATATGCATAGATATAGGGTTTGTACTAGTTGCTCCCGCACTCGTAGTGGATACAACAGGGACAGGGGTGCCCGTCTGAATGGCGGATCCTGGTGTTCCCGAAGACTTTATCGAGTCGAGTGAAATGCTGGATGAGGAATTGTTCAAAGCCTTGCCCACCTTCTTTTTCTGAGCACTTTGATTCTTGTTGGAACAAGTACAGTGACTGTTCTTGTGGCAAAGACACGATGCCAAATGGGTGCCTGGCGACTTCCCCTTTTTACCACATGTGCAAGTGACGTGGTGGGCCTTGAGTTTACGTTGCTCTCTGCAGTGTTGGCACTGAGATGCTGGTCTTCCTTTGGGTTTAATCATAGTCAACGGCTGGTCCGTGTGAGTACACGTCGTGACTCTGTGGCCACGGATACACCGCTCACAAGCGTATTTAACCCCGTTAATGAGGACCATGATGATGACGATACAGTTCTTCTTGGACTTATCTGAATAAGCAAATATAAAGAAAATGGCTTTAACCTTCAACCGTGGTTTCGGGTTTCTGTGGCGGAAAAAGGGGGTGCAGTGTAGTATGCTACCTTCTTTGGTGCCCTATTGCCTCTGGTGCCTCGAAGAGCCTCTGGTGCGCTGCTGGAGTTATATGGTGCCTTGGAAGTCCTTAAATGTGTGTTTGTAGCTCACCGTACCTAGTATGTGCGACCAGTCAAACTTTTAATGATGGCTGATTAATTTGCTTTTTTTTGTGCGATGGAGTAGTGGGAATTTTAAAAGTAGTGGCAGATCTCAGTAAATGAGTGAATGAAGAGACGAGATCAGGAGCAAAGGTAAGGGATACCAGAAGAAGGTTTAGATTATAGGCTATGGGGTTATGATAAGTTGTGGTAAAGGGGTCTTTAGATGGATTTTTTTTGGTAGTTTTTACCTTTTTTGATGTACGAGTTTTACAGCCTTAGCTGAAGTACTTATTCTAGAGCTTCTAAATGGTACATTTTTCTATGATTTCCACTACTATATCATTGTGTGGCTGCTTATGCGATCACCTCGGTAGCCAATAGAATGAATGTACCTTAACATGCACCATAACATGGCGTGCATTGATTTTTGAAGTAGCTTTGTCTAAACTGCTACAAGTAGTATTCAATGGACGATGCTGAATGCTATTTGTTATCCGAGTGTAAAAAATATGACATACGACAAGATACCCAGAAAAAATAGGCTTTGTATTCTATCTAAGATATTCTCAAATGTATTTTTCAAATACTCAATATGGTTGTGTACCAGTACCATTGTATCACACCTCTATGTCTGCTGGGGACACCTTTGTAGCATATGCCCACATTAGAACTTTGTTGTTACAGCATCTGCAGTAGTGTTTGGTGATGCTCCACTGTTCCTCTCTGTAGTTTTTTCGGGCATTTTGCCCCGAAGTGAAGGTCATTATGGGACTTTAGCTCAACTGCAGGTGTGTTTTACTTAGAGAGTAAACTGATAATACAAGCAGGATCCGCTGATTCCGTCGTATCATTAGTGCACACTCTGAATCCATGAACCATGGCGGTCGTAAATGCGGCTATCCAAATTTTACCTATCAGAGCTCGACATAATAAGAATGGATAAAACAAAAGGCGTCATTGGTAATTCTCTTGACAACAATTAGCATTTCCGATCTTGTCGCCGATGTCATCAGTATTTGGGAGCACCCTCAATGCACCACATAGTGTAAGCAAAGTTTGCATTGTTTGTAGTGCATGTAACTTTACCTCAAAGTCTAGCATCCTTAGCGCATAGACTCGGCTTAGCATGTTGATACGAGGAAAACAGTAAGAGTATCATGGGGCTAAGGAAGACATGTGTGCTGGAGTGATCACGGCTAGAATCAGAGAATGCATTGAAGGCTCATTTGGAGAGATGTGCATACTTAAGAAAGGGCAAATAAATTTTACCTCCTGTTGTGTTGTACCTAACGGAATCTACTATAATCCAGAGGTTTGGAATAGGTGTGGATATGTGGAAATTTTTAACAAACTATGTACCCACATGTAAATTACCGCTGCTCACTTACCGGACTTGCCCTTTTAGTGGTTGCGGATCTGATCGGCAGTAGATGTAAACCCACATGAAGGAGAACTAAAAAATAGAGATTTAATTCAGGTACGAGCATAGAAGGACAATCTCGCTAGGCAATTAAAAGCAGGTGGTGTAAAAATATGCACTTCAATCTTTCGGAGAAAATTCGTCTTATATGAATAAGTGTATTGAAACTTCTGGTAATCATAAAGCTTTACATGATTAGATGATATGGTGATTTATTTAGCTTGACTGTGGTTAAGCTGGTGAATTGTCAACGTGCATCTGAGATAAACTTCCTTGTGTCAGGTTTATGAAGTGATCACAAGTGCGAAAGGGGGTAGGAAATGTGATTAATAGCACTATTTACATTATCTGATTCCGTATAAAGGGCTGAAATGGCGATCAGTAGATATATTTCTAGGTTGCTTTTGGTCTAAAAGTCTAACTGATGTAAAAATCCGCTAATTTCAGCCTATGAGAGCTACTAGCAATTTCACCGGATCTTACTGAAACTTTCGGGTTAGTCCAAAAGCCACTCTTCTTGACACATTTTAACTATTGCCAGCTTTAGGTTATAACAAACAGGATCTGTAACGAAAAATGACTTCAATGCTAATTCTTCAACAGTGTATGTTTTGTCGTCCTCAAAGATGCTTTTAAATATGGATAATTGTTCGTATTTTGTGCTACTCGACCTCTCCTCCAACAGCAATATCACCAAAGGCCATATATCGGTTTAATCCTATCCCCAAGACTCGACAGTACCACGTCTGCCATGAACGCTAATTCAGAAAACTAGATGCAACTCGTACTACTAAACAGAAGCAGGTGCAAATTTTCAAGCCTGAAGCGAAGACAATGCGGGGACTTCTGACGATGTTTAAGCAGTTGTATGCCAATACCGAGACCGCATTCTCCGTCTCACAGATGAGAAAACTGTTCTTTAATGAAGTAATGTCTACATTAGCTAACAGTAAGGTAGCACTCAGTCCACTCAGGTCCTAATCGTTTCTTTCTTTTCTTTCATTATTCTCTTCTAATTCATTGTTCTATATACTCTCTGCTTCTAACGGGCGTTCTGAAGCGCTGGTGGTACTGCACCGAGGTGGACCCTATCGTTTGTATCAAACTTGCGTCAAAGTGATAACGAGACCAAGCGCCACATGGCAGAGAAACGCTAGCACTTTATTGCAAATTCGTTGTTGAGCCTCTCCCCACTTGACTAGTGTCCGAATCATGCCAACCCCAGTATTCCTGCGGGTAAATGGCAAGTTAATGCATCAGACTTTGAAATTGATTTCAGCCAGGTCGCTCCCACTAAACCATTTATATCTCCCCATCCTATTGGTACAGCTGCCAAGTATAAGTGTAGTACCATTGATACTCGGCTTCGCCGTTTGAAAGTCCGTTTTAAACGCAAGAGCCAACCCTATAGAAATGAGAGCGCCATTCGCCAGATTGTGCGATTTGCGTTTGTTCGACTGAGGTACAATGAAGGTCACGTTTGCCCTTCGACAGATTGCTGTTCGTCAATATCTCGCATATGGTCCTATTGTCCTTGTCAAAGAACGTCTCACCCAGCTCTGCTTGATGCAAAACACTGTCTAGTGGCGCGCTGCTATTTACTACAGAGTAAACAATGCTACCAACATCTGCAATGTCTACATCTGCGAGTAGCAAACTATCACCCAGTTCTTCCAGGGTGAGAGTAGCCGCCTATAACAAACATGACCAACCTAAAATGATTGTAACGATTAACCACAAGTTCATTTTCTGTTTTGTTGCTGTACTCGCATATGCAAATCCCTCTTGGAAACCGCATATATACCATGCACCGTGTGATGATGTAAGAGAATCATTCAAAAAACCACTCCCTGGGCCACAGGGATATAACCCATCAGTTGGCTTTGGTACATCCCAAGGGTAGCGCATGCTGCTTGCTGTTCTTGTCTTTCTTAAAAATGTTTTCTTCTTTCCTCTCCTATTCCCTCCCTTTTATACTCCATGACCGAATGTCGAGAGATTATTATTTTCGAAGATAGATATGGGAAGCTTATATAGCACGTCCATACTGCATATTGGTATTGATGCAAAAAACTGCATATTATTTTTAATTATTTTATAGTCTGTTCTCTGACCTATATTGGATCTGACGAGCCTAGTTTTCTGATTACCACAATATCTCAGTCACCGTAAGATATCCAACGGAGAATATTCCCATCAAATTTGCTCTAGCCCTCTTACCTCTGATCTTGCTTACTCTGAGATACTCTCTTTCAACTGCTGGAATTGCTGGAACTACTTCATGCTCCTTCTTCTTCAATAAGCAAGAACAAATGCCAAGAACGAAAGCAGGGAAGGCTTTATACTATTTCAAATGATTTCGAAGAGGATTTTCCTCTGATCATTTTTTTTATGTATTAATGCTCTCACCTACGTCTACTGAGGCCACCCTTACGACATAACATCAGATATTACACCATTATTGTTATTGCATCAAGTATGTATTACGCCAATAATGAGCTCCTCAGCTTTTTTAGAGCTTTTTGCCCCAAGTTATCTTCCTGTTTTTATAGGACATCAGGGAAATTACTTAGGTGCGTTTGAAGGAGAATACAGTGATCGCACCTCTTTGAAACGTAGATCCCGTCTTTCCGTAGTATCATTCCCTACATTGCAGTGTAGTAGCCGCAATAGCAATTGGCAAAAAGCATCAGTAGTCATCGCCATTAACCTTCCAACAATATCAATATTTGATTTACCTGTCCGAATTTATCGCTCGTATTATTATCTGGTAACACAGTTTTGCTCAGCTTTCCTTTGTAAACTCTAATTCATAAAACAATGCGATACTGAATTATTTCCAGTGGATGTATTCTTGCCTCAAATTCTGTTGTCTTCGCGCACGCTTTCGCCTAAACGTAATTTACGAGGTAAGTCTTACAGCGACTATTGCAAAGGATGTTGATGACGATAACTTTTTTTCGCATTTTTCACCAGTTCATGGTATCTTATAATAGCGCACTTTAGGGTGTAAACTGCTCCATAGTAAGACCATAATTATAGCAATAACTGGTCCTTGTCTACCGAACCTTCCGTCTAGCGGATGCAGTACTGAAATGGCATGGATGGGATGTTAACTTACTCCTATGATAGCTATCTAAAATAAAAGTATCTGTTACTGCATTGAAAGGTAATTACACGGAAATACTTAAGCCTGGAAAAGGCGGAAGAGCGGCTGTTTCCTGGACAGTCTGCTAATAAATTTATTCACAAAAGTGAATATGCAATCATGAGCTACGGCAATAGGAAATCAATTGACTCGGTTAACTCTAGTTCTCGTTGAACAGGCATTGGAGTTCCCTCTGAAAACGAGTCTGTTATATTAGCACATGAGGCTTGATTGGCAGCACAGGTGAGGAAATACAGGGGGGGGACATGAGTCACTTTCCATTGTTTGTTTTATTGCAAGGGCTGAGTGGCATTGGAATGGTTTCCACTACAACTAATGTTAGTAATACAATATGCGATATTGGGTCCACATCAAATAGAATCAATCACTAATTCAGCAAATGTTAAAGAAATAATTCTCTCCGGATACTTCAGAATGCATTATGGCCGTTTTAACTGTCGCACATCATTCTGTTTATTGTTAAAGTTCTGGCCCAAGTTCCAAGTAGTAGAATGTGGGGACGCATAGTGGGAGAGCTATTCCTAGTCATTGTGAGGAATTGACGCGGGAATAGTAAGGAAGATTTCTGCGTAAGATTATAAGACTAATTTTTACGATGATATCCGAATCATTGTACGAGGACTCATTGGAAAGATAGAAACGTGCTGCAACTAAGTAATAACTTAAATCAATACAAGAGGCTCATCCTTCAGTTTTCTGATTGCACAATCGATACTTACTCTTTTTGAAAGTACATATTGGGCCATAGTATGGTGCATACTATTACTCAAAGTGATCAAGTTTGAACAACTATCCATAATCGTGTACAAAATGAGACATAGACCATAAATCCCCGATTAAGTAAGCAAGGTACTCTTTACCTAATATTTGCCTGACCCCGCACTACCAAAGTTCGACCATATCTCTGGTGTGGGGGGTAGTCGGTATAAACTCGGTACCTTTCCTGGCTTGGTAGCACTATGACATATCGGGGCAGGGTTGATTTGACATCCCCTCTTAATACGGGGTATTTAAACCTTGAATAGTAAGGTACTCTGCCAGAGCATGATTGTGAGTGTATTTTGGAGATAACCCAAATTCTGCAAATCAACTATTGCTATATCATGGGGATCTCGCCAACAGAAGTTAAGAAACATGCTTCTAAGGAAGATTGTTGGATAATTATTCATGGTAAAGTCTATGATATCACTCTGTTTATAAGTAAGCATCCTGGAGGTTCCGCGATCCTTTTAAAGTATGCCGGTAAGGATGGCACCAAGGCATTCGATCCGATTCACCCCATAGACATTATTGCCCGGTTCTTACCCCCTGAATCTTGTCTCGGAAAAGTGGATGCAACTCAACTACGCACAAAAGAGAAGAAGGAGGAAAAGTCAGACGCAGACGTTGAAGAAGATGTGGGGGCTCCAAGTGATGATTGGAGTGTTGAGTACGACCAGCATCCAGGTCCAGAAAGCAAGACTGTAGCATTGTCTACCAAATGTCAAGATGACAATGGAAATGCCAATGCCAACGAAGATGATGATGATGATAATAATGGTGATAGTGATGATGATAGCGATGATGATGAAGAAGTGATAGAAAGACGTAGGTATTCCAAAGCCAAACCCCCTATATCGCAGATATACAATCTTCATGATTTCGAGTTTGTAGCCCGCCATTCTATGGGCAAGATAGGATGGGCGTACTATTCTTCAGGCTGTGACGACGAAATCACATTAAGGGAAAATCATCTTTCTTACCAACGTGTGCTCTTCAAGCCACGGATCCTCAGAGACGTTACCAATATTGACATTTCGACCACAATGTTAGGAACTAAGACGTCTTGCCCTTTTTACATTACTGCCACAGCTTTGGGCAAACTTGGCCATGAAGATGGGGAGAAAGTACTTGCAAGACAGGCGGGCCGTCAGAATATCATTCAAATGATTCCGACGTTGGCATCTTGCTCGTTTGATGAGATTGTGGACGCTAAGAGTCCTCTGCAAACTCAGTGGTTCCAACTTTATGTCAATCTGGACAAAGAAATCACAAAGCAATTAGTGCAACATGCTGAAGAGCGAGGAATAGCAGGGCTATTTATTACTGTAGATGCCCCACAGTTAGGGAGAAGAGAAAAGGATATGCGTTCCAAGGACTTTCAAGACGTATCACATGTTCAAGATGAAAACGATGATTCAATTGACCGCTCCCAGGGTGCTGCACGAGCTATTAGTTCATTCATCGATACAGGTTTGACTTGGGAACTGATTAAATGGTTCCGGCTGATCACTAATATGAAGATCATACTTAAGGGTGTACAATGCGTTGAAGACGCTTTAAAGGCTGTGGAATATGGAGTAGATGGCATAGTGCTTTCAAATCATGGCGGTAGACAATTGGAATTCTCACCTTCTCCTATAGAAGTTCTTGCTGAAGTGGTGCCGATCTTAAAACGTCGCGGTGACTATGACAAGTTGGAAATTTATATTGATGGCGGCGTAAGGAGAGCCACGGATATCTTAAAGGCAATTTGTTTGGGTGCAAAAGGGGTTGGAATCGGTCGACCCTTCTTATATGCAATGAGTACTTATGGCGACGATGGGGTTTACAAAGCAATCCAGATTTTGAAAGATGAGATGGTAATGAACATGCGGTTCTTGGGAGTCACATCTATTGACCAGTTGGATGAACTGTATGTTGATATCAGACGCATGAACAGATTTATCCCCACAGATTCCTTGTTTGACACTGCTTATGAACAGTTGAAAAACCCTAGCTTCAAGCTTTAGTGAAATAGAAGTTTATTCATAGAAATAGTACATGATGAACTGAAACGTTAGACTTTAGTACACTTTGATGTCGGGTAATCCCTCGTAGGATTAATGTGCTGATTAAATTCTGAAAGTAAATATATATCCGTTCAAATGCAAGCGAATACGGGTCATTCGGCTCATCATACCTTGAAAGGAATATGATCGCAATCTGATCCCTACCAGTTGAAGCATTTGCAACAAGATTTGTTCTATAACCTTAAGGGAAGAGAGTCGAATGCAGCACTTGGAGGTAATGCAGGAACAGAAGTCTAACCTCTTTCACATGTAGGAGAATCCAAAGTGTGAATCAACTAAAAGTACCCTTTCTAAACAATCGTCCGGGTAATCCCACAAAGGGAGAGCAATTTCTTTAAGTGTTAGAACGCAAAAACGCGTAAAAAAGACTCTTCATAGGCCTACTGTAAAACATTATGTAATCAATAATTTACAGTGAGGAAAGTAGGGATCTGTTTTCCACTTCACCGATTGTGGCCCATGCATTTTGCTCCTGCCCTACGAGAGCCATAGGGTGCCCTCTATACAGCACTAATGTATTCATGCAGATTGCAACGCAGTTCGTTTCTGAAACAAGGATGAAGTAAACCAGTGAATTATACAGTATTTCACCAAATTCTTCTGCAACAGGAATATAGCACTACATCATTGACACCATTGATTATTATCCACCATTTATGACCGTTTCTAAGGCTGGCAATCAGAAGAATTCTATGTTTTGTTATCTTCTCTGCAGTCCAATTGAAATATCTCCTCTAGATCAATCGCTTATATTGAAAGGTACACCCCTCTCACATGTTATTCAGTCTACACGACCACATTAATATCAGGTTTCACTAAGGACTTGCTCTAAAAATGCCACATCCAACAATGTTGAGCTGCTTTAATTGTTCAACTGGCAAAGTCCATTTCGGTCTACTCATAACGCTTCCCTTTCATCATTACTACGAATAAATTAATAATAGTAGCCCTATAAGATTCATGATCTCTTACTAGTTTAATATTTCTATTCCTTATTCTATATTTTTTCGGTTCTCTGATCCATTATTTCCTCTTGACAAACTCTCGTATCCACACTATCTATTTCTGTACTACTCTTCCCTATTTGTCTTTACCGTTTACTGTACCCCATGTTGCCCAATCCCAACGGTACTGTACCCTGGGATCCACGCTACCAGATTCCAGGGCCGTCTCAAAATATGTTTTGATTTGGGATTTTGTGATTTCTGGTAATGTTGATTGTCGCGTGTTCAAGTGAAAATGATTTCACTTTAAAACAAACTTCACCAAACGCCAACTTCATCGCTGGACAGATTCAATCTACGCCATAAAGTATATCCTTATCTGTGGCGGCTGAAACTGACTCCCCAGACATATATAATCGGAAAATGGTGTCTGATTATGATGCCGGAACGTATGTTACTCTTTTGCGAGACTCTTCCACTTCACCCTTTTGTTGGTTCTAGTGATGACCTTAAACGTAATGAAATACGTCAAGAATGCATATACTAACTTTTATCGTTAAGCCGGTGCTGGTATCCAGACGAAAAGCTCGGGTGGATTGGCGCCACCGTCAAAGAATCCAAGCAAGTGAGCGAAGGAAAGTACCAGTTGCTCTTATTGCCGGACGGGATCGTAGAAACTTCGGGAGACGAAGAGGATTCAAATATTATAAAGCTCGAAGTAGCATCATTGAAGGAAGATGAGGACTCCAACTTGCCGCCATTGCGTAACCCTCCCATTTTGGAGGCAGCTGAGGATTTGACAAGTTTGTCTTACTTGAACGAGCCTGCTGTTTTGCACGCAATCAAGTTGCGTTATTCGCAGTTGAACATATATACATACTCTGGTATCGTGTTAATTGCCACCAACCCCTTCCAAAGGGTTGACCAATTGTACAGCCAGGATATAATCCAGGCATATGCTGGAAAAAGACGAGGTGAATTGGACCCCCACTTGTTCGCTATTGCTGAGGACGCATACAGATGTATGAAGACAGACGGACGTAATCAAACTATCGTTGTCAGCGGTGAATCTGGTGCTGGTAAAACAGTATCAGCCAAGTATATAATGAGGTATTTCGCATCGGTAGAAGAATCCGAAACCGACATTTCTGTTCCTGTGGCTGACCACCACAAGGTAGCTGACATGTCTGACGTTGAGAAGCAGATCTTGGCCACAAATCCTATTATGGAAGCTTTTGGTAACGCTAAAACAACAAGAAACGATAATTCCTCGCGGTTTGGTAAATACTTGGAAATTCTCTTCGGCGAAAAGATTCAGATCATTGGTGCTCGGATCAGAACCTATCTTTTAGAAAGATCACGGTTGGTGTTCCAACCCCCCACAGAAAGAAACTATCACATCTTCTACCAAATCTTGGCTGGTATGAATGATGACGATAAGGCTACGTTGGGCTTGACCTCTGCTGAGGACTATAAGTATACAAACCAAGGTGGAAAACCTCAAATTGAAGGAGTTGATGATGCTAAAGAATTTCAAATTACAAAAGATGCCTTGCTGTTGATCGGTATTAATGACACCAAACAGTTTGAGATCTACAAGGTATTGGCTGCCTTGTTACATATTGGTAACATTGACATTGCAGCTACAAAGAACGATGCACACTTGTCATCAGATGAACCTAATTTGGTGAAGGCGTGTGAGTTGTTAGGTTTAGATCCAATGTCTTTTAGCAAATGGTGTGTCAAGAAGCAAATCACAACTAGACTGGAAAAGATCGTGACAAACCTCAATCACAAACAGGCTATCGTAGCAAGAGATTCCTTTGCGAAGTACATTTATTCCGCTTTATTTGACTGGTTGGTTGACTATATCAACTCTGATTTATGCCCTCCACAAGTGGCAGGTCAAATAAAGTCTTTCATCGGTGTGTTAGATATCTATGGTTTTGAACATTTTGAGAAGAATAGCTTCGAACAATTCTGTATCAACTATGCCAATGAAAAGTTGCAACAAGAGTTCAACCAACATGTGTTCAAATTGGAACAAGAGGAGTACATGCGAGAAGAAATTGAATGGTCTTTCATCGATTTCGCTGACAACCAACCTTGTATTGACTTGATCGAAAAGAAATTAGGTGTCTTAGCTCTTCTTGACGAAGAATCTAGATTACCAGCTGGTAACGATCAAAGTTGGATAGAAAAAATGTATCAGACATTGGATAAGGAACCCACTAATAAAGTGTTCAAGAAGCCTCGGTTTGGTCAATCTAAGTTTATCGTTAAGCATTACGCTTTGGATGTCACTTATGATATGGATGGCTTCATTGAGAAGAACAGAGATACGGTTGGCGAGGGGCATTTGGATGTTATGAAGAGTTCCTCTAATGAATTTTTAAAGGATGTCTTGTCCATCATAGATAAGACTGCCGAAGGCATGAATAAGACATCAAATGGATCTTCTGTACCTGCCCCTGGAAAGCCAGTTGGCAGATCACTAGCCTCTAAAAAGCCCACTTTAGGTTCCATGTTCAAGAACTCCTTAATTGAGTTGATGAAAACGATCAATTCAACGAATGTACATTATATCCGGTGTATCAAACCCAATGAACAAAAGAAGGCCTGGGAGTTTGATTCTTTAATGGTTTTGTCTCAATTGCGTGCTTGTGGTGTCTTAGAGACCATCAGAATTTCTTGTGCTGGTTTCCCTTCGAGATGGACTTATGTTGAATTCGCGGACAGATATCACATATTAGTCTCTCCTGAAAAATGGGTATCGGTAATGAATAGTGGTGATGTTACGAAGGAATCTGTTTCTGAACTCTGTGACAGCATCTTGCTGGATAGTATTGAAGACAAATCTCGTTTCCAATTGGGTAACACTAAGATCTTCTTTAAAGCAGGTATGTTGGCACACTTTGAAAAATTGCGGTCTGAAAAGTTGTTCCGTGCTGCTGTTATGATTCAGAAGAATATTCGGAGACACAATGCTCGCAAGCAGTATTTGGCTATCAGGGATTCGCACCTTGCATTGCAATCTTTAGTCAGAGGTTTCTTGACCAGAGACCGTATTCAAAAGGAGAGAGAATTCAGTGCTGCTACTCAAATTCAAACTGCTGTGAGAGGATACCTTGCACGTAAACAGTACAAGATAACATTGGAATCTGTTATTGTGATTCAAAAGGCAGTTAGAGGTTTGCAAGCAAGAAGAACGTTCAACAACTTAAAGAAAGAGAAGTCTGTTATCACAATTCAGAAGGCCTGGAGAGGATACGAAGTTCGGAAAGATTTCCAAACCAAGAGAAAGTCTGCAGTTGTCATTCAATCATATATTAGACGTAAGTTGGCAATTTCTGAATTGAAGCAATTGAAGGTTGAAGCCAAGTCTGCCAACCACTACAAGGAGGTTAGTTACAAGTTGGAGAACAAGGTTATCGAGTTGACACAACTGTTGACATCCAAGATCCAGGACAACAAGAAGTTGCAAGAAGAGATTCAACTGTTGCAGAGCTTGTTGGAGCAATCGTCTCATGCTCATGAAACATTGAAGCAAAGAGAATTGGAGTTCAATGAAAAGTTCGATAGTCAAAACAGCGAACACCAAGAAGAAATCATCAACATGAACAAGGAATTGGAAGTTATTAAGAAGGAGTACACATTAGCGCAACAGAAGGTTGAACAGTTGAGCAAGGAACAGCAAGACTTGAAGTCAGAAGTAGCAAGGCAGATTGATGAATTGCAAGAAGCCAAGTCGGCATTGGTCAAGCGTGACACAATTGAAGTTGACTTGAAGAGCAACATTGAACAATTGAAGTCTGAAATCGCAGCTTTGCAAGCTCAGAATGCTGCTGCTACTGCTGCAGCTGCTTCAGCAGCTGGTGGTAAAGCTCTTGTTAACCCCAAGTCTCGTTCTGCTGACAAGAGACACAGCCTGGCGGCTTGGAGCGGGGTCTCCCGTGGTTCATTTGATGGATCGAGCCATGGGAACCGTCCAGTTTCTGTCATTGCTGTCTCTAATTATGATCACATTAAAGTGGAGGATATTAATGATGAGTTGTTCAGCTTGTTAAGAGACGCGCGTAAATTGCACAGAGAAATTGTTGATGGGTTATTGAAGGGCTTGAAGATCCCAGCTGCTGGTGTTGCGTCTGACTTGACTAGAAAGGAAGTTCTATTCCCTGCCAGAATCATCATTATTATCTTAAGTGATATGTGGAGATTAGGGTTGACAAAAGAATCCGAAGAGTTCTTGGGTGAGGTTCTTGCTGCTATCCAACAAATTGTCAGTGTGTTGAAGGATGACGATGTCATTCCCAACGGTGCATTCTGGTTGTCTAACACACATGAATTGTATTCTTTTGTGTCCTATGCCCAACAGACTATTTTAGCCAACGACACTTTATCGAATGAGATGAGCGAGGAGGAATTCGATGAATACTTGAAGTTAGTTGCAGTTGTTAAGGAAGACTTTGAATCGTTGTCGTACAACATCTACAACATGTGGATGAAGAAGATGGAGAAAGACTTGGAGAAGAAGGCTGTGTCAGCTGTTGTGTTGTCGCAGTCTTTACCTGGATTTATGGCTCCCGAAAACTCACCCTTCTTGGCTAAGGTGTTTAGTCCTGGTATCCAGTACAAGATGGATGACATTTTGAGTTTCTTCAACTCCGTATACTGGTCGATGAAGCTGTACTTCATTGAGCAGAGCGTGATGAATGAAGTTATTGTCGAATTATTGCGGTTTGTCAACGCTTTATGTTTCAACGATTTGATCATGAGAAGAAACTTTTTATCATGGAAGCGTGGTTTGCAATTAAACTACAATGTTACCCGTTTGGAGGAATGGTGCAAGGGCCACGAAATTGAAGACGGGGCGACTTGTTTGAGCCACTTGTTGCAAGCGGCCAAGTTATTGCAATTGCGTAAGAACACACCTGATGACATTGAGATTATCTACGAGATTTGTTTTGCTTTGAAACCTATTCAAATTCAAAAATTGATTAGTCAGTACTATGTTGCTGATTACGAGACCCCCATTGCTCCCGATGTGTTGCAGGCAGTTGCTGATCGAGTCAAGGCTAATGACAACAATAGCCATGATGAGTTGTTTGAAGTTGTGTCACTTGACGGACACTTTGACGATCCATTCAGAAGTGTGCCATTGAGACCGTTCACTCGTGTTGAGGCATATGTTCCTGCTTGGTTGAGTTTGCCACAAATTAGACGTATTGTTGAGTTGGTTGCACGGAATGCCACTGTTCAGGAGAACGGTGATGTTGCTGCTAATGTTTAGAGAAGGGTATGGTTTCACTTGTGGCAGTGCAATCGTACAGTTGATTAAAGGTATCAAGATATGATTATATGGATATAATGGCATATCCTCTCTTATCATACCATATAATATCATAACATACATACATACTGTATGAATGTATACATATATATAAGTTTATTAATGCAAGTACATAGATAGTAATCTCTATTTCGCCTATTACACTATTTCTTGATCTCATCTGGAGTCTTGGTCTTCAACTGCAATGCGTGAACGCCCTTTTCCTTCAACTCCTCGTCCAAGAGTTTATAAACCATGCGATGGCGCAGGGGCAAGTTCTTTCCGCCAAAGCTTTCGCTGTGGATCTCTATGTTGAAGTGGCTTTCGGTGACGTTCGTGGCACCACGGATTCCAGCGTGGTGCGCATGTTTGTGGGAGTCGTTTGTTATGGAAAGGTAAGTGGGTTGGAGAGCCAGGAGTTTGGAGACGATTGACTGTTCTATAGGTCCAGGGTTGGGCGAAGTATGAGCCAGCATGGTTGAAAGAAAGCGTCTTAACATTAGAGAATAGAAATGGAATAGCAGTATTAGTAGTAGTAAAAGCACTAGTGGTTCGGTTTTCTGAAAAATGTTGGCGCGAAAAAAGTTGAAACTGGTGATAGCTAGTGAGCCTAGTATGAGAAAATGATATAATAAAAGTAGGGGGAAGCTGTTAGTATTCATAGGAGAAGTGGTAGTGTAGGATATGGTGAGTTTATGGAGTCAGAAGGATGTTTCGTGGGAATGCATATCATTGGAGTAGAGCACAATATATTATTGAAGTAGAGTGCAATGTCGTAGTAATGGGTGGTGAATGTTTGCTGGTCAGAATTATTGAATCTCTACATGTGTTGTATTAATTATATGCTAATCATATTATGTATTAATGCTAAGTTAGATGCATAGCTTTCTTTATCGAAAGGTTGCATCCAATAAAGAAGAGGTGATATAGTTCGATGATTCGATTCGATGGTAATCCTGAATGTTGTGTACTGGGGTTATTATATAGATCGCATTGGTACCGACTTCTGCGCTAAATAATACTGCTCCCCTATAATGCTGTATTACTGTATTATGTTGCTGTATGCCATTGTTCTGCACTGCCTCTGCATTCATGTACGCTACTTTAATATGCTATAACTATGACCATATAAAAGAATCAAGTACTCTTCTTAGCTCTCTTGGGCATAAACGCAGGTATAAACAGACTTATCTTATAAACTCCATACCCAGGAATAGCCAATAATAACCACCACATCTTGTTGGACCCAGTGAGTACCATCAAAACATCGATAACCCATGTAAGATACACCACATCAAACAAGTACTCGTACAACCCAAAGTGGATATCGTGGCCGGGGTGTTTGAGCTTGCGAACTCCTAAATCAGTCACGTATGTAGGACGGCCTTGTTTGTCCAAATAGTACTCAAGAATCCACGAAGGGGTCAGAAACACAAGGAAGGGAATGAGGGAGGTGGGACGGTTTAAAAGGAGCCCAAAAATAACAATTGCACCATTGATGGCTGCTGAAGTCTTGTGGAGCGAAGAGAGCGCAGCTGCGTTTTTGGAAGCTGTCTTTTTGGAACTGGATGCCGCCATTGAGTAGGTCACTTATGGTAAGCAGTATGAACAGTAGCGCGTTAAACAAAGTAAAGCGTAGTAAAGCGTAGTAAACACCAGAAGAGTGTTCTGTAGTGGGTATAGTTTAGTAAGAGATTTAAAAAGATAATTTTCAGAGCAAACAGACAGGACCACCATACTCTTCAAGGTAGACTACTTGGATTAAAATATGGTGTGCAGCTTTTTATAGTAGTAGAATCGTATAATGATACCATTAATCATATAAACATATAAAGGAATAGCTTGCTATCATAGATGATTATTTAGTCATACAATGTAATACTTCTGATATTTAATTACTTCATCTTTTATTTTCTCTTCAGTTTGAAGTGTATCATTTCCACTGCTTGACCTGCTGTTACAATAATGCATTAACATAGCTAATGAACAGAGTGTGACATGGCAATGATGGCGTAACGGTGATATGCCATGGCTTAATCATGTGCTTAATGGGTATATGGTACTAAATCAATTGATGCAAGAACAAATCAGATACGTTCACTTCGTCTTTGTCTTCATGTTGATCTTAGCAAATGGAACATTAAGAGCTTCCACAACCTTGAGCCTGATTCCAGCGTATGTTGCACCGAACCCATACTTTATGGAAAGTGCATTCAACCGTGTATCCCATTCATTCACCACCAGTTGTGAGTAAGGGGAAGCATCATACCGCAACTTGAGGAAAAGCACCACAGCCACGTAAACAGCAGCATTAATTATAAAAAGATATGGTCTGAAGACCAACATCACCAAGGTGGTTCCATAGGTCACCATCAACAACTCAGCAGACGCTGCTATGAACAATGCCGATTGGTTAAACTGGGTAGTGAAATTATTCAAGATTCCATTGATCTTGGACTGCTGGGCAATGGGTAAGGGCAACAAGGGTAAGAGGTGACGCTGGAAATATCCAACACAGTGGAAAACCAGGAAAATAGTGTATGAAATCAATGAAGCGCTCACGGCCATTCCAGTAAGCAACGCATTCGCCAAAAGTACCACAGCCAACGAACAGTACACAATGTTTTCGTCACGCAACAAGTTTGCCAACTGATGTGAACCACGGGTCTGTTTAATGACAATCAGATATGTGAACACGATAGAAACTAACGCGTACTTGTAGTAGGTCAAAGATCGAGAGGGACTGAAGAAACTCAACACAGAGTAAAGAAGAAAGTACACTAGAACCGCAGCATGGCCGAGGAACCAGTAAAACTGTGAAGTCTTGTACAAAGGTGTTGCAGCTTGTGCTGGTTTGGCTGTTGGAGGCATTGTGGCGTTAATGAAAAGTTTATTTAAGGTGAATGAACGGCAATGGCAATTTTTTTCAGATGTGCCACTGTTGTTATCGTTATCGTTTTGATAGATCCTGGATCGGATGGAAGTGGTGGTATAATGCAACGCGACATTGCGCGACATTGCCGTATTTGGGACCATTTTGTAGAGGACATAGAGTTGCATAAATAGAGGTTATAAGTGTTCTATTGTCAGACAGCAAATGGACATTACACGTCTATTGGGGTTGTTTGCAATTTAGTATTTTTCATTTTATTTGATTGTAAGTATAAGCTTCATCAAATATAATCAATTAACGTAGACATATTGTGAAATAGCGCATTTTCATGCAGAGCTATTCGATTTGAACAAATGGATTGGTAGAATTGTTCAACAGAAGAGACAATATATGGTATAGTCAAAATGTATCACGTACTCTCGAAAACATTTCTTCCTCTTAGGAATATTTTATTATTTCTAATTGCGTGTTTTCTTTGACTCTATTTCGTATATTTCTCCATTTTATTCAATTATATAAAGTAATGTTGGAAAAATAATACCAAGCACGATTTTCGACAAAAAAGATAAAAAAGATAACACAGATGTCAATTAAATTTCTGGTTTCTAGTGGTATTCCTAACGTATCTAGTCTAAACCAAATTTTCTGGTGGTCTTTCCTTTCAAAGCTGAATCCTTTGCAGAGTTGCCAAATAACCCAGATTAGTACTACCAAAACTTATCGGTGATTATCGAAGGAGATAGAATGCACTATTGTTCGACTTTGAACTTAAATTATACTAAGACGACTCCTCTGTGGTTGATCAATATTTCATTCTAATAATTTTACAATGCAAGTCAATGATGCAAAATGTAATACGGGAATCCACAATGTTAATAAAGTGCTACTACATTTAAGTATCAGAAATGATCATGTACAGACTAAAACTCTAACCAATAAGAAAATTGGTCCAGAATTGTACATATGTTGGCCTACGCAGTACACCCATCAGTTACTTTGTCTTCCTACACTAGATGTATAATGCACAACTATGCACAAGTACAACCCAAGCGATCTTCTTAATTCCTTCTAAATAAACCACCTCCCTGTTGTCTCTTATTCAAACGTACTCCCATGTCCGATTGTCTTTTGGTGCCTAGGGTACCCCATACCCCACCTTATGGAATAACCCAAATGGGAAATCTGGACTTCACTCACGTGATGTAGTACTGAGTATGGCTTAACTTGAATGGGGGACTATCTT
Organism: Lizanozyma gosingica; assembly: GCA_030463055.1. Taxonomy (NCBI): domain Eukaryota; kingdom Fungi; phylum Ascomycota; class Pichiomycetes; order Serinales; family Debaryomycetaceae; genus Lizanozyma; species Lizanozyma gosingica. The sequence goes on along the minus strand of JAKVQZ010000010.1, from coordinate 59,472 downwards.
AAGCAGCCAACTTGTATAAGTCAACAAATTCCCCCCTCCAGGTACTATCGTTGGACCTATGACATGATAAGCGCTTCATCTTTGGTAGACAGACGTGCACCAGTAGTGGACTAAATTAAACGAAATGGTCGAGTTTTTCTTCTTTCTTATTGGATGTATGTATTACTTGCAGGAGTGGGTGTGAAAGAAAGGTTCCTCACATCATACTGACAGATTGCTTATTACCCGAAGTACTCAGCACTAAGCTGTTCTTTTTCTCGAAGATTGACAAAATCCTTTTGAGGACCTACTAACGATTGCTTCTAGGGAGAGAAATTGCTAAACCGTACAAGGACGTGGGAAACATTGCATGTTACTGCGGTAACTGCCACAACCAAAGTGTCTATGCTATCAAATCGTGGGGATGGGTGACACTCTTTTTTATCCCTGTGATTCCTTACAAGGCTACAGGCAAACTACGGTGTTCCATTTGCGGGTGTAGCGGCAAGTTGGACAAGCTGGTGGTTGCTCGCTTGCGACTGAACGAACCAGTAGCCTTAGGGTAGAATCATCACAAGTTATGGATAGGGCACAATGGACAACTAAATGAAAGGGATTGCCCGGCTAACACGAGCCATTTGACACGCCATTTGCATCCCTTTTTTATTTGAGTAGTTTGTTCGTACCAAATACACTATGGCAGTTTTGTATGTGTACTTGTAGAATGATCTAGGTGGGTCGGGTCTAGACGCCCATGATAGCAACAAGGGGGCAGCACGTTGTATCACACGCTTTAGTACAAAAGACACGGCTAAAGGGTGAAACGGCGAAAAAACGCCTCAGAGAGAGAACAGGAAAACTAAATGGGGTGGTTTGGTGAAAATCTCGCCATGGGAACCCTACAAGGTGGCAGTCGGCAAAAGACAAACTGTAGAATCATACGGTGCGGAAGAAAAGCACGAAATTGAGTAACATATGAATCACACGAGTTAACACATTAATGCCAGAAGCTGAAGGAACACTGTGCTAAAAAAGACGCCAATGGAATAACCTTCACTAAACTAGAAGGGAAAGAGGTCAGATACTGGAGCAGGTGGATCTCATGGAAGATTAGTAGTGCTAAACCGATTGTGCACTAATGCTATAATGCCAGCAATGCTAGTAAGATGCGCAACCGTAATTAATTTCAGATACAATATAACGCAAAGAGAAGCCATATATGTAAATACTGATTCATCCCAACGTATAATTATAATACTTATTCGTACTCATGATCCTCTATTTGCATTCTATACCGTATAGAACCCCTAACATGCCTTAGTACTTTGTGACCGCTGTTTGAGCTCTGAGCCATATTATCCATCGTTTCCGTGGTACCCGCGAAACATCATCAAATATTTTTCGATCAGTAAAAAACACCCTTATTCAGGAGTGACACCTCTACCCCTTAAGGTCATGCCAGTGGGAGCAACGAAAAGTTGCGTTATCGGCCCGCGGCAGTTATGGCATTTGCAGGCCAAAGAAGACTTTGGACTATTAGTAATGGTGACCTATCCCTGTTAGGTATCCGAAAGTCCCACATCCCTGACATTTCATAGTCACGATAAACGTAGTCGTAATGACAGTATATAAGTAAGCGAGGCTGTGGGTTATACCCCTATCTTGTCTCTGTATGTCAGTACTCTTTACATACATTTGTATACACTACTACAAGCTACACGCATTACACGTTTACCATACGCTAACACTTCACGATAACAAGCTATACAAAACATACTACTACTTCAATGGCCGCCTTACAATTACTTAGGAGAGGCAACGACGCCTTACAGATCAACACTGTCCCCTCAGGAACCGATATTCACTTGACTACCCATGGTTCCGACTGGTTATGGACCGTATTCTCCCTCTTTGCCCTAATGGGTATCTTCTGGGGTGTCCTATACGGAGTAACCTCTAATTCCAAGCCAATCAGAAAGGTGTCATACATGGTTCCCTTCTGGACTAGCGTTGTCATGGCCGTAGGCTACTTCACTTACTCTTCTAACTTGGGTTTCACTTCGATTCCCGTTGAATTTAACCATATCACAACAAGCCTGGGTTTGGGAGTTAGACAAATCTTCTACTCCAAGTATATAGCCTGGTTCTTAGCTTGGCCTGCCGTCATCTTCCTGTTGGCAGTTTTGACAGATACTTTCTCCAGCACTACTGCCTTGTTCTCGTCTAAGTTGGGGTTGTTCCAAAACATGTTTGCCAAGATCTTGGCCACCTGGGTGTTTGTTATTGGTTTGTTGATCGGTGCCTTGATTATGTCGACCTACAAATGGGGTTACTTCACTTTTGCCGTGTTTGCCCAGTTGTTTGCTATGGGCATGGTTGGCTTTAATTATGTGGCATTTGTCAAGAAAGAAAGCGGTTCCAAGAAACCCATTGTCTTCTTCGTCGTTGTCTTGCAATTGGTTGTTTGGTTATTGTACCCTGTCTGTTGGGGTTTGTCTGAAGGTGGTAACGTGATCCTGCCTACATCTGAAGCTGTCTTCTATGGTATCTTGGATCTTATCAACTTTGGTTTTTTGACCGGCTTCATAGGTTTCCTTAACGGACAAAAGTACGATGAATTCGCCGACCTTGTCGAACGTCCCCAACCAGCAGAAAAGCTTCCAGAGTCCCCCAGACACTCTGGTGACACTGCCGCCTAGTTGAGGTACCAGAGTTTGTTTATCGAAGACGAACTTTTCTTAGTAATGGTATTTGATATTACGACTACTACTGCCACTACTGCTTTTTCTTTTATTTTATGACAAATGACATTTGTGAGGTTTCCACAATGATGAGTTTTATTAATTTCTTCGGTACCTTCGCAATGCGATGCACTTATTGCATTGGCCATACAAAGGTGCAATTGCACCATATTTAATACTTAATAATTTATTTAATGCTTAATTTAATTAATGACTTAATGTGCTAGATTTAAATAGAAGAAGAGATATCATGTGGAAAGAAAGAAATGCTGAAGAAGTATTGGGTGTAACTGAGATAACGTAAGTTGAATACATTGGTAATTAATTGCAAAGCCATTTCTGCTAGTCAAAGCTTTAAAAATAGGATAATTAATATGTTTATGAACCTACTACGAACTAGCCTCAGAAACTAATAACCATCATGATACCATATCCAACAGTGACAATCATCAAGTAGGCAATAACTGAACTTGGAACACCTCTGGTGATAAATGTTCCAACGGTCAAATATGGTTTACCAAATTCATCCGTCATACAAATGGCATTAACGTTGGGGAAACCAGAGGTTGGCAATCCCATCGCAGCCGAACACAACAAAGCACTCACCATAACCAACAAACGAGGATGGGGGTGTGGCATATTGTTCCCAATCTCTGAAACGAGGGGCAACACAATTAAGGCTGCCACTGTGTGACTGACAAATGTGGCCATGACAAGAATCAACAATCCAAACGTAAGTGTAACACCAAATAATGAAAAGTCTTGCACTTGATTTTGAATAGAAATGGCAATAGTGTTCAATAAACCTGAAGAACTCACTGCTTTACCCAAGGCTGTACCCCCCATCGCCAAAACAACAATGTTCCATGGGTAGTTATTAAAATCTTCTGTTGACAATAAGCCAGGACCAAAGAATAAAATTAAGGGAATTAATGCAATAATACCCATCTCACCAAAGATGCCTTCCAATTTGCTAGCAAAACACCAAAGGACAATAGTAAAAATGGATACAAACACAATATACCATTGAACACCGGTAAACTTATCATCAATTGTACGAATAGGAACCAAGTGAGTATTACGGGAATTGGTGTTAAAACTAATCAACAAGAAAACCCAAATCAATAACAACGATAAAATGCAGACAGGGGTAGCAATCACAAACCACTCTCCCCATGAAGGTGCTGGATCCATCACTCCAATTGCAATCATATTTTGAGGTGAAGCAATAGGCGAAGCCATCCCTCCAATGTTCGATGCAAGGGCAATTCCCATAATTAAAGCGTTCGAGAAGTTGGAGGTCTTAGGCAAGGTTCTCAAAAGGGGTTGGATCAACGAGAAACAAAGAACAGGTGCAGCCACATTTGAAATCCACATCGAAGAAAACAATGCCACACCCATAATAGTTAAAAGTACAACAGATGGGTTGGTACCTGCTTTAGAAAGAATCCAAGTTGACAACAACTTAGCAATGTGATATTTGGAAAGGGCAGCAGCAAGAGTGAACCCACCCAAGAGAAGCAAGATAACCGAATTCCACTCGGTGCTTAAAATGTACTTTGAAGCATCCACTGCTTTCATAGGAGTTCCATCTGGATTCTTCAACACTTCAAATACAAGGATCAACAAGGGAATTAAAAGTGAAGTAACAAAAAGGGGAAGACTTTCTGTAGCCCAAAGCAAAGAAGCACAGATCAACAATGCAAAACAGTTCTTTTGCTGTTCGTCGTCAAATGGTGACCATTTCAATAATGCAAGCGTAATGGCAGCAATAGCTACCAATTTATAAAACGTAGGATTATTCTTGATTGATAAATTAAATTCAACCTTTTTTGCTCCGCCTTTTTCAACATCACTGGTAGCAGATTGGGTAACACGGTTGGCCTTCCGTTCCAACCCAATCATATCTCTCCACACTGTGTTCCGCTCCCAAACCACATGTTCACGCAAATGAATTGACAATTCTTGTTTGGCTTGTTCCAAATCAGTATGGTTGCAAATCAATGCATACAATTGTACCAAAGATTCCAAATTATCATCAACGCGTTTTATAGTCTCAGGTTTAAAGATATAGGACCGCTCAGGAAGGTTTTGGAGGTAACCATCTTTGATGTGAGTATTCAACGACTTGTCAAACTTCTTCAAAGCCTTCTTGAAACCTGTGTGGTTTAGCTCTATGAAGGACTTCAATTCTGAAAGAGTAGTATAAAGGCCAATAATTCTCTTCCGCAAAATGACTCTAGTTTCAGACAAAAGAAGCAACTGAGCTGGCAATGGATTCTTCCAAGCCAAGGGAGTCTTTGGTGATTTGAGTGAGCCAAGTCTTGATCTGGACTTTTGCAAAGATGACATAGATGCAGCGGACTTCCGACGGCCTGCCTTAGGGTTTGGTAGAGCACCTTCAGTCAAAGATGAACCTTCACCAGCATGTGAGTTCAAAGGAGAAATCTCACCCTCACCCTCTTCATCTTCATCTTCGTCATCAAAACCTTCCGTTTCACCATCGGTAGTTGTGAGAGGTTGACGACCAGAAGAAGGAATAGGTTGGGTGGCAGCTCTTGGTAATCTTAATTCTTCGTCGATGGAGCCACGGTTCTGCAACTCATTTTCAAAGTTTTCAATGTCGATTTCTAGTTCATCGACGTTCTTGAAAATGATAACTTCTTGGTTCTTGTAGAAAGTGTCGATTTTCTTCAACTCTGCGTCCAAAGCTGCGATGAAAACTGTAGCTGGATCTTTGGTTTCGTCCAATGCATGTTCGTGGGCAATCAAGTGGGCCAGTTCCAAGTCCCCAGTTTTCGATCGGAGCGAATCACGTTGGAGCTGGTAGATAAGCTTCTTAAGCGTTGTGTACGCAATGTACTTGGAGGACCATTCTGGAACAGCGTTAAATTGCAACGAATGAGAGAACTTCATAGTGTAACGTCAGAGTCCTTCAATGATAATGGTGATGCCACCTAAAACAACAAAACTAACTAAGCAGAACAAAAATAAAGACCCAAGTCGGCAATTTGCAAATTCAAACCAGAAAAGCTCTAAATCTTTGGCGGCTATTCACGGCTCAATGAGGGTATCCCAGTAACCAAAGTCTTATGACGTTCAAATGCGACTGAGCTGCTTCAGGATTGAAGATATGCACAGTAAAATCTTGGTGGTTCTATACCAGAATAGGAATGGAAAATCAAGTGTACCTGCAAGAGGCGATGCTGACCTAATCGCACACGCTATGGTCGTCTGAATGAAGTACGCTTGACTTACAAGAACACATGGGAGTGAGCCATTGGATTCCAGCTCAAAATAACGTGGGCTGAAATCTGGCACTAATAGATAATGTGACACAAAGATATAAGTATCTTCCGCATAGAAGAAAAAGAACTGTGGCCGGAGTTTACGGTTGACTCCGTTTCGATTACAACGACCTAACGTATGACTCGGGTGGATGCCAGTATTCGCAGTTTTACTTTATTACTTCTTTTTTTTGTTTAATGGAAATCAGAGATGCCTATGGTATGCAGCTGCAATATTTTATATAGTGTTGTTGGAATGCAGGGTTATTAGAACCTTCAGAGAGAACTTGAGGTAAATCTGGGACTGGAGACTGCAGTTCAATTGTGAAAGATTTTGTTTGTTTACTAAAACAAAAAGCAACATTTACGACTTGATTTTCTATATCAGGAATCAAACACGACGTATCCTTTATAGGTAATTTGTGTCTTATAATCCTGCAGTTTAAACCGTGGGGAGGTTTGTGTTATTCCATTACGAGAGGGGTATGGCGTGGGGTATGGGGAAAAACCCAACAGTGAACTTGACATATACGGAAGTTAGTCGGAGGAATAATTCCAGAGCACACAATATAGGACCAAATTCAGGAAAGAAATAGAAACATAAATTTTCAAAAGGTTTAATGCCGTCACGAAAAATATTTATACTGTCGAAAGCAGACTTAACTATTACCTCTTTCTTACAAGATTAGGTACGTACACCATGTCAGCTCAGTTAAATTCAGTCCTTGTCTGTCTTTTCCTTTCCCTTCCACACTACATACGGTAAGCGCATACTTCGGGTGCTATTTTGTACTTCATCTGGTTGATCGAGTTATTCCGACTAGTGTAGATCGCTCAAATTCCACATCTGTCTGATATTCTGAATCATTCCACTACTCTAGATCCTCTTTGTCAATCAAATATCATATCGTCTTACCATATTGTAGTGACTGCAGCACTCTGTGGATCCTAAGAGTCTGTTCTCATCTACTTCTGCCCTCTATTCCATTCTATATGTGGTGGTTCCCGACCTTCCGCTGCATTTTGCGAATTCCGAAAGCCGTAATTTTCGCCCCGCGATGGACCTGTTTCTCGGAACATTCATGCACCAAACTCTTCCAAGTGTAGTACATGTTATCTTCTGCACCATAAGCGATCGCCGGTCAGTTGCACGTCCATTGTCAAAGCGTGCCATAAAATTAATTCTGACGTCGTGCCGATTTGGACGAAGGCATTTTTGCTCACTAATAACTGTTGAACACTTGGTAGAAATCTCTGGCAAATCTTATTTCTGTTGATGCACCAGCTGTTCTTATCTCTAGCGCTTACCTTGGCCCAGAATCTGTTAGCACCACTTCACCTGAACCTGTTACCCCCAGCGGTTGTCCCCCACGCGCGCCCCCACGTCTACACCAATTTGGTACGATCTTTAACTCCATACAAAAACCACCTTCTAGTAAGTGCTGCAGTCGGCTCCCTCTTGTTCTACGTACTCGGCCCGTCCATATTCCCTTCTAAAAAGATGTTCTCCAAAAGACCAGATAAATACACCACGGGCCTTATCAATCTCCGCAACGACTGTTTTGCCAACTCATCGTTGCAGGCGTTCGCATCGCTCCCCACACTCGCAGAGTACTTGAACAAGTTCATTGGCCAATGTGTTGATTTGAAACAGTTTCTCGCCAACGGCGACTACGACTTGTCGGATGTGGACGAGATCATGCGCAAGAAACTGGAAGAGATCAACGCCAACTCCAAGTTCCGCCATTTGAAGTCCAAGTTTGAAATCCCATTGCATTTATCACTTGCCAAGATCGTCAACAAGCTCCAGTCTACTACTATGTCCACACAGAGTATATCGGTGTGGACTTTCCTCCACGACTTGGAGGCGGTGTTTTCGGCCAAGATCTCTCGGTCCCAACACGATGCACACGAATTGACCCAGTTGATCTTTGAAACGTTGGAAAACGAGAATCTCAACTGCAAACGATATCTCAAATTGATCCGAGAACACCACCATCAAGATATTCAGTTTGAATTATTTGACGATTTTGAAGAATTCCCTTTCTCCGGACTTATAATGCAACAGATGACTTGTTTGACTTGCAAAAATGTATCGAAACCATCGTTTTCTCCTTTCCTCATGCTCACGTTGCACACTCCACAGACTTTGGATGTGGACCTTATGACTTTGCTCGACAAAGCCGCGGAAGAGTCCATTGAAGGCTATCATTGTGTTCGGTGTCGTTTGGCTGCTATTGCCGGAGTCGAATCCAAATTGGCTCCCGAGAAACAATCTTCATTTTATTCTAAAATATCAGAATACAACTCGATTGCAAACTTGCCTATAAATCAAGATTTGCCCAAGGAAATCGAGAAATTCATAGAGACATATAATGCCAACGGTCTCAACATCAGTAACATCACTTCTACTGTGTTCCGGACGCTGAAGATCCTCAAACCACCCCGGATCTTCGGCATACACCTTTCTCGTTCCAACTTTAACGGTGTTGATGTCACTAGAAATCTGTGCCGTGTGCATTTTGAAGATGCCCTCACCTTGTCCATCGGTAAACAGTACACTGACAAGTTAAAGGAATACCAGGGCGAGATCTCTATAGATTATCCCATTCACACCTCGGTATTAACTACTAATCCAGAGGAAGATGAAATGAAGGCAGCAGAAACTGTTCAGCATGTCGAAGAAACAGCAGAGACCCTTCCTAGCACTGACGACGAAGATATGGACCCCTTGGCCAAGCCCAAGAGCTCTCGTAGTCGTCGTTCGACCGGAGCTTCGGCTAAAGCTAATGGAAATGGCATAAATGCAAATGATGACGTTGTTTCTGTTGGAAGTGACGAAATCCAAATGGACGAAGAAGATGCCCTTGAAATTCTAGATGCAAAGCATAACTTCTATAATTCGCCAATTACAAAGTCCCAGTCCGATAAATTGAGAGAATTGTTTCAAAACTTCAAGTTTTCCAATGACGACGTTTATAAGTACAAGTTGAAGTCATTGATTCGTCACTATGGATCCCATACGATGGGACACTACGAATGCTACCGTCGGAAACCAATTTACGCCAAAGACCGTGACGGCAACACATTCAAATTGGCTCCGGAAGTCGACACCGACATAGTGGGAGAAATGGAACAGGCTTCACAAGAATCCACTGATGCCGATACAAAGGATACTGTGTCCACATCGACAGAAGTCTCGCAAACCTCATCTCCACAAATAAGACGGCGATTTTCAAGCATTGTGGGTCGCAGGCAAAGTGTTTTCCAAGCAGAAATCGGAGGTGAAGTCAAACAAACTCCAAACAAAGACGGTGCCCGTTCTCCCACAGAACTCTTTGTGGGTGAACTTGATGCTAGGCCCATATTATCACTTGGGGCCGTAGATAAATCGCTCCAGGAGTTTTCCAAGTCAAATGTTACTTTGAAGAAACTTCCTACCAGTGTCAAATACCCCTTCTGGCGTATCAGCGACAGTCAAGTCACGGAGGTACCAAAGTCGTCTGTTCTCTGTGAGCATTCAGCTGCCTACATGTTGTACTATGAGAGATCAGACACTGTTATTTCATAAACAACGGACAGTGTGAGTTCCCAATCTCATTTCCTACTTCTTATTTAGACTTTCTATAGGGGAATCTATGATTAATGAAATATATGAATAGTTATCTACTACTTTCTAAGGTACAAGTCAAGGTGGCTTTGCTTAGGTAATCAAGTTTGTCAAGTGACCTTAAAAAAGCATATAACCTCTAATTTGAAGAGGAGATTGATAATATCAATAATACCACTTGCTTTTCTGATCCTAATGTTTGGGCCCAATTCCTTCCAGCGTGCTTCGCTCAGTGTTCCATCCTCAGCTGCAAAAGAGCGCAAGAAGGTTGCTCTTGCACCTGGGCATTCTCCACTAGATTGGGCCCGAATCTCAACCAGTACGCCATCGTACAAACTCCGGGGGGTTCCTCCGAATACTGCTCCACCACAGTTCGTAAAAGTCACGAAGGAAGAGTTGAAAAACCACCGGGCACAAGATGACTGCTGGACATGTATCAATGGGAAAGTGTATAATGTGACCCCATATATTGATTTCCATCCAGGTGGAGTCGATGAAATAATGAAATGTGCTGGGAAAGACGGAACAAGTTTATTCAACAAGTACCATAGCTGGGTCAATGTAGATCAGATGTTGGCCAGTTGTTGCGTAGGTGTTCTTGATCCTACTGGTTAAAGTATAGAATGGATAAATATGGAAGTAACCATTTGTCAGGAATGGTGGAACAGAATTAGACAATGATTGAGCGCTATAGCATAAACGACTTGAAGGACTTCGGTGCAGACTAGACAAATTCAAGATTAGAATATTTGTCAACAAGAGGTTCTACTAAGCAAGGTTTTGTCAGAAGGCCTATTTTTGCTTTGGAAGTGTATTCTATGCATATTTTGCAGAGTGTTCCATGCAAAGGTGTTACATTTGCATGAGGTTAATCTGGCTATGAAGGCATGCGGTCGCATCTTATATTAAAGTATGCCTTCTTCAAATAAACAATTATTTAATAGAACAAATTAGAGTTCATCAGTAACATCAAGTTTCATTTGGTATATATCCTATCATCAATAACGACAGCATCTAAGTGCCAGTCATGTTCCTCTGTAGGGACATTTTCCACCAATTGTTCCTTTAATCCTATGCCTATTAATTGGGGACTTGTACCGAACTTCTGGTGATAACTATGGATCCACCGATCGTAGAAACCTGCTCCATGACCAATTCTTTGCATCTTCGGCGAAAATGCTACTCCGGGCATGATTACCACATCTAATCCCCCGGATTCCAATGCATCGTCACCGTCTAAAGGTTCTAGAAGCTTGTACATCCCTTGTGGTTCTAGTTCTTGGACTTCGTTGTAACTATTCACACGAAGAAATTGCATCCACTTGTGTGGACTGTAGTGGCATCGAGGTAAATAGACCTGTTTTCCATGGTCAAAGCAGTATTTGATAATGGGCATAGTCTGAACTTCTCCTTGTGGCATGGACATGAAAAGTCCTATTTTAGAAGCATTGACAAAGGCAGGAATTTTCGTAAGACTTGCAAGGACAAGTTCAGTATCGCCAATGGAAGCAGTCTTCAATCGCTGTTTTATTGTTTTCCTAAGTACTTGTTTCGACATATCAGTGGATGGGAGAAAGATAAACGTTAAAACAAATCAATTTAAATTGTACGAGTTGTAAAATCAGAAAGGGTCAAAATGAAAACCTCCACTTGCATTTTTCTGACTCCGCATTTCGCAGTATAGTGATGAACACTGATATTTACGAAGTACATGGCTTTGCAGCGAACACACGCAATAAAATGCAATGCATTAATTACGAGGGAAGATCTAATAGTCGTAAATTCATAATTCTGTCAATCTACTCCGACACTGCTACCACCTGCTCATCAAAACGAACAGATTTTCTACGTTCCCTGGGGAAGTCCTGTGGTGCATCTAATAATGCCGCTTCATCAGCATTGGCAGATTGCAACATCTGCTTGATGTCAGCCTTATTGTTACCTTGTGCACCAGTACTAGACTTGCGTCTTTCACGGCTCTTCGTCTCGTCCTTGCATCTTTGGCATCCACAGATAAACCCCCAGTTAACTCTCAATTCTCTCTGTCTCTGCTGAACAAGATGCAGAGGATTAACGTACGTGGTGGTCAATTCTTCACCTGCCTTGATATCTCTAGCAGCAATTACCTGTATACCTCTGGTACGAGAGTTTGGAAACAGGATTACTTTGGTATTTGGTTCACAGTTGTGGTTCAAGTGTGATTGCGTTAAATACACGCACAGATCCAAGTTGTTAATGTTGTAAGTTCCCAACATGTACATGAACTCTTCGTAGTCGATTTCAGCTTTAGGGAATACCAATTTGAACTTTTCAAACCCTTCTTTCCACAACTGCTCCTGTTGCTCCTGGACGAAAAGTGCTCCACCTTGCATGTTATCAAAGGCACCAGCAGATGAGTTCAATGCTCTGTATCTAATATCCTGTGAGACTCTGGCCATAGCTCTGAATTGCTTTCCCTTGACTCCAGTCTTGCCCTGGACGATCTGGGCATAGATCAAAGTGATGGCATAGAGGGCATTCCATTGTTCCTTAGAACAGTATTCCTGCAAATCCAAGAAACTGGCAGCATCAATTTGCTTCTTCAGCTTGCTTGCGCCAGGGTGGAACACATTGTGCTTTAACAAAATGTGGAGCAAATGGTCAGTCTTCTTACATTGCTGAGAACACCACACCTCGAGACATACATTACAGTCCAAACCACCTTTGAATGCCAGTTTGGAGGATAATAGGCTCCCACAGTAGGCACAGGCCTTCCCGGTCATCATCAACTTGATGTTGGCCAAAGGAGGAACGAAAAATAACTGGGTTTCTTCCCAGATGACCTCGTCTTTGGCAATGTTCTTCTTGGCATAAAGACCCTTGCCTCGTTTTGAAGTCATGACTATGTGGACTTTGTCGGGCATTTCGATGTCTGGAGTCATTTCGGAGGTAATATCCAGAGCATAAGTGAATTGTTCCTGGTTATTGGCCAAACCAAACTTCTTCAACAAGGTCTTGACCCGTTTCTCTGAGACCGACCAGTTGGGATGCCTCTTTTTCACCAACGCATGCAACTTTGCAATTCCCAAACCTTCTGAGTCCTCATCCTCCTTCCAAATGCTAATAACATCATTCACAACCTGTCTTTCGTGCGGTATGACCTGCTCCTGACACTCAGGTTCAAAGTCGTTGATCTTGATGACTTCGATTTTCTTAGATAGCTCGGCCGTCATGTTGGTTAATGCTACAGCTCACTTAAAAATGTCCCAATGTAGTTCAAAATGGCAACAAACGCTATATTTACACGTGTGTGTAGTCGGGTTTGTGTCTAAGCTTGTCCAGAACACGCTGAATGTAATTCTGAGGTAGAGTACTGGTAAAAGTTATACCATTGATGTCGTATCTCTCGAAGATGTAATTTTTCATACAGAAATCTTGAGGTCGTGTGCAGTTATTGAGGAGGAGAGAACAAACAGGTTTTTTCACTGATTTGCACCCAATCCAAAGGGGGGACCCTTGGAAACCGATCGACTCAAGTGCAACTGTGGCGGTAAATTAAAATAAGATAGTATTGAGTGAACCAAAGTGTTTGGTGGTAAAAGGCAAATGATTCATATTGGCAAGCAAAGTAACGATAGGAAATGTGGAACTCTATTATTAATAAGTCCCTATAACTACAGAGACATGTACTGATCAACGTACAGTGACTTCAGTTGACTTGTAAATATAGTCTTGTTTGGTGGAAACATCAGTATACCACTCATTCATCAATGTAATTGTATAATGGAGTTTTAATTTAGTGAATAATGAATCTGAGTGATACTGATACTTGTCTTGCACCACGTATAACAAATTTAGATAAATATAGAAGTTGGTAAAGGATCCGATATCATGATATGTAGATGTGTGCTTCCTGGAACATAAAACTGTGAGAATAGTAGCCATTTTCTTTAGTGGTAAAATCATAATAAAAATGGCATACGATACCTGTCAACCCAGTGGTTGCCAACCCAGTGGTTGCCAACTCAGTGGTTGCCAACTCAATGATATATTTTATCGCAGTAAACGTAAAACCTCCTATGGGAAGGTACAACTGCAAGAAACCGATTCACACAGTTCTGTTCAACACTGCATCATCTTCATTACCCACTTTTTATAGGTACAAATTATTTCATTCCTTGAGTATATTGGCCCGAATTATTTCTTTTCCTGTTTTCTCTTTGCTAATAAAACCAAGTTTGCACAACTTCTATACTTTTTTCCAGAAGTTAATACGACTACGTTACAGAACCAGTATATGAAGATATTTGATGCTCCAATTCCAATGTAACGACTTAATACATTAATCCACTGTATTTAGCAGCCCCGATCCACCAATTTTCAAGTCTCAAATCGGATAACTTACAACTTTTCTTCAACTATTCCTCCTAACCCAAATTCAATTACAAACACAAATTAAATACAAATACAAATCCTGGTCCAGATCTTCATCCCTCGATATCTCATACTCTGACATCCCTTACCCCACACAATCCTCTACTTTATCATAATACTTGTCAACATATTTATACCATATCAATTCTACCTTATAAGTTTCCTGTATATAGGATTTCCTCTCCGCGGTGAAAATTGAAAAATTTTGATCGGTACAAACTTAACTATAACCACCAACTACCAACTCCTACAACTCCTACAACCTCCTCTTTATCCACAAGTACTAATGCAAGGGTTCAGAAAGAGATTCCAGCGAGACTTGGACAAGTACGTCCCCGTGCTCCGGGAGCACTATCTCAAAAGAAATACGGCCATGAACTTGCCCACGTTGCCTAAGGCCACCCATCTCCCAAAGGACGAAAAGAGATTGACCTACAGAGAACAGGAAGTCACCAAGGGAGATTTGGTGTACATCACCGGCGGACAAGGAAAGGGAAAGGTCGTAACAGTCGAGACGTACAATAAGGACAGAGACTCTGTCTACTGCTCGGAAGTTTTCCAAGAAGTTGTGGTTCCCAAGATGTACTGGATGGAAGGACAGCAGTCGCATCTTCTGAGAATCCCCGTGGCCATCCCCCGGAAGAACTTCAAGTTGGCAGCTAAGGATAAGGATGAGAATGGCAAGACGTACTATGTGGTGGCTGACGAAGTCACCATGAAGGGAATGAACTACGATGACAGATACAGAAGATGGATGCCTCGTAGATTTGTTAAGCATCACGAGAGCGTTGAGATCCCATGGCCTACACCTCCAGATGTCAAGGAAGACTACCTTTCTACATCTCAGGACACTGTTCTTGAGAAGTCCTACGAATTGCAGACCATTGCGCAATCGCCTTTGCCCAAGGGTGTTCTTGCCGAATTGAGAAACCCATACTCCAAACACAAGAAGAGAGTGTTGTCTGAGATGGAAGCCAGAATGATCAATGGTCCTAAGATGCCATTGTCCACCGAGCAGAAGATCTACTTGGCCAGAAAGGCTGCTCAGCCTGAGAAGAAGCTCACCAAATTGTCTGCTGAAATTGAAGACTTTATTGGCCAAAAGATGGCGGATCATCTTAATAACGTCACCAACCCTGCATTGCGCACCCATTTGGAAGCTTTGTCTAAGGTTAAGGTGCCAGATTTTGAAAAGACCCTCAAGAAGGTTGGCCAGAATTAAAGATATTGCACTGTATCCACTTGTATATAGCATTCTTGACTTGTGTAAATTAATACATTATCATAGTAGGATTATAGTAGATTAACGAATAATTTTGATTATGCTTATTGTGGATTAGACTAAGAATTGAGCCAAAATTGTGATATCGATAATCCTGGTATTTAACTTCAAATATCTTTTTCAGGTTAAAAATATTTTATTGTAAGGAGTGCAATCTCTGAGTACATTATTTAATTATTATGCTTTATGAAGAATTATTATTTATATAATACTTCTTCTAATATCACAAGGGCAAACCTTAAGGTCATTTCATTTTATGAATTCTCGAATATTATAATCCTATCCTAGACAAACTTACTACTGCTTATATTAATTGCAGAACAGATAATATAAACTATTCTACAACTTCTCGTACTCTAACTTCCCTTCCAACTTCTTGACCTCAGCAACCTTTCTGATCGCCTTCATTAAGTCATTTTGAAGAATGTAGTCTCTCTCATCTCGGATAGCAAAGAAACCAGCTTCTGTTACGCAATTTCTAATATCAGCACCGTTAAACCCATCACTCATCTTAACAGCTGCTTCGAAATCAAACTCGCCTTGTTTGGCCACGTTGGCTGTGTGGATCTTGAAGATTTCCAATCTGCCAGCCTCGTTAGGCAAGCCAATCTCGATTTTTCTGTCCAATCTACCTGCTCTCAAAAGCGCAGGGTCTAATGTATCGGGTCTGTTAGTGGCCATGATCACCTTGGTCTGGCCCAAGCTGTCGAACCCATCCATTTGGTTCAACAATTCCATAAGGGTTCTCTGAATTTCACGATCAGCACTGGTACCTTCACTAAATCTTCTGCCACCAATGGCATCAACTTCATCCATGAAAATAATACAGGGAGCGTTCTCCTTAGCGTAACTAAACATTTCTCTGATCAATCTGGCGGATTCACCAATGTACTTGTCGACAATTGCAGAAGCTGGAGAGAATATAAAGTTAGCACCAATAGTAGCGGCCACAGCCTTGGCTAACAATGTTTTACCTGTCCCTGGAGGACCGTATAACAAAACACCCTTAGGAGGTTTAATCCCAACTCTGGTGAACAATTCAGGATTCTTCAAGGGCAATTCTATCACCTCCCGCAACTCTCTGATCTGCTCGGTCAAACCACCAATTCCATTGAACGATATTTCACCTGGTTCAAAAGTCGTCATGTTGTACACCAAGGGGTCCACCTCTCGAGGCAAAATACGCATAATAGTCAAGGTGGTCATATCCAATGCCACTCTGACACCGTTCTTCAAGTTCTCCTTTTTGATTGTATTCCGACATCCCACAATGTATCTGGGACCACTGGAGGCCTTCACAATGAATCTCTCTTCATCCAACTCCTTCAAAACTTCACCCACAATCTGGCCTACACTCTGTAATGCCTTAATGTCGTTTTCTGTTTTCTCATAATCCCGGTCCAAATCTCGTATGCTCAACCGCAACTCCTTGACTCGGGCATCCCACTTACGGTGTTCATTCAACTTGTCCTTAAACTTCTGCAATGCTTTAGCTCTTTCTGCGTCCATAGGAGGAACTGCGTCCGTTGAGGTAGATTCTGTGGATGCAATAGCTTCTGTAGATGGATTTTGGACATTGGCATTGCCATTGGTAGTGGCTGCAGTGTTAGAGTCTCCAGGAGCTGAATCCTGATTCAAAGCCGCCAAAAGAGGGTCTGTTTCCTCGCCACTCATTTCTTCTGTGTCTGACGTTCTACTACTGTATAAATTGCCCTTTAAAATGGCCAGATACCGTTACCTAACACTGTGGCAAACTGTACTTTTGATTTAACCAAAATGGATTTAATCTTTTGCTACAAAAGTTTCGACACCGAATTGATAGACGCGCTACCGCATATCCTTATATAATCTATTATGTAATCTTTGGTCGTGTGGTTTGCCTGATTCAGAGAAATTTTGAATTTTCAATGTTTTAGTTCTATAGCTACGATGACTCTATATTACTTTTATTATATAATATAGATATAAACATTTACGTATATTGACTTTCTGTGCTTTAGTGGCTTCAGTTTGACTTGTTTATTACTACAAATATGGAGTTCCACGTGGTTATCCTATGCGGAATAGGTAAGCAATTGACACCCTTCTCTCAGGTGAGATCAACAGGGATCCCGAAGGCTACGTTGCCAATTGCTAACAAGCCCATGGTTGAATACGTCTTACGGTGGTGTGAGAAGGGTTTCTTCCCTAAGGTAACGATTGTGACCGATCCCGAGTCAGAAGACGTAGTCAAGGAAGCATTAGTCGACCATGAGAAATGGGTAGAGGAACAAAAGCTGGCATTTATTGCCGAACAGGCTCAAGCACTTGGCGAATCCATCATGAGTTATACTACAGATATTCAGGTGTTACCATTGGAGGCCGAGAGCAGTGGGGACGTACTCTATCATATTTACAAAAATAACGTCATTGGATCATACAAGCATTTCTTATTGTTACCGTGCGACTTTATCACCGACTTACCTCCCCAAGTACTCATTGAAGCTTACAGAAACAGAGAAGAGTCGGACATTGGGATCCAGGTGCATTACAGAAACAAACTAGACATCGAGGACAAGAAGCACAAGATTTTCCCTATAGAATATACCCTTTATCTGGAGTTAAAGGATGGTCAATGCCAGCTTTTGGATTTGTATTCTACGGCAGACATTGAATTTCAGCAGGCATTGAAGATCAGAACCCAGATGTGTTGGCGATACCCTAATACATCCATCAGCATGTCGTTGATGAACAGTTCGATTTTCTTTGGCTCGACTGAAATCTTCAAAATATTCGATTCCTGGCAAGACAAAGCGACCGAGAATTATTTTGCTAGCCGTCCGTTGGCTAAAATCATCAGAGACTTGGCCAGAAGATCATGGAAACACTCGGATCCCAAGGAGACCATCGGTTTTGTTGTGGTTCCAGAACAGGCAACCTTTTTCCGAACAACCAACACCCATGTGTTAATGGAAGCTAATAGATATTTCATGAAGTTGCAGGCACAGGAAAAGGGCACTGCGGGAGCTCAGCAAAATAAAGATAAATTAGCTGCTACCATTGGCTTGGACTCTTTAGTGGGCGATGGTACTATTCTTGGAGAAAAAACCCATGTTAAGCGTACTGTTGTTGGTAAGAAGTGTTCTGTGGGCAAAAGAGTTAAATTGACAGGTTGTTTGTTAATGGACAACGTTACCATTGAAGACGACGTTCAATTGGAGAACTGTTTCATAGGCCACGATGTCAGAATTCAGACAAAGCTGAAGTTGGTGCACTGTAACGTTGAATCTACACATGATGTTGTGAAAGGCACGCAAGCTAAAAATGAAACCTTATTCTGTTTGAGTTTGGAGGGTTTGATTGAAGGCGACGAATCTGCTATTGAAAGCGACAGTGAGGATGACGATGACGATGACGAAAGCTCTTATGATGAATATGAGGGAGAATATGATGACAACGACGATGGCCTTTTCGGTTATTGAAGTTATAGTGTATAATACTATTAATATTATTCTAGATTTAGCATTTTAAACCATCACATACGTTGGATATGTCACTAATAGTTCCAAATAATTATTACAAAAATTGTAATTATAATTATTATTGTAATTATTAACATAAATAAACCCGTGAACCTTTCTATATACTCACTTTATCCCGAAACAAATAAAAAATATGCACATGTACAATAATGGATTTCTCACTACTGTTTAGCAGGCAACGCAGTTTCACATGCTTCGCCTTCGTTGTAACGTCTTCTTTTGCGAGGATCTTCATTTTGATCCTGAAATAATACCGATTTCTTAGAGTCACTCTCGCTGCCTAAGCAGCCTTCAACCTCCTCTTGATCCTCTTCGTCTCCACTGTGGTCTAATATGCGAAGAGTTCGTCTTTTGCTTGCATACTCACTGAGCATCAATTTATGTTGCAAGATCTGTTTCTTGGAATGCTGTACCGATAATGGAGGATGGCTGAGTCTGAAATGATGAGATACGGCCAATGAATCCGGCATTTTAAATTGAAAATCTTGCGGTATGGAAAACTCCTCAGCTCCATTTACTCCTAAAGAAACATCTCCGTTGGAGTTTCCATTTCCATTGCTATTCTGCGTATCGTTTTCACTAGTAACCGTTGTTTCCGATGACGTTCGTACAGCAAACGAAGAATCTGCCTTGTGCAAGTTGGAAATTTCGGCCTTACGAGTAAGGACCCAATTTTCCACATCTTCGCCATGCTCTATCACCTCTAACAAGTCGTCCAAGCAATCCATATATCCCTTTAACCGGAAAAGCGCAGTAGAAGTGTTAGCTAATCGATAAAGTGAAGCCACAGATTTCGCAGTATCCGAGAAGTCCTGCTTCAACGCTGCTGCACTTTTGGCACAATTTTTACCTTCTTGCTTTCTCTCCGTAGCTGAACTATTAGCGGCCGCGGCCGCAGCCACGCTGTAGAGACCAGCCACAGCTTTGGCAGCGTTTTTAAATTCCACTGTAAGTTCGTGAGCCAATTCCTTAACTGAGGTTTCTGTCACTGGCTTAGCGGAGGGCAAGTCCGACGATAGCGCTGATAAGTCCATATTTTTTTTCCTGGAACGTATTCTTTGCACTTCCTCCCTATGACTATATGTGTCTAAATATACGAGAAGTTCAATAAGCTGATATGATTTCCTTTAATTTTGTTTATTTAGCGTTAGGTTTATCTCTTCTTATCTTTAACAAAATAGAATAAAAAAAATCTATATAAAGAAATAAAATTTTGGGGGAGTGTCTTTTGGTTTAGTGCACACGACCTCGCTTTTTGGGTAGAAAAATGTCAATCTTTAATGGTAATTTCTTGGTAGTAAATTGTGAGTTGGACAGTACTGTCAACAGTGAGAAGCAGAGTAATATAAAGCTATTATAAGGTGTCTGTTCCTGGTAATCCCTTATATATACAACGGTATTTTCACTGATATACATTATGATTTTATCTACATTAATTTACCGGTACGATGGTATGTTCTACTTTATGGTACATTAGTTACATTGTTTTGGGAATGACGTAGACGATCTCGTTGTACGTTATTCTGATGTACAACCATATTACATGTAATGGGTATGGATTAATTTGTTTAGTATGTGCTAACTAGCAATTTTTTTTAGCTCTCCCCTTATGTGGCTCTTCAGACGATAACAACACACCGGATCTCCTAGACCAGAAGAAGAAGTGCAAGATCATAGTCAGTCGGATTACTCCACACTCTGAGAAGCAGGCCAGCATTGAATCAGGCAATGATGTGATCCATTACTTAATATCTGACGACATTATCTACATGTGTATTACCGAAAAGTCGTATCCTCGAAAGTTGGCATTCTTGTATTTGGAAGAAGTTAGCAATGAGTTCCAGTCTTCCCACGGACGGGATGCCTTGAGCACTTCGGCACGGCCGTTCGGTTTTAGTTCCTTCGACACCTACTTGACGAAGACAAAGCGGATCTACCAGGACCAGCGGGCGCGTTCCAACTTGGACCGCTTGAACAACGAGTTGGCTGACGTGAAAAAGGTGATGACAAAGAACATCGAAGACTTACTCTACAGAGGGGACTCTTTGGACAAAATGAGCGACTTGTCTTCGAGTTTGCGGAACGACTCCATCAAATACCGTAAGAAGGCCCAAAGGATAAACTTTGAGGCCTTGTTGCGTCAATATGTTCCCATTGCCGGGGTAGGGTTGATGTTTGTCTTTTTGGTGTGGTACATGTTCTTGCGATAGTAAGGTTCATAGCATAGATATGCTGCAATAGTATACATTTTACGTAGCATTATGGGAACAGTAGACTAATAGTGAATTACTCCGGCTATATGTTTTTCCGCACTTTTTCCAATTCCACATGTATAATGATCTCAAAATGAGGTTTATATTCTACTCACTAACTGTGCGTCTCTCTCCTCTCTATTAAGAACCCACAATGGCCAATGAGCATCCAGGATTCGGAATACCGTGGAATAAGTTGAGATTTACCGGCCCAGACACCCTGGGGTTCACTGTCGAAGAATGTGAACCACTCACTGGACTCAATGTGGAGAACATAGTGACCGAGGATTCTATGGCTCCAAAGAAGGGCTCCAATTCAGTAGTATCAGTAGCAGGAAGTTTGGACGGAGACTCGAGTTCTGCATTACGCCAGTCTGTGCTGGTACGGTCACAGACTCTGACAGAATTCTCTGCCACCATGAGTGAGTACGGTGATAATCACCTAAATGATGCCTATGATACTGGAGCAGACGGTACAGCAGATGTGGCGGAATTGCTGGATCTCCTACAGGGGTTACGGAAACACGAACTTAAACACTCTAACGCTGGGCGTGGGGGGGATACAGAGCTTTCTTTCCTCCAGTTAGCCTTGTATAAGGAATATGCCACGAATGGTTTAAAAAATGTTGAAACAGCATTTATCTCACAATATATTCACCCGGACAAATCTTCTGATGGCACGGCATTTCACAATAAATTGAAGCATTTCTTTATCTTCTCACATGCTGGGAAACCAATCTATTCGCTCAATGGGTCCGATGATGTGATTGTGGGGTATATGGGACTTTTGACCACAATTGTATCTTCATTTGATAGTGAAGTTAAATCACTAAAATTTGGTGACGACATGCACATGGCTATATTGAACAGGGAACCATTGATCTTTGTGGCTATTCTGAAACTCTCAACAGAGTTTAGAGCCGACATTTTAGCTCGCCAGTTGAATGTGCTCTACGATTATTTGCTTTCGATCTTGTCTCTCACGACCATAACCAAGAGTTTCTCCAACAGAATGAACTACGATCTCCGGAAGATCTTGAACCCTCTAGACTATTATAATTTGGATAGTCTTTGCATGAAATTGACATACGGTCTTGTCCCAGACAAGGATCTGATACGATTGGATGATGGGCTCAGCTTCTTCATCAGTGTCTTAATGAACAGAGCCATCCAGTGTGCCATATTGAGAAACACAACGAGACAACGACTAAACTCCATTTTACTCTCATGCAAGAAAATCAAAGTGGATTCTACTCCTAAATCTCACAACAGTGATACAGCTTCGATACTCTCCTATTTCTCAAATACCGAAAGAGAACAATCACGATATTTGGGGTCTGATTTGTTATTTGCCTATATTATTGATAGTAAGGGCAGGTTATTGTCAAAACTAAGGACAAAACCACACGAATTGTGTGCTCAAGATTTGCTTCTTTTATTTTCCACAATTAATTCTACTTTGGCCTATAACTCATCCACCTCTGGTGAGGACTATTGGATGCCCTTGTGCATGCCAAATTTCAACCCCAATGGGTTTCTTTATGTATTCATTAAATCAATTGATTTATCTGACTTTGTCAAGGTTGATGGGAATTACTTGGACCGCACAAGACTTTCGATAGTGCTAGTGAGTGGGAATAAGAATAGTTTCTTTGAAATGCAAAAGTTATCAAACTATATTATTCACAAGATAGCCAAGAAGGAGTCTTTCCGCAACCAGTTGGCCAACGAGTTGAATTTCTCATATGAAGCCACTTCTGTTCCACTGGAAAGTTCCCTGACAACGTGTTTATTGCCACCAATACCTGTTCTTTTGGACCATTTCATCTTTCGTCTGAAAGAAAGGGATCAATTTGCGATGATGCCCCATCACGCACAATCCGATGTTTTAAAATATACTTATTTTTACACCCAATTGTGCACCAACGAGTCTACCATTGTTGCCAAGGTGAACAAGAAACTTTCTTTAATCAAATGGCAAGAGGAAACAAGTGATGCTGTGGTCGGATTTAGACTCAGCGATGATAACCACGAATTCTATGCTCTCTACTCCCATTTACAGGCCAACAAGTCACCCTTAGATATCATGGGAGACAGTTCCAAATTGATCAACTGGTGTGAGAAATACGACAAGCGATTATTTGCTGGCGAAGGAGCTGTGTATTGAAGCTGAATAAGCATGTAAATGTGTAATTATAGTGAATGGAATGATAGTTATAGAGGAAACTACAAAATAACCTATTTGAGAATAGCTGTTTCTGCCTGTTTGAACGACTCCTGTAACTTATCGTTGTATTTCTTGTGAAGCTGTTCGAACTCGCTCCACAACTTCTGTTCTTCGTCGGTACCTCTCTTGGAACTCATGTTTTTTTGAAACTTCTTGTGGATGTCGGCTCTAATTGCATGCAATGAAGCGCTATTTTTAACTGTACTCGACTTAAACTTCTCAAATATCTGCTTCAAATGCTTGGCATTCTCCTTCTTGGTTTCTGTAGTCACGGGAGGCGAAGGCACCTTCAAAGTCTGCTTGCTGGAGGGATCCACTTGGGGGTTCATATTCAAATCTGATCCCAAAACGGCATTGACCACATGTTGGGTATTGGCCGGGTCAAAGACAGTAATAACGAAGTTACGGCCCTTAAGTGTAGTTTGGGCCACATTAGTGAAGATTTGCTCTCCATCTGCGGTTTCTATCATCAATTTGTCGAATATGGTGGGCGAAGATTTACCCAACTTGATTTCATTGGCTGCCTTCTGAAACTTCTCCAAAATGGCATCAAACTTCTTGGTGGCATCGTCAAAGTCGATTTCTGCCTTGGAACCACCACCAGCAGTATCTTCAATTACTTCTTTCCCACCTTTCTTGTTTTTCTTCCCACCTTTAGCCAACACTGGGAATGACTGGTGGAACCTGGCAATGGGGTTCACCTGAACAATAGAAGGGATGGCCATGGCATTTCTGATTCTCATGGAAGGTGCAACCGAGCACCGCGAAAGAGATCTGATAAGCGAATAGCGCATCATTGCCATATATATAAAATAAGAATGCTAAATGTAGCCTACGGTCTAATTGCGAAATACTGTATTGATATTCAATATTAACGTTTGGTGAATCGTAAATGGAAAAAGTTTTTGTGGAGAAGATGGTAGTTTCCCGAAGTAGCAAGAAATGCGACTTTTCCCGATTAAGAAAGAAACGACCTTTCCTAATCTAGAAAAAACAAGTACACTTTTACTGTTCCTGGTCTTTCGTGGTATTAAGACTCACTACTACTGCGAGACATGCTTTCGCTTCCTTGCCCACATCTCCGCCTTCCTTCACAAGAAGATTCAAGCCCTTTTCCATTGGCAGCAAGAAAATATCGGTGACAATTTTCCTCCGTGTGTCGAAATCTTCCGATGAAAGCGTATTCAAGTCCAGTACTGTGAATCTCCCATCATCGAGCTTTTTGGATGCTGCAGATCCATTGGGCTCTTCCGCGGAAGATGAATCACTGGTCTTTTTGGTGTCCTTGACAAATAACTTGAGCGCTGAAAATGGCTGCGTGGTTAGAGGCATCGTATATTTATTTGTTTGCAGATGCAAAGCGTAGAAATGAGTTGACGTCTGATTAATTCCTGTTTCTTGTGGTAATAAGGAAGTAGAAAGAAACTTGGTCAACACTCTTATGTGAACAGCCCTGGCTCTCTTGGTCACTCCACCAATGGCACTCGATGTTGATACCGCAAGAGTTGCGCCCTTCTCACTGATGCGCATGTTCCAACTCATTAATGAAAAGAACAATTGCATAGTCTTAATAAAATGTGAGCGTGCTAAAGACATTCCTGCGTTATCAACAGCCACTTCAAGGAAAAGCGTACTAGTGCTTCTAATTTCTGGCATGATGTGAGTCATAGCTGAGTGGACAAATAGCACGTAGGATCGGATATGAAGGTCCAAAATGCCCCGCTGTTTGACAGCCACCGCCTGGAATACTTGCACTAATGTCTTTCGCACATCTACTGCCTGGTCGAGCATCATGGGTATTAAACTGGTCATAATGGCCTTGTATGGAGTAGGATTCGAGGGAAGTAAGGGGATAAGTTGTAGAAGTACTTCTTTTCTTGTATTGGATGAATGGTGCTTTACCAAGAGTAAAAGACGGTTTATTTCTGCTTCGTTCGCTGCTGACAATCGTGACTCCGCATCTTTATCTGTACCTTCTGATTTCTTAGCTTGTGTTGTTGCAGAAGCCACTGCTGCAGCTGTCCGGGTGGAGATGGACTGAGTGGCAATATGGATTCTTTTGGCCTTGAACGATGTATCGGTGTGATTGTCTGGTTTAGCGGCTGTCTTTCCGACCTTCAATTTCTGCTTGACAAAATCCTTTGCCTTTTCCTTCTTCTTTCTTTTGGAACCCATAGTAGTTTTGGTATTATTATGTCGGTTAGAATTCCAGACCCTATGCTATAATCTGGATAATATAAAATGCTATTTTCTGTTAGTGCACATACTCAGAATATGTATACTTTAAACGGATTTGTTGATGATGAGATGAGGTCAATTTTCGGAGTGTAAGTCAAATGAGAAATGCCTGCATTTTCTTAACGCGCGTAAAATCTCAATGTTAATATTTCACCAAATTGTATAGTGAATTAACAGATACGATCCCTATAAATAGGTTTATAACACGAGGTTGTTTTAGGCGGTAATGAAGACTTATATAACCGCTGAATTTGGACATAGTTAGGTTTTTTTTTGCTTTTATTGCCATTTCCACTTTCCCTTTGTAACTGCGGACTTGATAGGTCATATTTGTGATCTGTGATTTCAACTTCCATCATTTATATTGATAAGATCTTTTTGTTAACATTAGAAAATTGATTCTGTAGTGGAATACTATAAGAACAGGTGATGAACGACGAATTCGATTTGAACGCGTTGTCCTTGGAGGACTCACTCCACACACCCAACTACTTCCGACGCCAACTAGCCTTGAAACGAAGAAACCAGATAGAGACTTCGCCGCCACCAGTGTTTGCGAGCTTCAGCAACGACGAAGACGATAGTATGGACATAGATGAGGAATTTGGTTCTGATATAAGAAGCAACAACTATTTTGAACGAGAAAATAGTGACAAATGCCAGCATGCAAACAATAATGACAAAGGCGAAACCAGTCTAAGAAAAGTTGATAATGGACAAGTTGAAGCAAACTATGATGATCATGACAGTGACCACGAAGCCGACACAAGCACTTCGAGCATAATAGTGCACCATATTCTCTCACCGACCAATCTTGGTGCGAGACTAGCTATTAGAAAGCCTCGGTTATTACTCATGGGCCCAGAAGATTGTGAAAAGAGTGGTATTGGGGCTTCTAGTAATACTTCAGTTGACATAACTATGGAGGATCAAATAAAAGACGTGGAAGAAGAGGAAGAAATTTTAGATACAGCTACACATGGAACAGTATTGCGTCGAGAACACGGGTACCATTCATATGACAATTCTCGACCTGAGTTTAAACCCAACTCAATTGATACTAATGGGAGCGTGGAATACTACTACAACCCTCAGAGTCAGACTTACGAAGCTTACAGAGAACCTCTGCCTCCGCCTCTACAGCCAGCACAATCATTCCCATATACTTCTGGATCATTCCGAGGTCACAGTGGGTCTTCAGTCCAAATCCACCACCACCACTATTATGGAAGCAGCAGTGATCTCACCAAAGTGGGAAATTACAAGAGTAACATTACTGATAATGTGAATCTTCACAATAGCAACCAGCAGGCATCGGGGTCCTCCTCCCAAATGGTGCCTATTCAAACCACAGGTGTGAATAGCCAAGAAGAGGATATTGAAAACCTCCAAAACCTCCAACTACAAAAACATCGTCAATCTGTACATGATGAGGTTACTTTGCCTCTCCCTTGGGAACGGCGACTGCTGCCCCACGATCTTTTACCTTATGTGATTCTGTCCTACTTGCAATTGATTACGAATCTGGTGTTTGTAATATACGGAATGCACTTGGTCTACGGAATGGTCTCCTCTATCAAACAGGATATTGGCGAACGATTGAAGAAACACCGCACCAATGTTCTAGTGGAAATTGCCAGTTGCAAAAGATCTTGGTATGAGAACCAGTGTCAACCAGAAACCATAGTCCCAGCATTGGAACAAGCATGTCAATACTGGCTCCAGTGTATGGAGCAAAGCGTTGAAGGAGGCATCGGCCAAATCAGTGTTATCAGTGCGGAAACCATTGGTCTGGTTCTTAATCTGCTAGTAGAGCCATTGGGATTCAAGTTCTATGGTATGATGCTCTTAGTGGGATTGGTGATGTTTGGGTGCAATATTGGGTTTGGCTTTATCCGCGCGAAGACATACTATGGATGGAGCCCTGAAGATCGTAAATAAGCAACGTTTCTGAATGAATAATATTTAGTGGTTGGATGGATCTACACGGGATTATGGGTTTTAAACCCATTTTAAGCTCCTTGAGGTCACGTAATCCTGGATCGATGAGATGGCGATATGGAAATAACCTCGTTTACACTTGGTGGATGGGCAGGATCTATGGCCGTGGACCGAGGTCCAATGTTTCAGTGGCCTGCAGAATGTGTTTTATTGTGTCAAGACACGGAGATTACACGCATTGCCCCGAAGCCATTGTACAGTTAGTGCGTGCGTGACAGGAACACTGGTGTCTGGGGGCACTGGAGTCTTTCACCCATGATTAAATTGTTGGTAAACAAACAGTGGGAAAAAAAGTGTTGCATGCAATATGCCGTCCTAAGGAATCGGCTAATAATGGAGACGCAGTTGTACTGAGCACTAATAGTCTTACCAATATTCAGGTGGGCCTTATCTGCCTGTACGCAATTGGATAACTAAAAAAAAGCAAATCCAATATGCAATTACATATAAAAAAAATAAATACATGCTATACCATATTGAATGTAAACTTTTGTAAGCCGACGTGGTCTTATCCAGGACTCAATAATCCTTGGTAGAATCCTAATAAGGGATTAGTCAACGGCTATGTATTATAAAAACAATGAAATCATGGCCAACCATATTGCAAATGTAAAAAAGCTGAAACAATGGAGAGATGGCCTTCTCCTGCAAGTCCTGCAGGCGAAACTGCCATTGGGGATAAAATGCCACTACTTCCACCTTTCTGCATAGAAGCATAGAGGTGATATGATAACTTGGAATCCGTTTCATGGTTGTGGCTTGTTAACACCCGATGGAATTGGTTGCTGTGTTACGTACCCACAGGGCAATATATGTGTTGTATAAGGGATCTCGGGTCTTGGTAATTCGCAGTGTAACTTTTGCACATAGTTGGTGGGACGGGAAATATCCTGAAGATATTCCCACTCTGCAGGACCTGCCGCTTCTGGCGCGGGGACACGACCCCACATATATACGACGAAAGAAAGAGAAACAGAGAGTGCATCTGTTTGGTGTTGAGTGCAGGACGCCTTATTAGGGAATTTTTCACCGTGGTTGCAAGATACCGATCCATCGGAATCCATAGTTAAAATAAGGTAACTGGGGTGCTGTATATATTGAGCACGATGCCGTAGAGATGGAACTTGTCGGTTTTTCAATTGGTTTAGAGTGGTTTCAGCGTTGTTTCTACGTTTAAGCGCACTGTGAAAGGGTTTTAGAACCGTTGACTACTACCTAGCACCAGTAATAGGATCGCCTGGAGGTTATCTAGTACCAATCTTCAAGCATAATTTAATTGGCATCCTCAACTGAACCAACAGTGGAATTTTCCATTTTCCATTGGTGTATTTGAATACGCATTGCTTTAATCCCAGCGTCTAATATCATAATGTTCGGAACTTCGGAGAAAGAAAAGGCCCAGTTAAGAGAGGCTGCAGGTCAATTGTATGGCCGTGACGAAGACGAAAGATCTTCTACTACAACCGGTTCCTCTTCCGCCTACGAAACTGCCAATGAGGAACAATCCGGTGGATTCAAAGACGCCAGAGTCTCTGTCTATTCGTACCATGCTCCTCTGGAGG
Organism: Lizanozyma gosingica; assembly: GCA_030463055.1. Classification (NCBI taxonomy): domain Eukaryota; kingdom Fungi; phylum Ascomycota; class Pichiomycetes; order Serinales; family Debaryomycetaceae; genus Lizanozyma; species Lizanozyma gosingica. Next base: position 30,359 of record JAKVQZ010000010.1, on the reverse strand, counting down.
AATCGCGCCAAAACAAACGCTTAGGCGAAGAAGAGAACGATGAAGAAGAAGGCGACCAATCTACCATTAAAGAGCATGAAAGTGGACATGTGACTCCTCAAGTGAACGGCTCTTCGTCTGAGATCGCTAGCCATGCCGACGAGACTGCGATTCCTGATCCTCGGGTTTCCGGCGTACCAGAAGCCGCCAGTCCTGATTCCGAATCAATTTCTTCGTTTTCTGTCACTGCAGCTGAGAATGAAGGCCCTGCTGCATTTGTTCCTGATAACTCAGACAGTGAGTCTAGTCGCCAGAGAACATCAGTGTCGCTCAAGCGCATAGCTACCGCTGAACAGGCCCTCGAGCACTTGGACGAGTTGGACGAAAACGAATTGAACAGAGTCTATTCGATAAACCGTATTAAGACCGGGGGTGAGGACCCCATTGCCGGAGGAGATCCCCTTGAGCTTGTTCGTACAATCTCCCGTAAGGTTCCCGGTAGCGTCGAAGATGACGAAGAAGATGAAGGTATAGAATTGTCCAAATTGGACTGGGACCTGCCAGACGACCCATTGAACCCCCACAACTGGCCCAAGGCAAAGAAGTGGTTTGTCACTGCCACTTTGGCCCTGGCCTGTTTGACTGCTTCGCTTGGATCTTCTTTGTTTGTTTCCGGAACCTTTGAGATGATGGTAAGATTCCATGCATCGCAAACTCTTATTATTTCCGGGTTGACCTTCTACATGCTTGGTCTTGCTTTGGGCCCGGTTATTGCATCGCCTCTCTCGGAGATGATTGGGCGTAAGTACATTTATGTGGTATCCTTTTCTGTTGCTCTCTTGATGGCCATGGGAGTTGGGTTATCTCAGAACACCCACACTTTGCTTATTCTCCGTTTCTTCCTCGGTTATTTCATCTCTCCTTGTCTTGCTATTGCCGGTGGGTCCATGTCTGACATGTGGGGGAACTCTCCACCTGATATGTCGCTTGCAGTGGCTTTGTTCTGTCTCACACCATTTTTGGGTCCTGTCATTGGTCCCATCATTGGTAATTTCGCAGCAGTCCACAAGGGCTGGAAATGGTCTGCTGCATGGATCTTTATGATGTTTGCAGGTTTCAACTTGCCACTCTTGGTCTTGTGTCCTGAAACCTTCAAATATGCACTTTTGAAGAAGAGACATGCCACCAGAGGAACAAAGATCAAGAAGGCACATGTGGACGGTGCAACCTTGCGTAAATTGATAGGGTTTTCCTTAATCAGACCTTTGGAAATGTTGGTTGTTGAGCCTATTGTTGCCTTCCTTTCCTTCTACATTGCTTTTGTTTTCGCTGTTCTTTTCGGCTTCTTTGAAGCCTTCCCCATTATTTTTGTTGGTGTCTATAAGATGGAAAGAGACGTTCTGGGTCTTACATTCATCTCCATTGGTTTGGGTTTGATTCTGGCCATTATCATCTACATTATCTACGATTTCTTTGTGGTGTACCCTAGAAACCCAGATGGAACAAGAGGCAAGCGTGACGAAGAAGGTAACTTCGTTTGGGATAAGCCAGAAAGCAAATTGATCTACGCTAAAATTGGTGGTTTGTTGATGGTTCCTTCCTTGTTCTGGTTAGGTTGGTCCGCAAAGAAGAGCATCCATTGGATCGTGCCTGTTCTTGCTGGGTTACCATTTGGCTTTGGTTTAATCTGGATTTTCTTTGGTTGCGTGCTTTACTTCACCATGTCCTTCCCCCCAATTTACGTTGCACTGGCTTTGGCTGCTAACAACATGTTGCGTTATATTATGGCCAGTGTCTTCCCCTTATTCACTGTTCAAATGTACGAAAAATTGCATATAGACTGGGCAAGTTCAGTTTACGGATTTATTGCTTTGGCTTTAGTTCCTTTACCTTTCATCTTCGACAAATATGGTCCAAAGTTGAGAGCCACTTCCAAATATGGCTATGCCTCCTACTTCAAGAAGATCGCCCAGGAAAAGGCAGCTGCTGCCGCTGCTGAGAAGGAAAGAGCTGCAAACACTAAATCGGAATCTGCCCCAGAATTGTCAGATAACAGTGCAGACACCTCCGTCAATTTGGTTCAGGAGAAAGTATAGAAGTTGTTTTATTCCCGTTAACTTTATAGTTCGTGTACTTAATTTGCATAATATTAGATTGCTTTCAGTAATGATGGATGTTTGTAAAATAGTGACTTCTGTAGTCTGATTGGTGGTGATTGATAGTTTTCGCTAAACCAATTGTATACGTATACTGCAGAACTCTCCGGAACTTTCCGTAGTACCAGACATTACTTTGATTGTATGTATTTATTTTAACATGTATCATTATGTGAGAGGAGCAAATACTTGATGTCAATGTACAATGCAGACATGATCGAACAGACATTTTAAGAACTTTCGTACATGTCGGTTACATTTTTTGTATAATTCGGATAAAGATGTCAGATATGAAGAGATACTGGAGATAGTTTTTATTCTCTCTACGCTTGAAGCATAACTTTCTAAGAATCAGAATAATATTTGTAAAAGGCTAGTTAGCACCAAAAAAATTCAAAAACAAAAAATCCTAGTGCTCACAAAGGGAAAATGATCTTGTGAATCCATTATCATCATCTTCATCGACATCGATGCTAACTGAACGTTCAGACATAAGGTCTTCCCTTTTGCTTTTAGCCTCAGCCATCGTCTGTAGCTTGTGATGGATACCCAAGGGTTTTGGGAATAATTCTTGCAATGATTCATCGCGTAACCAATCTTCTTGTTGAGGAATTACATCCTGTGTTGTTTTGACAACCTTGTTATATGGATCAACGACAAAGAAACATAAAATCTTTCTATAGCCCTTCTTGGTCTTGTCCGCTAATTCAAAAGGTTGAACTTGATGTTGAAACACGTTAGGGAAGATAACAATGCGGCCAGTCTTTGCTGTTAAAGATCCCATACGTTTGTTAAGCTTGTCCTCATCCTCCAAGCCATAAACCGACCGCAAAAAGACGTCATCGCCTTGCTCATATTCTGGTTCCTCGTACCCGGCTCTAAAAGCTAATCTGGATTCCAGTATATTTTCCACATCGTAATAGTACAAAATAGTGGCAACAATATCTTCATTTATTGTACCCTCGACATGCCAGGACCCCCCTTTGTAGGTGGGATTTTCAGGAGTAAGTTCGATATTGGCCATCTTCACGATGACTTTTAAGTTAGGGAAATCCTTAGCAAGATCTATCCGGTTTGTTTCGGGGGAGTTAGTCCACTCAGGAACAAACTCCTTTAAATTTTCTGTTCTTGTTTCATAATATTCGTCATACCCATCCCAGTCATCAGCATCATTAAATTCCTGTAATTTTGCAGAAAATTCCTCGGTATATGCATTGTATGCGTCGGGTATTTCACCCTTGTAGTAGTCTTCCGAACTTGCTCGTGAGAGAACATAGTTCAAGCCCACTAAAGAATCGTTAAACACGGTTTCGATGGTTTTATAGAGTGGTTTAAACTTTTTGGGGTGTAAATTGTTGATGAAAGACTTAATTTCGTACCGTTCAGAGTTTGGATCAAACTGAAACAATGAAGGTAACCATTGATATTTTTCTGATTTTCCCCAGTCAACACTTTTTTTCCAAACAATTTCTTGTTTCAGGTATTCCACAATCTTCTTCAGTTTTCTGAGCACGGTTAAACCATATTGTAAGGGAAACAACGAAGGGTGAACCAAATCAACAACTTGATTATTGGAGCCTGGGTGGTAGTCCAAATTATCACCAAACAGCTCATACAAATCTTGTGACTGTTTAATTAACAATTTCCTAGTGCCCTCATCTACGACATCGTCACCAGATATCAATTTGTCGTCGTATCCTATAGTGTAAGCATCCAAGAGCCACTTATGTTCTAGCCACTCGTACCACTTCAATTCTTCAAACACATAATCCATTACTTTGTCAATATGTTTGGTGCCTCTCTTTTCGGCTTCTTGGGATGCCTCTTTTCTCCATTTGTCAGCTATTTCTGGTGTCTTGTACTTGCGATTCCAATCTGGCTTCTCACGAATAGTGGCAGAGATGTCCATAATTGCAGCTTCAAGTAGTGTTGGGAAATATCTCGCACCTAAGCTGAAACCAGACCACCAAGGGTGGCGGAATGGGGACTGTTTCGTTTCTTCCGCCAATGGCATCTGTGTCGCAGATTTGTGAATGGAAGAAACACCAGCTGGAGTATCTTTCTCAAAGGAAATGATGGCGTATAAATAATGAGTTCAATTTACGACACTCGTCCCTTACGAGATTATTCACTTCATAATACGATCTGTAATATGCAGTACCGCATACTCACACTGCCAGGTTCAGGTACTTCCACATTCTAATCATAATTATCAGATGAACATGATTAGGCTATCGTAGTGGGTTGTTTTATCTATAGATCAATTTCTATTTTCATTGAAGCGGAATCTATATGTTTTGCTACCGTATTTTTCCCCATGTTAAAATGATGATATTTGTACTTAATTGTGGAATACAGAACACCCAAATCTATACGACTGCATATAATGAGGCGAATTCTAATTGGGCCGAGTCACGCTTGCTTTCCAAGCATTAATAGTCATTCGTTGAAGATCTTGGCTTTCACAACAAATTTCAAAGTAACATCTTGGTCTTCTTTCTATTTTAGAAAATGAACCTGCAGCGACGCGTAACTATCCAGTTTCCAGGAATCTCACATGCAACCTGTTCTACTATTGTGAGTTTACTTGAATCCTCTGGACTCTCACTGTATTCCTAGTAAAACACAAAGAACGAAAGAAAGGAGTATTACATCGGCTGGCTCTGTTAAAAAAGCTCAGATTAAAGTGAGGGGCCAGCACTACATCTACCATTTTGTGGCTTTGGTTCTCCCGTAAACTGCAATTTCACCCAAACAAAGGACTATAACTGCGGCGAGCTTTGTTTAGACAATTGCCAAATCGTAGTAGAGAAATCCCCACATAATTTTTTCGACAAAAAAGAATGGATGTAAAGATGCTGTATTAAATTAGGCAATAACGGACCGTCTTATGTCATTCCACCATTTTTTACCACTTTGGGCTACAAGATTCGATAAGTGGAAATCTCCTTCCTAGGCTAATAATGAGCTCAGTAAAATAGGGCCCCAGTCTCGGTCTTTGGAATTAGGTTTCAGTGTGGAGTGGTTTGAAGCAAAGCAGAGTATAAGCGAGTACTATCGCCTTTTAAGTAGCGCCGAAGCTCGAGTGTCTGTGAACTCTCATCTCAGCAACTATTTTTCCAGTCAGATAGTCAACCTCAATATCCAGAGTATATATAGGAACCATCCGCGATAAGCTTCCCATTTGGCTTCCAGTGGTAAATCAAATTTAGCCTTGATACCGTAATGGGCATGTACCATTCATTATGGCGCTATACACTGGGGTAAGTATTTCATAATGTGCCAAGGTGTTGGTATTTGTAAATAGCTATCTTACTTTTCTAAAGTGGGATTCAAACGTATTTCTTACCAAATGCAATTTTGATTGCGAAAAAGTACAACATTAAACTGATCATGTTCTTCATGTCATACATAGCCGCTCTTAACTCAGTTAACCACAAGCACCTCCTACAATGACATATAACACATGATCTGGGAGTGTATTGCTTGAGCGGCGAGAATGTCCTTGTATTCTACGACTATTTGTTTTTGGAAGTAGTCAGTTTGATTTGTATGTTATAGGAACAATTAGTTACTTAGTAGTGGTCAATGTATTCTCGATTGGGGTCAATCAGTTATGGTAAATTAGTGAATGTTTATAATTAAGTTCCATTAAATTTTCAGACTAGCCCATCGGCAACTTCCGCATTGGAAAAAGATTCCCACAGCGGAAACTATCTCCAATAATGGACGCTGCACGAGCTCTGAACTCTTATTTGCTTAGGAAAATGGGTCGCTATATTCTCATTTGGGTAAACCAGACCCTAATTTGGAGGTGCCAGAACTGTTAGGAATGGTCGGCTACATCCCAAACAGGAAGAGGCTTGATTGGGTTTTGTCATTTAGCTTTGGATATTAGGACAAGTTGGATACAATAATAGGGTGCAAGATAACTAATGATAGTGAGACTCAGTTACTCAGTTATTTGCGGCAATCACAGAGTCGCTTCCGCAGACAAGAACCAGACACGATATTCCATGGGTAAAATCTCGTCCTTTGGACTGTCACTTACGGAATTGAGCCCACAGAAAGATGGTTGATGACTCGTTTTTGTATGCGGAGTGATGCTGGCAAAATACCAACCGTGTCGTTCCTCTAACACTATATATTGAGGGAGGAAGTTGGATTCTTTGTTGTTCCTTATTTCATTAGGATGTTGCACTCGCAGCAACACAGAATGGCATTTATTCCAATTTCGACATTTACAAAAGTACGAGACTAGTTGTCGTCTGAGAATCCAAACACATCCGAAACGGCCCGCTCAAAGATCTTGACGGCTACTTTATCTCATTAAAGGGTCGAAATACTTCCTCTAACGTTGGATTCACTTATCGTTTATCATTACGATCTATCTCCTTCCTAATTCGGAAAGTGCCGACATGTGTCGGACTGCCGTTTTGGGACAACCTGAAATTGATATAACCTCAACCAGGCATCTTGGGGCCGTATATATAACCAGAGGAAAACTCTGAATCCAAAGTATTCCTTACTAGGAGTAAACTCTATCATTACGTTTGTCAACTCCCGTCGTACGCCAGTTTCCTCCAGCTTATTGGTATACTCAAGCGTTCTAATTTATTCGGTTGAAAGTACTGTTCTCTACCATTATAACGACTCATTACACATCCTTTGCAACCATAAAGCTATGCCTCCCTCCAAAGACTTGACGCACGAATTGACCGATAAGGGATACGAAGTTCAGTCTCAGGGATCCCATAACTTGGCCCGTGGCTTGCCTCATCCCCATCCCATTCCCCAGTTTGGTACGTCTCAAACTGAATTATTGCGGAAAAGAGAATGGATGAAAGAACACATGGCAGGCGCCTTCCGCGTCTTCGGTCGTAAGGGATTCTCTGAAGGGTCTGCTGGTCACATTTCCATCAAGGACCCAGTAGACTGCAACACTTTCTGGATCAATCCCTTGAACAAGCACTTTTCTTTAATAAAGGCTTCAGATTTGGTTCACGTTGATAAGCATGGAAATGTGCTTCCAGATGGTAACCAAGCTGCTATCAACGCTGCTGGTTTCTCTATTCATGCGGCCATTCACAAGGCTCGTCCAGATATTATCTCCGCTGCACACACTCACTCTATTTATGGGAAGGCCTACTCTTCATTTGGAAAGGAGTTGGAAATGATCAACCAGGATGTATGCATTTTCTACCAAAGACATCTGGTATTCTCCAACTTTGGTGGTGTAGCTATTGACGAACGTGAAGGTGAAGAGATTGCTCAATGCTTGGGTCCTAACGGTATAGGATGTATTTTGCAAAACCATGGTTTATTGACAGTGGGATCAACTGTCGATGAAGCGGCTGCCTTGTTTCTCTTGATGGAGTCATCCTGTCATGCACAACTTCTTGCTGATGCTGTTCAGGGCAAGAAAAAGCAGATAATTGGCCATGATGTTGCTGAATACACAAGTAAAATGACTGGAGATGCCGCATCGTTATATGCTGAATTCCAACCTGACTACGAATACGAGTTAGAGATGGCCAATGGTGCCTTCTTGAAATGAGCACCCAATTTTTCGTGCATTTGAATATTAATTGGAGTTTTATCTCTGTTTGGCCGGATCCTATAGGTCCGATGTTAGTCCCTTCCTTCAACATGTGTCTCTATTATTTATGTTATGACTTTGAAAACTATTAATTGTATCTTAGTGAGCTACCTGGTATGAGCGAGAACTTAGTTATAATAAACCTAGTTAATCCTTTGTTGGCCAAAAGCTTAACAGACCATACAACTATGGAAAACCCAGAGACTGGAAAGAATTCCTAAATCTAATTTCTCTATGACGAATTGGACCATAGAAATGATCGCACATAAAGTTGAGCTTGCACATTTAGGAATGGAGCATATTTTCAAAGGCATTTACTCACCCATAATAAGAATTAAAGGCACTTAAACACTACGTTCATATTGACGAGTCCATTTGGAGACACACCAAGAAACTCATAAACGGCTTCATTGCTATGTGGTAGTGTGAGCATCATCTCCAATCGGAAATACTTCGAAGACAAATTTAGCCGTTCTTCAGCGTACAAAACAATTAAGAATGAAATTACCAATGTTGACCATTATTATACTGTGGGTTGCTCACCATATAGTGCTCCTCTAGTTACTTTTATTTTGGAGTACAATATCTTTCTACATATTGTACTCCAAGTAAATTGCCTTTGAAATATTTTTGGCTGGACAATTAAATCTGGATAATATTGCTTTGACAGCCAATACGTCTTTTGTTAGTAGGTGGTCATTTCTTTCAGTGAAAGCTTTATGTATTAACAACTGTATAGAACTAAAAAACGATGAGAAATATTAATAAAATTTAAAATATTATGCAAGTCTTGTGGGCCAAAATTTTATATTATTTTCAGGAAAGCTGGCTTCGAGTTGCCTTTTCATACATCATGTACTCTTAATGGCATCTTCAATTCTCTGTGGGCTCATTCAAAGTCTTCTTGGAATCTCGACTGGCCAAAACCTCTGTACTCATCACTCTCGCTTGGATATGGCGCATTGTGACCACGATAATCCACCAGTGAATTGGCTGCACGGCCCAGAGGATGGCGGAACGGTGTCCTGCTACTGTCCGTGAAATAAAAATCATCAGTTCCTAACCGTGAGTTGCGCTGACTTGGAGCATTGGAAGGATAGGCAGAGGTAGTAGATGTTGGACTGTTGATTATTGTAGGGGCACCGTTACTATTCGTATTCGTTGAATTACCTGTAGTAGCCCCTCCCAGCTTCTTAAACACGGAATCCAAGTTGTTGGAGTTGGTGACTCCTCTGTAAGTGTAGTCTTGTGCAACATGTCTGAAATTTGTGTCTGTTGGGGTATGCACGCGATCGGTGTCTGAACCGTCGTTGTTCGAAGAGTAATTTCTAGCACCGACACCTCCATATGTAGCTGTTTTGACTTGAGTGTCATTGCTTCCAGGATGGCCGGAAAACAGAGTCAAGTCGTCATTCGTGGCACCAACGCCGGCGCTATTTCCGGCGAATCGTTTGAGACCTTTCATAGTGAGGATATTTTTGAAGAAGCCTCCGGCGCTATCGTGTCCAGAGCTCAGGTCGGCGTCACTGTTGTTGAATATCTTCTCATCAGGACCTCTCATACGAGTTCTATCATTCTTGGGAGGATGTAAAGCCTTATTAGCAGCTCCACCGATAAGGAAATAATTGTCTGTACTGGTAGAATCGTTGAAATCGGGTGACTGGTTAGTGAACTGCTTTCTTCTCCGACGGACAAAGACGTACAACAAGAGAACGGCGGCAATGACTATCACTCCCCCAATAGACCCGACAAGACCTCCAATCAACTTGGCATTCTTGGAGCTGGTTGATGACAGATCTGACTGTACAGAAGTTGGAACAGATATCAAAGTTGTGATGGTGGTATCACCACGTGTGATGAGCGATGTCAGGAGTGTGAAGTCAGATGAGAGCGACGATGTGATGCTTTGGGTTGATGAGGTTAATGGAGACAGCGTAGAAGTCAGGGTGCTGGAGGAAGTTGTAGATTCTGGTGACGATGATGAATGTGAGGGTGATGGGGAAGACAAAGAGCTCGATAAAAATGAAGACGTCAACAGCAGTGAAGAGGACAGAAATGTTTGAGATGAAGAAGAAGCAGTCGGATCTGAAGTAGTAGATGATTCTGGCAGTGACGTAGGCGACGATGGCTGCTCGGACAGGGTTTTCAGCGACAGAATATGCGACAGGGGGAATGACAGTGATGCTTGAGTTGATAGTGATGCTTGAGTTGACAGTGGTGTCTGAGTTGACAGTGGTGTCTGAGTTGACAGTGATGCTTGAGTTGACAGTGATGCTTGAGTTGACAGTGATGCTTGAGTTGACAGTGATGCTTGAGTTGACAGTGATGCTTGAGTTGACAGTGATGCTTGAGTTGACAGTGATGCTTGAGTTGACAGTGGTGTTTGGCTTGACGTTGTGGAGGACGCAGTTTGAGCTGAAGAGGTAGACGAAGTTGTGGATGATGTTGTTGACGAAATATTGGTAGATGAGGATGATGTAGGAAATGATGAAGTTTGGAGAGAAATCAATGAAGAAGTGCTTGTAAATGCTGAAGATTTTGAAGTCTCAGATGGAACCTTGGAAGACGACAAAGGTGACGCTGATGTGGATGAGGACGTGGACGTCGATGTGGATGTGGTCAGAGGGTCTGATGAGGTGAATGTCTGCAAAGATGATGTCTGGCTAAAAGTGTTAGAAGACACTGGCAGCAGTACTGTAGTAGTGTCTGATGCGGGAGTTGACATGGAGGATGCAACTATCGTCGTTGAGGACAGTGAGGAAAAGGTAGACGGTGATGATGTGCTGATAGTGGATGAAGTGGATGAAGTGGATGAAGTGGATGAAGTGGATGAAGTGGATGAAGTGGATGAAGTGGATGAAGTGGATGAAGTGGATGAAGTGGAAAATGTAGAGGTGGAAGAAGTAGAAGATAAAGACATCGCAACACTGCTGGAGCTACTTGAGGAGGAGGTAGTGGATGTGGCTGTTTGTGCAGTAGACGACGTTGTCGCAAACGACGCAGATATTGTTGCCAGAGAACTCAACGTGGATTGAGACCCTGTCTCAGAATTTGACACTGACGCGGGAACTGTAGAGTTGGTGGCACTAGTAGGGTCGTCTCTTTTGAGATTGGGCCTCCACGGCCACGGGGATACCTTCATTATATAGTAGTGGACAGGGGTCCATGAAGGCACGGGTAGTGTATGCGGGAGGGAGCAATGGAATGACGTTGTGGTATAACCAGAGAAATACTTCGACGATCAGTGCGGCGCAAAAATATATCGGGATTGATGAGGTGATTCACTATAGAAGCTGCTGATCCTGTGGTGCTGTGATCTATTGGATCTGTAGTATGAGTAGTCTGAGTAGTATCACAGCTAGTAGTATGGTAGTGAAGCTATGTTACGGAATGTAGATGTCTCGTGTATAACCCGGTCTAGTTGGGTAAGTATTGATAAAAAATAGTAGGCTTAATGAGTCTGTGTGGCCTGTATGTTAGGCTGAGTTGCGTTATATTCCTGTGTTGAAGCCAGTTTATCACTAAACTGGTAAATGATTCCTATTCACTAGTGGTTTTTATTTAGAAGCCACTTACAGGGGCTAAGTCCAAACTGTTGGGCGAATTCGGAGTAGGTATGGAAATTAGGCTCTTTGTTAATGAAATCGTACCGAAATGTAATTAGGTTGGTGTGGAACAGTTGATATGCATATATGTAGTAAAAGCGGTGGTTGTAGCAGTAACCTGTTCCACTTCATACACGATTGTGCCTATTGGGTGGAAGATGAAATAGACGCAAGACAGTACAAGTAAAACCTAGATCGATAATCCTGTTTACAATATAATTAGCTCTGTCACAGTAGTATATGGCCCTAACAGAGGGTATGTTAAACCTAATTATATTCCTGATTGTGAGCAACCCCCAGCTACTTCTTTGGATCTATCTTTAGTGCAATTGAGGCTTTAGCGACTTTGCGCAGTTTGGATCAAACCTCTTTTTTTGCTTTGATTGTTGTATAGTTTCAATTGATTATGTGCAGCCGAAATATGCACGATGACATACGCTTAGTACTCTGAGAGCCCTATAGGTGATTTCTGTTCTAATGCCTCCCAGCAGCTGCTCTATAGGATGCGGGAACAGATTTGAAGTACAGCTTGCCCTTGATGGTAGCACAATTATTGTTTTTGCTGCTTACTTGGGTTCCTATTGCTGGCACTAACAATGCATTGAGTAGAAGGTATGCTTCGTTATAAAGATCTCATTCAGGAATATTCCGTTCTAACGAATTACAAATACCTCTGAGTGTTCCTGCCAGCAGCATCGTCTAGTTATATATCAGGCGCTACCCCCGTTGCTTTATCCCTCTATAACGTAACAAGCACCCTCCTGCCAGAATTTCTCCCAGCAACGTACAATCTAGGTGGAAGCCTGCCAAATGACAGCAACTAATGGCCCCTTCCACCAAGATTTATTAAGAAACAAGCCCACACTCCTTAAAGGGTGTTGTACAAGCAACAGGAACGCACCACTGGCTTTACCGCAAAAACATCTACACAAAAGTTTCATCGGCCCCTTCCGATGCATCCCAATTTCGTTACTAGAGCAACCAGTCAGTGAGTCCAGGGATCGTGTCTTGGTCCTCGAGGGTAACTGGAACTCGATAAGGCCGAGGGTGCATTCCAAAAGGAATATAACTCCTAAGAGAGTCGTGCCAAGTAAAGTGATTTTGTATAGTTACCAATTGTACACATTGAAGTAATTGCTCCCCTGGTTATTATAGGTTTCTATTGCTCTCCTTTTAGTTTATCTCGTTAGTTCAGAGACACTAACGAGCACAGACACACAGTTCTTCTCCCTCCCTTTGCTTAAATGCACAATCACATTTTCTTCGATGCCATATTGATTGCTTTTGTTCCTAATAGAGAAACAATGATAATTTAGGCCACTCGAAAATCGTTCACACACAATGAATCCTATTTTTCTTTATACACTAGTTATTATTAAGGGCTATTTTCAGAGCGGTAGTCTCAGCCGCACTTCGCTAGACCAGAGAATTTGCGGCCGTATTAGGCTCCAAGTATCGAGGATTCAAAGCGCAACAAGCGACATTTGTCATCACCCCCTGTGGTGCCAACAACCATAGTTTTATACTTAACAGACGGTTAGAAGTTGACTCCGTTACTCTATATGCATTCGCCTAAATTTTGACAAAAGGGGCTTCCATAGATAATGCTCGTATCTACAGTGTACCTCGCCTTTGTATGTCTCGTCACAAGTAAATGTTGGAAGATACGAGATGCAAAATTAGCTTGATGTCAGATGGATACATTTCTCAGTTACTCATAATAAGTACGCCATGCATTGATTAACATCAGCACTAACACCAAAGTCACTCGGCATGTGATACTAAATTTTAACGTCATTTGGTATATCGTTAGTATCTACAAGTGCAATTCTGCCAAAGTCCTCTTAAATTGCCACCATTTACAAAGCGAATTAAGCCTCGATGTGATCCATTAGCTTACTAACAGTAGCTGCCGGCGACCGAAGCAGAGCTAGACAGATGCCATCCCTATTAAACCGTCGCTCATACTTTAACACCTTGAAAGCCTTTCCCACTGACAACGCCGATCCAATCTCCTCTTTCACCTCTCCAGGTCACGTTGTTAACCTCTAGTTCCTCAGAATATGCCATTACGGGGATGTCTATTGATGTCGTGGTTGAACTGCTGCCTGAAGTACTGACACTGTTTCCATTGGTGGCACTGCCACCGCTATTACCTAGGCCCGTCGTTCTTGGATGTCGAAGATCTAGACTGTTGCAGTCCCACAATAATGCCTGACAGTCGTCACCACCAGTGAGCAAGTAGTTGGATTTTGGATGCCACTTAATGCTGTTTATAGCGGTCGCAGAAGCTCCTCCAAAAGATCCATCTATCACTGCGCAGGGAATTCCTGGCATACGAATATCAATAATAATCACTTGGTTAGAGCTAACCCCCACAGTAGCCAAGTAGTGCTGGTCAATGTTAGATGTGCTGAGTTTGAGCAATGCCTTGGGATTAATCATTTGGGAATTGTCAGTTTGCAACGCTGGACCACAGGGAGCCTTCAAATGGGCTGCTGCTGTAGTCTGTGGAGGTTCGTATATTATGGTCAGGTGCTCCAAACTCCTTAAGTCAAAGATTCTCATAGATCCATCGTTACCCACAGAGGCAAAGAGATCAGTTGACTTGTGGAGAAACTTAACATCAAATACCTCAGAATCATGAGCAATTAATTGTGTCTTTACCGAAGCTGTATTAGACATGTGTTGGTCCGTCCCGTACGACCGATTCAAGTCCCACACTGTGCATGTTGTGTCTACGCTTGACGTTATGATGATATTCTGGTTGACACTATTCCAATCAAACGAAGTAACAGGAGGGAATGTGTGGGCTATTTCCTTGTTTGTTGGTGATCTCCCCCCGCTTGAATGGCCGTTGTTATTGCCAGATCTCTTGCTATGGGCAGAAGGTGTTATGTTATTGGCCAATGTATACTCCTGGACCATCTTGTACTCCGAATTAGGGTCTATACAATCTTGCTCCATTCTGTACAACCGCAACACCTCACTAGATGCGGCTAACATCGAAGGACCAGGACCTCCATTTGCAAGCAGGGGGTCCCATTGGAGATTTGTCACCGGGTAATCCACATTTATTTCTGCCACTTTCCGGAAATCAAATCCCTGAATTCCCTCGTACTCGTAGTCTGTTCGCCCGTCCATTTCGAGATCTTCTAGCATCTCACTACCAAACGGAAGTCCATGCAATACCAGAATTCTGTTACTGAAACCTTCCTTGTACGACCCCAAAGCTATACAATCCAAGTCTGATGCCAGTCTTATAGTAGCCCAATCACTGCAATAGAGTGGTGTGTTAGCGTAGTAATAAGAGCTTCGTTCATATGCTGGAGTGAAGTGCCCTCCATCGCCTCCAGTAACTGCTCCCTGTGAGCCCGAAAGACTCCAGTCAGCTGAAATGGACAGCAGAGCATTGTACGAGGATCCTGATGCATCATAAAGCGGCAGAGAAGTGGTTCCAGATGCGGTATGATTGGTGGTATAGTATGGTCCAGCGGGAGAACCTTGCGAGAAGGCACTGTTGGAATGGCTTGTTGTACCGGAGTTGGATCCGGGAGTCCGCTGAGATGCACGGCTGTACCAGTCCATGTTCCCACTACGTGATATTTCTGTGATGTTGTGCCTTTGTTGTTGGAATTAAAAAGAGGTTGATCAAATGTATTTGGCTCGGATTTGCTTTTTCGGCGGAATTTTGGGCCGTGAATGGAGGCACTTTTATTAGGGAGTATAAAGAGGCACACCTATGATACAGTTGTCTTTATATAAAGTGCGGAAAGCTGCTGGAGTCATCCAATTGACTAGTAACCACAGAGATAAGTCGACGCTTTGTGATTGAAAGACCATTCAGGAAGCAAACAGTACAATACTTGGGTAATAGTCATTAATGTCCCCTCTTAGTGTAAGCAGGAGGATGCAGATTAAGGAAATTTAACATCAACTGTCCACGAGAAAGTGAAGCGTGCTTGTTCTTTTCCTATTTCCTTGTCTAAAACTTGTGCCCGTTTCAATTCTAGGTATGCTGAAACGCATGTAGGTGTAGTGGCAAATACTTGGTAGTCAATATAGAATAAATAAACGTTAAGTGATGGCCTTCGATGCTTCTCTATGATCAGGCAAGTTCACTGTTACAAATGACAAGTATTTCTCCACGAGCAATTCTATTCCTATTTCACAATTAAATAAATGGGCCCCTTTTGGGACCGGTATCCGTTATAAATAAGCTGTTCTAGGCTATCCTCTAAGCTTGATCAGCAACAACCTCCTCAACAGAAGGACATGTGCACATCAAGTTCAAATCACCATAAGTATCGTCAAGTCTTCCCACAGTTGGCCAGCATTTGCTTGCCTTCAAGAAGGGCAATGGGTATGCTGCTTGTTCTCTGGTGTAACCTCTGGTATCCCATTCCACTTGTGGGGTGGAAATGATGTCTTGCAATGGGTGAGGAGCATTCTTCAACACTTGACCCAATGGTTCGCCGTTCTTGTACGCCTCGATTTCGCTTCTAATACTGATCAACGAGTCGATAAATCTATCCAATTCTTCTAAATTTTCGGATTCGGTTGGCTCAATCATCAATGTGCCAGCAACAGGGAATGACATAGTTGGGGTATGGAAACCGTAATCATGCAATCTCTTAGCCACATCAGTGACTTCAATGCCAGCTGCCTTGAAATCTCTCAAATCTAAAATAAACTCATGAGCACAGTGCTTCAAGCCACTACCTTCAGCGCTATTTTGATCAACGAACAAAATCTTGAAGTGGCCCTTCAATCTGTGCAAAATGTAGTTGGCATTCAAAATAGCAATAATGGAAGCATATGGCAAAGCTTCGGCACCCAACATCTTGATGTAAGCATAGGACACAGGAATGACAGATGCAGAACCATAAGGCGCAGAATTGACAGACTTGATTGACTCAACAGTAGAGTGTGGAGTCTGGACGTATCTGTGCTTAGGTAAGAAAGGTTTCAAGTGTTCCTTAACACATACCGGAGCTTGGCCAGGACCCCCACCACCGTGACTCAAAGCAAACGTCTTGTGGATGTTCAAATGACAAACATCAGCACCCAAATCACCAGGAGAAGTCAAACCAACCTGTGCGTTCATGTTGGCACCGTCCAAGTAAACCAAACCGCCGTTTACATGAACGAGATCAATGGCTTCCTTGACTCCAGGTTCGAACAAACCATATGTGGATGGGTATGTAATCATAATTGAACACAAGTTTTCCCTGTGCTTTTCGGCCTTGGCTTTCAAGTCAACCAAGTCGATCGAACCGTCATCCTTACACTTTACTGGAACAACCTTCAAACCAGTCATTGCAGCCGATGCTGGGTTAGTACCATGAGCGGAAACTGGAATCAAGCATATGTTTCTTTGTTCACGTTCACCACGAGATTCGTGGTATTGTCTAATCAAGTTCAACCCAGTGTATTCACCTTGGGCACCAGAATTAGGCATCATAGTAGTTGCATCAAAACCGGTAATGTCGTTCAAGTCCTTTTCGAATTCATCGACTAATTCCTTGTAACCTTGAGCTTGGTCAACTGGAGCAAAGGGGTGGATTGA
Organism: Lizanozyma gosingica; assembly: GCA_030463055.1. Lineage (NCBI taxonomy): Eukaryota > Fungi > Ascomycota > Pichiomycetes > Serinales > Debaryomycetaceae > Lizanozyma > Lizanozyma gosingica. Next base: position 13,451 of record JAKVQZ010000010.1, on the reverse strand, counting down.
GTTGAAGCCAGGCATAGACAACGTTTGCATTTCAACAGTTGAGTTCAACTTCATAGTACAAGAGCCCAATGGAATCATGGCATTGGCAAGGGATAAATCCTTGCTTTGCAAGAGATGCATGTAACGCAAAATAGCAGTTTCAGAATGATGATTATTGAAAGCAGCATCCTTCAAGATCTGGTCCTTTCTCAAGAAAGAATCAGGTATCTTGGGCAATTCGGTGGAAGTGTCAAGTGTGTAGGAAGCGCCAGTGAAGATACCAACCAACTTAGTCAAGTCTTCCAAAGTGACGGTTTCATCCAAAGATAAGGACACTGTCTTGTCGTCGACCTTGAACAAGTTGATTTCATATTCTTTGAGCGCCCTAGCCAAAAGTTCGTCAGCAGCAGTACCGGACAACTCAACAGTCAAAGTATCAAACCAAGAAGAGTTGGTAATCTTGTGAATCTTAGCAATTTCATTAGCCAACAAGGTGGTGTACCCGTACACTCTGGAAGCAATGTCCTTCAATCCCTGGGGCCCATGGTAGACTGCGTACATAGCTGACATGTTAGCCAACAAAGCTTGAGCAGTACAGATGTTAGAAGTGGCCTTTTCACGCTTGATGTGTTGTTCTCTAGTCTGCAATGCCAATCTCAAGGCTTGGTTTCCTAATCTATCTTTCGAGACACCGACAATTCTTCCAGGAATCTTTCTTGACAATTTGTTAGTCGTGGAGAAGAAGGCAGCATGAGGACCACCGTAACCGAATGGAACACCGAACCTCTGTGAGGTACCCAAGGCGATATCAGCACCAAACTCACTTGGAGACTTGATCAATGTCAAAGCCAACAAGTCAGTAGCAACAGCGAACAAACCCTTATTCGAATGAACTATCTCGCCAATTTTGGAGAAATCAGTTATTTGACCGTTTGTACAAGGGTATTGGACTAACGCACCACAGACGTCACTCTTGATCTCTTCCAATTCAGAAACTCCTTTGCTAGACAGCAAGTCTAGTTCGACAATTTTGACACCAATGTTGGAAGCTCTGGATTTAATAACATCCAAAGTTTGAGGATGCAATCCTGAGTCCACAACGTACGTGCTCTTTTTCCCTCTCAAGTTGTGGAAGGACAAGGACATAGCCTCACCAGCAGCAGTTCCTTCATCCAAAAGCGAAGCATTAGCAATTGGCAAACCAGTCAAAGAAGAAATCATAGTTTGGTAGTTCAATAGGGATTCCAAACGACCTTGGGAAATTTCAGGTTGGTAAGGAGTGTAAGAAGTGTACCATTCAGGCGATTCCAACAAGTTTCTTTGGATCACTGGTGGCACCAAAGTACCATAATAGCCCTTACCAATGAAGGATTTGACAATCCTGTTCTTACTGGCAATTTTGTTTAAGTGGTCAAGCATTTCCAGCTCAGAGAAACCTTGAACAGGTTCAACTGATAATTTTCGCTTGAACAAAATATGTTCAGGGACAACATTAGAGATAAACTCATCCAAGTCGGAGTATCCTAAAGCAGATACCATGGTCGTAACATTTGCGGGAGTAGGGCCAATGTGACGTCTAGCAAATGTATCTAATGGCCCGAAACCAACCTTTTCATGGTGAGGGTTGTAGACATTTTGGTAATGGGCCGAGGATGTTTGTGCCCTATTTGCAACACCTCTGGCAACCAATCTCACGATCCTAACCGGCCTGAGGGAACGAGCCACTTGTCTGGTAGAAGCGGCGATCATTATAGCACCAATCGAGTAGACTCTATCAAGACAACGGTCTTCTATTCCTTGTATATCACTAGAACGTTAGCAATCAGTGAAATAAAACGCAATGATCACTACTCAGTTTGATCGTCTTTGGTTTGAAGAAAAGGAAAATGCCAGATTCTTTCTTTGTAAAAAGAAGGCCTATTATATATTTATTTAATAACCTCTTCGTGCTAATATAGTACTATCCATATCATTCATTAAAAAACCCCCTCTCAAATGATACGGCACTATTGCTGACTCCGGGCTACTTGTGCGTTCCGAGTCGGGAAACCTTTTTTTTTGACCCGGGCTGCACAACTGGGCCATTTACAAATTGAGACCGCGCACAGAATTCATGAACACAATTGACTCTGGAAAAAACAAAGTTCGCATCATGGGAAGTGACTCGGAAACTTGAGATGCCATCTATGTTTGGTTCCCATGTAAGCCAACAAAGGCGATCCGAGATTAATTCGATGTGCCCGTCCCCTCTCAATTACTTTTAAGGCATATGATTCCCTGTTTCTTTTTTCACTAGGGCATCACTACCCTACAAAATAGTTTGAACTTCTAAAATTTCAAGTGCAAATGTTTGCACCGGGGCTTGAATTCTGAGATGGATGAAGTACTGATAGATAATTCCAAGTATATTTGTCACGTGCTTGTCTTTGTGCCTTCGTCAAACTGGGTGATGAACATGAAAGCCACATTGATAAAATCCTAGATATTCACTCATCGAATAGGAAAGTCCAAGCCTCTAATTTTTTGGGGGCTTAGGCTAGATATCAATTTCCCAACTGCAGCGATCGTTCAAACGAGAATAAAAACCTTTTTTTCAGGAGCATCTATAGAATGACGAAAACTTTGGAGAGGAGCAGTTTAGAATTATGGGTTTTGGAATATTGGAGAGTTTTAGGTTATGAATATCACTGCGAGCGTTATTCTGATTTAACTCAGGTCCTAAGGCTTGAAGTTAAAAGAATCAGAAGCAAATCAATGTCACATCTAGGGTATTGTCCTAATTCGCCTCCATACCTTTCGATAGTATTCTCATAAAACACCCATTATGCTTCCACTTCATGTGCTTTCTGGGTGCCATCAATATAAAGCAAACAATTAAAATGGGTCGTGTCCAGCCCTATCTACTATATTTATCTACTGAGTAACATGTTGATTGCCTGTAGACGTTGGGGTGTGCATATTGGGCTAACTCGGTAGTTACACTCTCAAATATCTAGTAATACGAAAGATGGAGGTTAGTCACTTATTAAAGTCGTATCCAGTAATTTAATCCTTACTCAGTATATATTTCTACTCTCAGTATACTCTATATAAGGATTCTCTTATTCAGTTAAATCAGCCTCACTGTACAAAACAGATTCAGTGAGATATTTGAGAGGAAAGTACCTCTATTTATATTCATTTTGGAGTGGAGTTTCGGCTAGAAATGAAATTGATTCCCCAATTTCATCTCCTGTTTTCATGGTGTCATTCAAAACCTTATTTTCTCCTCATCTACTCCTCATCTACTCCTCATCTACTCCTCATTCTCCTCATCTTCTCCTCATAAAAGACTGGAATGTATTTCAATTTAGTCTTTTAACTCTATCTCCGATTCCTCACGTCCGACACTTCTGATCTGTCACGTGGTTGAATCGTGCACTACCTATTCATATTTTCAGATATCCTCTGGATACAACATAACATCCAAGAACTTTGATGGATGGTGTGAATACGTAGATCTGCTGTTGAAGTAGCTGTGTCCCACCTGATTCAACAAAGAAGTAGAAAGTAATCCCGAAGACCTCTGTTGAAATGAATTTCTTGGAATTTCTTGATTTGTGATGATTATTAAATTGCCGTTTGCACTTGAAATAGCTGCCAAAGATTTGTTAACTTGATGCTTAATGAAAACTGAAGCACCATGAAATCCAGTGGTCGGTACAAGATAATGGATTTTTTAGCGGGCACTTTGATTTTCGTAGAGAAAAAGTTACTGTTTTTGAGAGCTTTCTGAAAGTGTTCTGATGGTTCTTTTCAATGGATTTCTGAACATAACGACCTGCGCTTTAAGGAGTTCTATCGTAGCTTAATCTCATCTCTGTTAAACCTTGATGAATAATTGACACTCTCTCTTTTACTCTCCAAGTGGCGTAAACTTTATTTTGTTACAAATATGAATCTGATTTGTTAGTTTCGAAATACTGCGAAGAATCAAAGCTTGTAGTTATAATGATGAAACTCAGTTAGAGATATCTAATTGTGAGACAAAGATCACCAAGTATTTCCCAGCGGTCTAGGTGGTCCCCATTCAATGAATACACATGTAAAGACGTTATCTAATAAGATGTAAGAGATAGTATGCCTGCCTTCATACGCTTCTAATTTATATTGGAAGGGATGCTAAGTTAGCTTGGCGCTCATTCCTAGGTTTTGACCTGGCATTATTCAAAGTTGATGAATGAGTGCAAAGACGTGCTCATATTATGATATTAATATCGACATGCTTGTTTTGTTCGTACATTCCGAGAAATATCCTCCATAAGCTCTGCCTAGACCTCTACAGAAAATATCGTTCCAAATGTACTCTCTTTTGATTGCTTTATTAGCCTCGTTCGTGCATAGATAAGTCAATTCTGTTCGCATATTGGAACATTTGTATAATTGAATTATATCACGAGTATTAGTTGTGACACTTAAACTCAGGCAAAGAATAATACCGCAGTAGAAGGGCCAACTTTCCTGAATGAGTCTACATTGGTTAGGTACAATGATAAAAGTGGTTACTTCCTTATAAAAATTAATGATGTACATTGATCTATAATCTTGGAATTATTTACTTCGAGTGGTAGGTTCGCCTTGCTCTGTTTTGTGCCAATATGAAATCTACCTGAAGTATAAGTGTTATGAAAATGCTAAGGTCAGCTATTGTTCGCAACATTTCATTAACTGTGATAAATAGATATAATTTGATTATGTATTTTGCGGTTACTTCTAATATTAGGAATAATATCTACATATAAATTGGATGTTCTTCTATGAATTCAAACTTCTATAAACCATCAAATTGCAGTGGTTCAAAATGAATCGGTTATTTAAGTGCCCATATTTAACATTGTACATTCTCCCTTTCGTCGTTGCTGATTCAATCAGCTTATATGATGATTGTCCTAACTACGTCGCATCTTTGGGTAAACTTCAACCAGCAATTTTCATGGTGAAAAAAAAACATTAAGTCGCTTACTGACGACACATACAGAGTGTATTTCTTTCCTGTTATGGACGAATGCTTACCAGCATCAGATCTTCAGACTGCGAGTCTTTCCCCTGTAGGGTCATTTTATACATGGGATCGGACCAGACCCTGCGAATTGGAGGGTCGTATGCTTTTGAAGTTGCCCATATGAATGTTCTAAGTTCTGTTTCCCTATAATTGGTTTTCATCTTGTTTATTGTCTTCATGACGGAATACCTGATCCAACTCGTGGCTCAGCATGGCCATATGATACTAGACTTGATTATTCCTTCAGCTGTGACGATGATGGCTCAGGTTACTGCCTCGACATGATAAAAAATATTACAGATATTCCTAGTAGCACTCCTGATGTCTCCGGTTCCACTACAACTCCAGATGGTGAATCTCCTCGTATAGGACCATCTAGCACAACCGGAACCACTGGAGCTGTCTTTACCCAAACACTTGTCACCAATGACGATTCAGTGAGTATTGTCACAAGCAATGGGGCAGTTACTAGTATCCAGATGAAAGTGCTATTTCTATAGTCCTGAGTACATCAGCTTCCATTAAGTCTGCTACAACTGCCATTAATCCAGCGCAGGAACTTTTGACAGAAACCCAGGTATCAATTCTAATGGTTGCAATATGTTCCTTCCGTTTTGCCTGAAGAATTTGTTAAAATGCCTTCATCATTAATAAAGATATTTTATTTGCTCTGAATACATCGTATTTCAATTTATACTTATTTTGTCTCAGACTTCCGAATAAAGGATGTAAATAATAATCACTTATAGTTTTGTATGTTGCGAATGTTGCGAAGACTCGAAGAATGGAGAGGGTCGCAAAATGTGGAAAGATTCCTCCTTCCTCCATCTATATACCTGCGGAATCAACACGGGTGAGCAGTTTCTACGCTGTGGCTGAACATTTGATTAACGAAGATTCCACTCAAAAGATGACTCATCGCCCTGAAGTTATAAATTGGATTTCTTGGAATGAACTTCATTGCTTTTATATGAAATAAATCCGTTAAAAAATTCACTAGAGGATTGCTTTGAGTACTTGCTTTGAGGGCATTAATGATTTCCGATAATGAAAATTAATGATTAAGTCTTCACCCGCAAGCAGGTTGAAGAATGTGCGTGAAGGATTGTATTTTATGTATAGATTCATCACTGTTAGGTCTACCATAGACCTGAACCAAGCGAATTAACCATTAGGTAATCTACACATTACATGTTAGCCTCGTACTATGCAGGCCCACTCTCTCTATTCTATAATGTCTATATATTCGTCCTCAGAGTATAAAAGGGACCACTTACGCCCTCTGATAGTAGGTGGATGCTTTTATCCTCAGAGATATTAAGGTACATCAGCACCCTAAGTTTACTAATACATTTCGCATAACACTATCGTCAATTTAAGGATATTCCGAACCTGACAATCACCTATGAAAATATATATGTAGGCTTTGGTTTATCTGTTCTATACCTGTCATATCTCCTCCTTAGAGCTTTTAGGGAAAACACTAGAATTAAACAAATTAGATGAAATAGCTCCTAGGGAAAACTCAAAGTTAAAAAAAGTAGGATTGTATATTATGTTCTAACACCTTGTTAGAAATCACGATAATGATATATTGATTTGTGCATCTCCACAGATAATCGGTTAACATTAATAACTTCTGGATAAGTATAAACTAAAGAGGAGATACTTTAATTCAATTCAGTTCAGTTGATTTCATATATTACTTTTGCTTAAATGTAAAAGCACCTATGGTACATAATTATACTACAGAATACTCCATGGTTTCTGAACTACCATTTTGGAAATCATATTACTAATCTTCTGGCATACGGTTTAAGGTCAAATTTCTCCACAATCCAAGGAAATTAAGATTACTTGGATCTTATTGGATACTGTTTTATTCTAATGTTCCATGTTACCCCTTTCTTAGTCAAATCATTTATGTCTAGATCATTGGTACATTGTTGTAGGATTTCAGTTGTTTAAGCCCTTATGTCAGGACTTTCTTCACATGATAATCACGTGTTATGGTCTCTCTCGGCATTCATTGCCCTGTTGTTGAGCAACAATTTACTACTGTTTTAATTGTGGAGGAAAGTTACGCACAGAACCTGAAAACCATGTTTTGGTACCGCAAAATGTTCCTTCGTGGTGTCAAAAGTGTACAGAATAAACTATACCAGACGTGGAGAAAACAAAGCAGGCACTAAACATGACCTGTGCCAGATTTGTAATACATTAATACGTTCTGTAGGCCAAGCACAAAAAATTCCCCTTGTACTTGGTCTAATTTTAGGCGCGCATGTAAATGCTTTTAATACCTTCTAAGATTGCGTTCTTGTGATCGAAGATATTTATAGAGATGTTTCTGGTTGACGTAATCGGAAGAGTAGTTACCTAGAAGGGTATCTAGAACAGCAATTTATAATTAAAAAGGGGCAAATTCATTTGGTGTCATTGTATGCAGCATTTCGGTTTTTGGTTCTATTATAATTTATTGTGAAGTCTTCCTAGTTAAAAGGCAAAGCTTTCTTTAAGTGTGGGGATGAGACTTTGGGGAACTGCATTGATTTGAAGTTGTAACGAGTATGATCAAGTCTGTCATAGGGTGGAATCGAGGAATCCAGCTTCTCTCGTGCCAGTGGCTCTGTCCGTACTCCAGGTGGTGGCTCTTCTCTCCAAATGGTCCGCCACATGTCCAAGCGGATTCGCAATCTCCACTCTAAATATACGAGTACAATTAACCCACTTCGTGTACTTACCCAATTTTGCCTCATCAGTACTACATTTGCTGTTAAAAGTAACAACAATGTACATGAAACCATTACACTCAGAAACACATCTGATACCAGAATAAATTCATCCACTAGTGCTACTGCTCTAGCTCAGGTATGAGGATAAATCGTATTAATGTCAATTTTACGTGTTTTATTGATTCTCCTATCTTGATGTATTTCCCACTTTGTCTATAAATTGATTTTGTGGCATTAACGGAATTCTGAAGTGAGTACCCCTAACAAAGTAAAGATCACAGAATTATAAAAAGATTCTTATCTGCAATCCTTCTTCAAATCAACAGCATTCATATTCCAGAGATGAAATTGAAAAAAAAAAAAAGAAACTTCCTCCTTGTTTAAAGCAAATCTTTTCTTGATCAATTTCTGGTTAGCTATATATCTGCAGTCGGAAGTATCTCCACTCTTCCTTATCATCAGCGATGTTGTTGCTGATGCCAAGAGTTGATAACTGTGTGCTTGTTACGTCTCATGTGGGTGTGGATTAATCACAAAGCAAAAGAAAAGGGAGAAATTGAGGTTGCAGTAGAAGTCTGTGATTGAGAATTGTTAGGCGGAATGCTCATTTACGACAAGTGGATGATGCATCTTACGTGCCTCCTATTTTGCGACCCAATGAGTTCACAATAAGATACCTATTACAATGTAATCTGTCCATTAATAGAAATGAAGCAAGTTTTTCCCCTTAAATGCTAGTCATTAAGTAGGTCTGCTGCTCGATTGGAAGGACTATGATATCTATTTTCGAACTGAGGTATGAATAATGCTTCTTAGTATTTAAAGATGCCGCAGTTCTGTCCATTATCCTCATTTCGCTTTAAATAAGGATTTAATCTACGGACTGATAATATACGAGTAAACTATGTCTACAATGGAAAATCTTTGTCTCTTTGGTCTTCTCCCTACTCTCTTTAGTGTTGTCAATGCAAACTTCATAATCAGCCCCATCTTCAACAATTGCCCAGACATGGCTAATGATCTTCCAGGTGTCAAACCGAGTGCAAGTCTTCGAATTAATCAGATAACGGATGTTGAAAGCCAGATCGCACATGATATAGACTACGAAGTTTCAATAGGTCATTGTTTGAGTTTTCTGCAGTTAAAATTTTTAAGTATTAACGGCATTAGTTTATTGGACTCCGTGACGTCAGCCTGCGATTTCAAAGGGAAACTCCAGTTAGAACAACAAGACTTCGGCGATTTATGGTGTCTTCCTACAATCACTGTAGAGGTGGGTTATAATTGTTCTGATTCCTTTTGCACAGATTGGCTGTATGAAACCTCTTTCCAATACAAATTCAGATGCGATGAATCGGGTGATCAATATTGCTGGGAAAAACGGGAAGACGAAAGGATGGCAACGTCTAGTAGCGTGGACAGGGCTTCAAGAACCAGCTCCTCAACACAGATTGAAGAAAATTCAAGTAGAACAAGCAGTAGGAGTGCTATGTTTGCCAGCAGTGCTTCATTGAGCGAGAATAGTGGAATCTCCAGCAGCACTTCATTGATTAGCGATTTTTCGAGAGGTATATCCACTGAAAGTGGTAAAATTTCCAAGAGTTTGTCAACGGAAAGCGAAGGTAAGTCAATTAGTTCCTTAAGCGAGAATCATGATGATTCTAGTGCTACGTCATCAAGTCCAAAGGAGCATAGCTCAGAATTAAGCAATACTCCCAGTTTTAGACAGAGTACCAGTTCAAATTCACACAAGATCTCCTCGAGCTCTAGTGAAAAAACAGCCAATGATGGTGGCACATTTGTTACTCTTATTGATACCATCAACACTGTTGTTTCTACCACCATTAATGGCAAGGAAACTGGTCTTTCAACCACATTTCTCTCGACAATAACAACAGGCTCCTCTGGTGCAACTGAATCTAGTTCTTTCAATGAGTCAACTATCGTAGTTTGTTCAATCTCAGCTATGATATCGTTCCTACTTGCCTTGATGTTATAATAAATACATCTTACTTCCTTGAAAATTGATAGTTTCATGAGTTTATTCCTATGTGGGATTTCCCCACAAACTTGATAATTAATGAATTATATTATATTTTAGGTTGTAAGTGTCATATTCTGATTCTCACTATGAAAAAATGTTTTTTCTTATTTGATTGGCAGATAGGTTACTGATAGATGCATCATAAGGAAAAAAGACGTGTTGACGCTGTAGGTGGTTTCTGCATAGTACTTGTATATATGAATAAAGTGTAGTCCCTAAGAGGCATTCCTTTTGGTTCTAATTTATAGTAGGCTTGACAGTAACAAGTCAAGGTTCTCATATCTATTCACAAAAGCATTTTTATGGCTTTTGTAGCCAATTATTTTAGTCATATAAGGGATAATTGCTGCTAAGAAAAGTGTCATCAAATGCACTAAAGAAGTGTGTTGCAAAAAGAGTATTCAATTCTGATTGTCAGGTATTAGATTGCTCTTTTTCTGTTTACCACAAAGTGGAGGTTCTTGAATTTTATGGACATTAACTACAATCCTACCTTCTGGTTAAAGTCGAGATTCTTGTGAAGTTTAAGTTTAATTTTAGGCACATCATAGCAATCCACGAATTTCTACGGTGAGAAAATAGTTGATTCTTGTGCTGAAGCTAGGATTGACAGTTTCGGGGGATACCAATGGTGCTAGCCATATATACTTTTTCTTCTAACATTATTGAATTTAGACATATCATAACACAAGACTCTTAACATGACTAGTTTTACCAAGTCAGCCTTGAAAATACATAAGCTGCCAACGTAGCAATCTAGCAAATAGAATTGGCTTCATTGTACTGGATTCATTTCACTTCGAGTCTGAAGTGGTTGCTTGTGTCGTAAACTCTGGTGGCTGATTACGTACGCACGAGTGTGCAATGTTGTGAAGCTTCAATTGCATACTCTCCACTTCTATGTTGTCACAACTATGTGGTGAAAAATAGGATGAGCCAAATAAGAAATCGCTAAATTTGGATCAGTTAGAATAGGAGTTCAATGAATATAAGGACCCAGCAGATTTATAGATAGCACGGAATTTTGGGAGTTGATGGACATGTATAAAGCTCTTGGTTTTAAACCCTTGCAATTCTGTTTCCAAGCTCAGTGCGCATTTTTGAGACTTTTTGTTAAAAAACCATAAACTAACAAAAAGCACCGGACACCACCAACTTCTAAGTTCGAGTAGCATTAAAGAAGAAAATTATCATAGGTTAGGGTACACAGACCACAGTTATTGCAGTGATAGAAGGGATGAAATGGTTGATTTTGAAGTGTCAGTGACTTTATTTATGATATGTTTCTTTTTCTTTTCTTTAATGATAGGAAAGCGTCGTTTACCGATTAACTTTTCCTGCAGCGAAGACTTCATTAATTTTGTCATGCACAGTCTTAAATGTGTAAAGCAGGTGATTGCAGGAATAACAACAAAAATGGGGGCATGACTATTGACACAAAGCTTTTTTCTCAAATGTAGACAAACCTCTCGTGTGATCCTATTATGGGAATTTGCCCCCTCCATCTTGAGATGAACTTGCGAGTAATCGCCCTCCAGTACATGGAGCTTCATAGGTAGGCATAGCGCAGTTGGCTGCAAAGATGGCAAATTGTCAAACAATGTATCCCAATAGTTCGACCCAATGAATATCAACTATCCTAAAGTATCCTAAAGTGGTGATTGACAAGGGTTTCAATTGAGTGATCATTTATATGTGGTACTTACTGCCCAATTCTCAACGTTTGCGAGTGGTTCCCTCACAACAATACATGAAATTCAGGTCTAATCAATGCAAAACCAGTTTAATTGCGCATTTGGTAACTCTTGTGTCACTTTAACACAAGGAATTGATGTGGAAAGTCACATCTTGACAGCCCGTCTGTCTAACCAAACCCCGAAAAGTCACATTATAGATTGCCTTTTGAAGGGACCCCAAGTAAATTCCATTGCGGGAAGCAACTAGTGTCATACTGCACTAATTGAACTATACTCTACTATACTTCACTAATTAACATTCATAATCCATAACACCTTGTGTACCATTTGATATTATTCTCCGCTCTAATTTTGAAAGGGCGTTCTGTGAGTTTTCTCCACTTTCGACGTAAGTACATGAATTAATGCTCCAAAGTGCAACAGTAACTAATGATATCCATGCTAAAAATTTGATCTCTACATCAGCTTCTTAACGGTACAAGCAGTCTGATTATTTATATCATACGAGTGGCCAATTTAGTATTCGACTGCCAACTCCGACCTAGCATTCGGAATGGGGTCATCTGTATTCTTCTAATCGCAAATCCATACTTAACCTAATGAATTGGTGGCTGGTTTGGGCATCCTTACAATGTGCTTCATTGTTGAATCAACCACAATAGTTGCGCTCTTCTATGCAATCACAATGAAAAGTGTCTGTGAGGTGCAAAACTAAACATATTGGTGGCAGCCTTTGGCACACAGCAAGGGACCTTTAATTTCGCCTAATATTCTAGCATTCGCTTGGAAGGGACCTTCTGCACATTACCTGCAGGACTTTTGCAACAGTTTTCGCTACTAATAGACATATTACTCAACTGTGCGTCACTTACAATGAGGTAGGAACTAAACAGGAATGAGTTTTTGAATTCACATATAGGATCTACTGATATTTCACAACATTATGAGTGTATCCACTTTTGTTTCTTATACTAGTGTGTTCCATCACAGCTTTGTTACCTATCAGGGTCATGTTATGGTGTGCTTGCTGATCCACAATTATTACAATTATTGCATATATGCACTTTATTCCTATAACAGCAATCTCAATTAATGTCTCATAACATGAGCAGCTAGAGTAATGATTGAGGGTCGGTGCCCCGTTTACTTATCTGTTTTCCGTACGAATATACAATTTCTCATTGACGGCTTTGTGTAACTAAGGTTTTTGCAGTCGCTCTAACCGCCAGCCCAAAAGTCCCTGATTTGCAATTCAGAGAATTTAATAATGCTTTTCATAAGGTAATTTTGAGCCAGCAATCAAATAGAACTAGAAGCAACACCTATGTGTAATTGGGTGTAGTGGTTTGACGTTCGTAACGCACATTAAATGTGTTAAATTACAACTAATTTGAAACTTGAGAAGCTAAATGGAGAAAAAGGGTAATTTGTTTTCACCACTTCTTGAATTCAAATACACTTTCGCTTCTAAGGAGATATCGTGAAATTGTTGCTGCCAAGTGTCCAGGATTATTTGAGTGATAATCTCGTGCAATCAAGGAGAGCAATTTACCTAGGAGCTATCTGGAACAACCATGAATTTCAAAATAGTATAAGTACTCTTTAGGAAAGGTTCTCATAATTATCAAAAGTCAATTGACAGAGAATATTCCTCAAGCGAGCAGCCTTCGCCATTTATCTACAATGATCATAAGAGACCTATTACTTCTCTACATTGTACTATTCTTCTCTCTTGTGAATTCCTTACCACCGGGACCCTACTGTGAAGATGGAATCTCCAACGATTGTCCTCATAAGGGGAAACCGAGACGTTCAATAGCAAAGATTAATTATGAAGACATTGTGGCAAAGCACATTGCCAATGTGAAGAGAGCAGTCAATAAGCCACCAGGTAATACCAATCCTCCAGCTAACACCAAGCCACAAGGTAACCCCAATCCTCCAGCTAACACCAA
>JAKVQZ010000109.1:0-35161 GCA_030463055.1 Lizanozyma gosingica | reverse complement strand
CAACAACAACAACAACAACAACAACAACAACAACAACAACAACAACAACAACAACCTTCCTTCCAACCGCAAACGTTGCAGCAGCAGACGCAAGATTTCTTTGCAAACCCCCAGTTCGTCGATGCCTCTGGTGGATTACACAGATCAGGTACCCTTCTTGTTCAGCAAAATACATACAATCCATGGGGAGAAGTATTTGTACCTCAGCAAACTGAACACGTTTTCCCCCAGGCCCAAGTTCAGAACCAACTCCAGCCTCAGGCTCAAATGGTCGTCCTTCAGCCTACAGGTGCCGGTTTCGGTGGCTACGGCAATGCCATAGTAGCCCAACCTTCAGGAGGAAATCCTTTCATGCAACAGCAATTAACTCAAAATGTCATACAACCACAATCGAATAACAGTATTCAGCCTTTCCCCGTCCAACACTCGTTACAAACTATCCAGGAAATGGGGCAGAATCCACAGGTTGCAGTTGCACCCCAACAGCAGCCCTTGTTCTCTCAAGCTCAGGCTCAACCACCACTTCAACGCCAGAGCACCAATCCGTTCCTCAAAATGACGCAGCACGAAACTGCAACGGCGGAAAATCCGTTCGCAAACACCAGATTCTCAGCCGGTTCCACCACTACTGCATTGTCGTTCAACTCAGGAGCGAACGCAGTTGCTGCTCCTGTGACTTCCAATATCACCGGGGGCAATCCCTTCAAAGTGTCACAGGCTACTACAAACTTGTTTAATTCTGTTGAAAGCAATTTGATACAGCAACAACAACAGCAGCAACCTATAAAGGCCCAGCCTACTGCAGGTGGTCTTGAAAGACTTCCAACAATTCCTGTGTTCCCACAAACACAGCTGGAAATTCAGAAACAGCAGTATTTGGCCAATGCTCAAATGGGTATAAACCAAGCAGTTTACCAACAGCAGCCCCAGAATCAACAGTTTCAAAACCAGCAATATCCTCTGGCCCAGCCACAAGTACAAACCGTTTACCAAACATACGATGGCCCCAGTTTGATTTGATTATCATAGATTGCATAATTTAAGTGAATATGTAAATTTACTTATTTATATACATTGGTATGATCTACCTATAGTTTTTATAGCACCATTAAACTTTTACAGGTACATCATTGTTTATCTTTATTTATATGCTTATTTATATGTTATTTTGTTAGTTTACTATTGCCTAATTCGCTTAGAATTGAGAACTTGGTATAAGTTGGTATTTCATCGATGCCATATATTGCGTACTTTACATCTGGGGATACCTCTTGACTAATAGCATGTTGTAAAATGTATGTCCTAACACAACAAGAGCAAGATCAAAAAAGAAAATAAGACTAGCACTTGAGACAAGTCAGTGTATATAATGATGATCAAGAAAATAACGTGTAGTAACAGAAAGCAAGTTTGATGCTGATATTGAATTCACACCAGTATCCTCTGACTCGGTAGAGTTACCATGAGATACTGATTCCACTGGCACGTAAGCTACTTCAAACCTCCTTGAAACCTCCGTACAATTCTCATCAAAAACTTCGACAGAGTCAACAGTACAAGAATTGTCGTTGTACTTCTAAGAACTGGCAGAATAATCCTCGACAGCCAATTCCTTAACATACATTGCGAAGAGTCCATCCAAACAATCAGGGTATCCATCAGCCCACTCAATTATGCCCTTGGCATTGCTGGAATTCCCGCCAGCCCAGATACCTGCCTTCACACGCATGATGTTTCAGGAATTCAAAACCTGTGTTGTTGTAGACTGTTCTGTAACGAGCGCCTTCTAAATACCATTGGATTGACTCTTCTGTCTATCAATGGTGTGGTTATAGTAGTAACCACAGTAGTAACCACAGTAGTATTCCTGACGTGAGCTAGGAGTTCTGTTGTAGATTCCTTTCTCATAGCCCAGTGTTCCCCATACTGTAGAAATTTGCTTGGAATTGGGAAGTATCATCCCCCAACAATTCATTTAGACAGTCGCCGTACCATTAGCTACTTTCATATGGACCTCGATTAGACCGTACACGATGAAGAAAGACAATTCAATTGTGGGATTTTCAAACCTTTTCGTAAGTTTCAACCAAAATCCATCTTCGATGTGCAAAATTCCAGCTGGTGTCGAAAGCTCAATGAAGTCTGATGCAGTTAAGTACTATGTCGTAGCAGTTGCTAATGCAGCATCTACAGAGCAAGAACTGATCTGAGAATTGCAACTGTAGACAGAAGATACAGCTCATGCAGGGAGAAATGATGAAGGAACAATTTTAATGTGAAAGTCTCATCGTATGAATGATGATGAAGATGAAGGAACAAATCAAAATGATATCGAAACCAAACATGTTCACATGTTATTTCAATTCCACTTAAAGCTTGGAAGCCCAATTCAAAAAGTAGGCATGTTTAACTAATGCCCCTCATATGGCTGGGACCACTTGCAGAAGTCTTTGTCTTTATAATAATGGAATTTTGAAAAATACGAAAATAATAGCAAATAAAAAGTTGCATCAATTTCCACGCTAAATTGGGCATCGTCCTCATTTAAATGCTTTAATCGCCGGTTTCATTCCTCTTTGGGTATATGGCGGTTTCTAAAGTATTTTAGTGTCTATGAGACGTAGGAGATTCAAACGTCAAAGAATAGTTCTCATTGATGACACAGAAACTGTTTTTGCAACGGTTGTACGATGCCACCTAACTCCATTGCCTCTAAACCAGTATTCGAAATCACGGCCACAATATGTCCGACTCAGGTAGTCTAGTTTCTTGAACCGGGATACGATCTATGTCAAGCATTGCTGATAGTTCTAAAGCAATTTTTAGAATCGTGTCAAGGTTGCCATCTTCCATCCATTAATCTATCAGAATCGTACAGTAACTTTATTATCGTTGCCATACAATCGGTGCCAAGCCTGGTAACCCCCCTGAAGGACCCAGACGTTGATATTTTGGAGTTGGCGGGCTTCTTCTTCAGGAAGTGTGTTGAGAGACCTAAGGAACTTCAAAGTTGCTCTCGGTCCTCTCACTTGCGATAACGCACAATGGAACACGATGTCATCGTACTCCTTGTTCAAAAGTGTCTCCTGCAACTTAGGAAGATAATTATCAAACTCGTATGACAGGATGTGGAAACAATCTCTAATATGGCCCACTTGGAAGTCGTCATCTCTAACGTCGATGACCATAAGTCTCTTGGTGCTTGGACTCTTAGTGAGCCACAGACGCAAAACTTCAGGCGCAAGGAACTTGAGATCACTGTATGAGTATAGCTTGGACATTATGGCCTGGTAAGTCTGCAGAACTAATAAGTGACTATTGTCAAGGATATTTTGTTGATTAGATGAATGTGGATGGAAAGCTGGAATGGCATTTGTCTCAACATGGAAATGAAAATGCCGGTCCCAATTCATATGCGAGCAAATCGAGCCAACGAGGGTAGATCATGTTCCGGGTCGGTCGTATTATACCGAACTTCCTGCAAACTCCTTACAGACTTTTCATTGTCAATAAGGACTTTATTTCTGAATGGCCATATCGGACCTGAATTTCAATTCAATTGCATTCCCTACCCCTACCCTGGAATGCTTGGTATGTTCGCGCCTCATTGGAATAAGCAAATCGATATTATAGGGTCCACATTAAGATTCTCGTTACTCTGTTCTTGCAAGTGTGGATTTTAGGTAGCGCCACGCTGTTAGGAATATTGGGAATATGCTTTTAAAGTTGCTGTAAGAAATGAATTCTTGAGTTAGCGAGTTAGTGTCATTCCAAACTAGATCCTGGTCTTTAACAGTTGTCAGTAAATTGTTTTCTCTTTAGAATCGGAGTCTTTTGATTTATCAGTCAATGCGGAAAGTTATAATGGAATTTTGTGCTCATTGCGTGGCACATTGAAGGTAATAGTTGATTTCAATACTTACTAAATAAAGTCTTGGAATTCTTGGCCTAAATGAAAGATTTTTTGATCTCCACCTGCCTTAGTCCATAAACCAAGACGTGGTCTTGTGAAGCTATTATTTCCTGGGGTGACAATTCGCAGCCCATTGGATTTCTCTGCCGCATTTCCTTGATTTAGCATAACTTTGCACATACCTTATCAACAATACACGTGATGGAAGGGAAGCGGTGTTTTGTGTTTGTGTTGGAGCATTTTTCATCACCTTATGAAAACACCAATGTAATATACTTCGATGGTAAAACGTAGTGCTGAATAGTACGGACAACAGAACAATGGCTAGGGATTCGGATAGTGTGAATTCACTCAAAAGGACAATTTCTGTCGAGAATATTGTACCGAAGTTGACCTCAGTCTTCAAGAAAAGAAAGAGAACCCACACAGACATCTCAGACGAGCTGTCTGAGGAGGAACACGTGAAAGACAAAAGTGGTAAAGCCGAAGGAAACAAGAAGCGTAAGATCAAGACGGAGGAAGAAGAAGCATTCGAGAAACGGGAAGCTGAATTGGACGCCGAATTGCCTGAAGAATACCGCAAGTACCGTCCCCGCGGCTTCAAGTTCAATATCCCCCCCACTGACAGACCTATTAGGATCTACGCCGATGGGGTTTTTGATTTGTTCCACTTGGGACACATGAAGCAACTCGAACAGGCTAAGAAGTCTTTTGAGAACGTCCAATTAGTGTGTGGTGTTCCTAGCGATATTGAGACACACAAACGCAAGGGATTGACTGTCTTATCAGACAAACAGCGTTGTGAGACATTGACGCACTGCCGTTGGGTAGATGAGGTGATCCCGGATGCTCCCTGGTGTGTTACTCCTGAATTCTTGGAAGAGCACAAGATCGACTATGTTGCCCATGACGATCTTCCCTATGCTTCAGGCGACAGCGACGACATTTACCGTCCCATTAAAGAGATGGGTAAGTTCTTGACCACACAGAGAACAGATGGCATTTCCACATCAGACATCATCACCAAGATAGTCCGGGACTACGATAAGTACCTCATGCGGAACTTTGCCCGGGGAGCCACTCGCAAGGAATTGAATGTCAGCTGGCTCAAGAAGAACGAGTTGGAAATCAAGAAACAGTTCAAGGATTTCAGAACCTATGTGTTGAAGAACAAGGAAAACTTCAATAATGTTTCCAAGGACTTGTACTTTGAAGTACGAGAGTACATGAAACGGTCGAGAAGAAGTCCTCCCTCGTCATCTGCCTCTTCGATCCAGGACTCAACCCCTGGCAATAGCGACTCTGAAGACAGTCGTTCGCCGCTTTTTGATTTTGCCTCCAAGTATGTGGGAAACGAGATGAATAAGCGGATTTTCAGCAATGTCAAGGACTGGATAAAGGGAGACGATCTGGAGTACTCGACCAATGACGAGAGTGAGTCTGAGCCAAGGGCCCCTTCTCGCAAGCTAAGGAAGAAGAACTCGCGGTTGTCACATTCGTAGTAGCAGCATAGCATTGGAGGAGTAGTTTAATATTACCATATTTATCGAGCTTGGTTGGGAATAGTAGTAGAGGGAGGTAGACTAGAGTATTGTAGAAGGGCCTACGAAAAGTACGTACACTATGAACAACTATACAGCAAACTCTAGGAAGTGTATACTCTGTACGCACTATGTGCTACTAGACGAATGCACTAGATATATAACCTCACAATATGAAAGGAATATACACTATATACGTCTATTTATATGTATTATATATTTGCATTATAACAGAAGAATAAGGTATCTGCAAAAATAAAGTGCTGCAAAAAAAAGTAGAAGCAAATTTCCGCGAAATCAGAGGTTATAAATATTTATGATAATTTGTATTGATATTTACAGGTTTTCGAGTGTTCCATACTACATTTATAGTCCACGGCTAAATCAATATATATATCTATGGACTCTCCACCCAACGGTCCAATGGTATCAGAGTCACCTATTGTGGCTCCTTCTGATTCTGAAACCAGCGGCTCCACAGATCTTTCCCATTCTTCGATCCTATCTAATTCCATCGCCGTAGAGCAAGTGAATGGACTGAAGGAAGCCTCCAGCTCGCTTCTAGTGCCGTCGAAGGCCCCCGAAAGCATTCAGTACAAACTCGAATCCCTAGAACAGTTCCAGGAACAACTCAAACTCCAGCAAGAAGAACTCTTTAGACAACAGCGAGAATTACTACTCCATGAACAACAGATCCTAGTTACTTCATTGCCCTCGGTTTCCACCCCTCTACCACTGAACAACTGGTCTTTCACACAGGGCTTGGTTATTGGCCAATTGAGTGTGATCCTAGTTATTGCAGTATTCATCAAGTTTTTCGTTTTTGCAGATCACGCCTCCACTACTTCTGGAACAACCAGTTCGTCCTCCAACTCGGCGGCCGGAGTTATCATCAACAGGGATGAGATAAAGAAAGAAGCCGATGGTTCGGAACTGACATCCGATGCTACGCTGAAACTCAACACTATTTTAGAGAAAACCTACTATGACGTTTCCACGCATGCCCCAGAGCTGTTGGATTGGTTCACAGTTCTCATAGCACAGGCTATCCAGCAGTTGAGAGCCGATGCTTTGGTGGCTGATAACGTTTACCACTCGCTCAACGATTTCCTACAAAACCTGTCATTGCCAGACTTTCTAGATACTATTTCGTTGACGGAAATAGATGTAGGAGATGATTTCCCCATCTTCTCTAATTGCCGAGTAAAAAAGAACAGTTTGGGCCGATTAGAAGCCAAAATTGACGTTGATTTGTCTGACACCTTGACCTTAGGGATTAAGACCAAATTGCTTCTCAATCATCCTAGGCCGCTAACCGCAGTACTCCCTGTCGAATTATCGGTGTCTATAGTACGTTTTTCTGCTTGCTTATCAGTATCTATGTTCACCGACGAAGAGGAAGACGGTACGGCGCTTGTGTTTAGTTTCAGTCCCGATTACAGACTAGAATTCACCGTCAAATCCTTCATAGGTTCCAGAGCTAAATTACAAGATGTTCCGAAAATAGGTGAATTGATCGACAGTAAGTTGAGAAAATGGTTTCAAGATAGATGTGTTGAGCCTAAGTTCCAGGTGGTGAAACTTCCGTCCTTCTGGCCTAGAAGCAAGAACACCCGTGAACAGCCTTCATCAAGCGCTACAAATGAATTATGAATGATTACGTGGATATTATTAATATTATTGTTTGAGATGGAATTAAAATCTTCCACTTTATGCAAGTAATTTTGATTTTGGATCATCATCTTCTTCTTCAGAAGAACTTGAGTAGGTTCCCTCTGCACCTTCGTCTTCTTCCTCTTCAGATTCTTCTTCCTCTTCTTCAGATTCTTCACTCTCACTTTCTTCTTCAGACTCCTCGGCCTCCTCCGAAAGCTCACTGCTATCACTTTCATTATCGTTCCCAAAGAAATCGTCCAAGCTCTGTAATTGTTCTCTGGCAATCTTGGCTGTCAATGGTGCACCAGAACTACCTTCAAGTACTCTGGAGGACATAGAATGACTTGTAATAGGTGGAGTCATTGCTCTTGGAGATGAAGATGACGGACGAGATCTAAAGTCAGAAGATGATACCTTCGATGCATAGCTGTTAACATTAACTGCAACTTCTGTACGAATTGTAGAAGGTGGTAGCAAGCTGGGATCGGCCCAATTGATTGTGTTCAAATACTTGCTCAACAGCGAAGAGAACGAACTGTCATAGATGAGGTCCTTCATGAGAATTGGCTTGGGAGATTGTAAGAATAAGCATGCCAATTCAGATTTACTTCCACTGTCTTCGCTATCAAGCAATGCGCTTAGAAGTCTTGCCCTGTCTCTTGTATCAAAGCTGACATCGTACTTTGCTGAATGTAAAATGTGGTTGAACATTGCAGTTATAACTTCGTTCGGGATTGACGTTTTGCTGATCTCATAGCAGTACGTCTTGGCTGCTAATAACAATATCTGGTACCGAGCTGCCTCTCCTTCACTGGCATAATTTTTGATGAGAAGTCTAAGCACATCAGGGGCTATTTTATTTTGGCACTGGACGGTGAATTCTCCTATAATCCATATCATACGTGCCTTTGGTTCCAGTGCTATTTTATTTTGGGTCAATATTTGCGCTATGACAGCAGTTGTCTTGAGGATAACCCCATTGACATCTCCCAAGTTCTGGGATTGTTGGAGTAAGTATCTTATCAACGCTAATATTTCGGAAAGAATTGAGCCCTTTGTATTCTTGAGCAACCCGAGACACCATTTCAATATGCTCTCGTTCCATGCCGATGAAATTCTAGTGCAGTCTCCTATAGCTTTTATTGCCTTCCTGGCCACCCCGTTTTTGGGGAACTTTATGCTGTAGTATTTCAACTCTTCGAGAATGCTTCTGATATTATTTTCGTCCACTAATACACAAAGTATTTGCAACTTTGCACTGGCTGTAGCCAAGGAATCAGTTGGATATAAGAAGAATTTGGCATAGTATGGAGCAAAAACTGTGCTGTCCTTAACAGCTATGGATGTTATGACACGATAGGCGATACCCGAAACCTTTGTTGATTCAAAGGAATTAGTTGCAATTCTAAGAAGGGCCTTGTGGAGGCCAGTAGAGGCGAAATGCAGTGGAGGAGTCAAGGAATAAAATGCCTTAGCTACACTTATTACGACGACTTCCGACGTAGAGAATGCCAAAACATTCAATGATTCGATGAAAAGTGAATAGTCGTCATCATACGCGACTTCATAGTCCGAGTTCACGTATGGTGAAAAATCGTTGGGCATGTCAACGATCTTAGTTTGGCCCTCGACATGGACATATAACTTTGGTCTTGGGATAAACAAGCGGCAGTATTCGACCAAAATCTCGATCAAGAAGCATTGGGTCCATTCATCGAAATCAGCAATCAACGAACAGAGTCTGCGGAAATTACCATGAATAGGAACCCATTTTTTCAGCGCCTTAAGTGACGACCGTATACCATAATAGCATCGAAGGGCTGCCTCCACCACCAGAGTCTCGCTATCAGCGAGCAACTTCGTTAAATGCTCAAACAACTCTTTGCCATTGCTGTCGTCTAGAAGATAGCAGCTTTCTATGGCCATGGCAGTAGCACTTCGCACTAACGGAGAAGGGTCTGCAACTGTACGCTTAATAGTCAACAACACAATAGGTACTATGGCAAGAATCTTAATATTGGCCAATGCTCTAGTGGCCTTAGCCCGGACCACGGTATCCTTCTCGTTGAGCAACTTCTGGATGGAATTGATAGCAAGAAGTGCCGTATCAGGTTCGAGCTCGGCAAACTTGGTGACGTACACCAAAACCAAGTTCTTTATTTTAGTGTTCGACGATGTAATGTTCTTAACAACATCCGCAAAGTACTCAAGCACGTTCTCTCCTTTGGCCATGAGGTAGACTACACTGCGTATCCCTCTTAGCGTGTCGCTTTCTACTCTGGAATTTAAGAGTTTGGAGATTTCCTGTGGCGGGAGTTTCTGGGTCGAATCCGATAGTCTGGACGACGCCGAGGCCGCGGCTTCGATCGTCATGTTCTTGGCCGCCTCCAAGAGGGAGGTGAGCTTACCCAATGACTCTGTCATGGTGTGGAAGCGTAGATTAGCAGAGAGGAATAAGGCATATTTTCTATTGACAGATTTAAATCGGTATCAATATATGGATTTGAATTTGTATAATCGGTTGGTGCACGTAAAAATGGGTATTATATTGATGGAGATATATGGAGATTTATGGAGATACTGGAAGAGACTGAATTAGGTACATTATGCTATTCTGGTTGTGTAGTACTTTATATGTCGAAGATGGTCTTTGGAATTCATTATTTATGACAAAAATTACTTTGCTTTTATTTTTAATATTTTTTTTTGAAGTTTTTCTTATGACGTTCCTCTTATAGAAGCACATTGTTATCTCATACCAAATGCTGGTTTCTTTAAGTTGATGTTCATCTTTATCAGGGTACATTTTATTATATATATGTTGGTGTTTATCAGTTTACAATTTTATTATATATATCAGTTGGTGCTTATCGATTTATTTTTTTTTTATTATATATATTAGTTGATGCTTATCACTGTACAATTTTCTTATCTATCCTTTCCACTATGATCTCATTGATTTTCATATTTATACTTAAGCGTGTCAATCCACTCTTAAGATGTCCATACTTATGCCTTTTTTCAATGTGTATTTCATTCCATGGCGTTAGAGTGAATAATATGCAAATTGAATACGGTAAAAAAGTACCACGTAATGTTTCTTCTTTTCCAACTGTTAATTCCATTGCATCGTATTCATTGTGATAATTATGATAATCATGAAGCAGTAACAAAATACTACACTTTTGTACAATTGAGTAAATAGTATTTCCTTACATTTCAATAATTCCGATATCATTAATTTATTTGTAATTATTATAGGACTGTAAGATATTTCGTATCTGTTTTATTGTCCACCTTGATAGTCATATTATCCCATTTCGCACAATTTGTAGCTAGTATAATCTTTACTTCCCTTTTACTTCCTGGTTAACTTAGAAGCAGCCTTCTTAATCCGCTTACCAGCAGCAAGGTCCTTCCGCATCTTTATAACTTCCTGAGGGAAGAACTCCTCAAGTGTTGTTTGCTGAGATCTTCTCTTGTTCATGTCTCGTATAAGAGGCACCATCACATCATCTACCTTCTGTTGTGGCCATTTGACGTTGTACATCAAATACGACCGAACCTGGTCGAGATCAGGAACTCCCCACTTAAATTGAGTATCATCGTGATCCACTTCAGGATGTTTGTATGCATCAGAAATAGCGTGATCTGGAAATGTTTCTGGTAAAAATAGCTTCCCATTCTTTATTTTAGTAAGAAGACTCTTCTTTAAACTGGTATTGTTCAGATCATCGTTGACAACACTTTGAG
The DNA here is from genome assembly GCA_030463055.1 of Lizanozyma gosingica. Classification (NCBI taxonomy): domain Eukaryota; kingdom Fungi; phylum Ascomycota; class Pichiomycetes; order Serinales; family Debaryomycetaceae; genus Lizanozyma; species Lizanozyma gosingica. Next base: position 24,298 of record JAKVQZ010000109.1, on the reverse strand, counting down.
TATTTTTATCGAACCATTTCTTAAATTCCTCTAATGTTCCAAATTCTGCTAGAATTTCCATTCCTAAAACTGGCCCAATCCCTTTTATACCTTCAGTGTAATCACTTCCAAGTAGTAATGCCAACTCTATTAACCTATCCTGTGACAACCCTAACTGACCCTCTATATCACCCATTTGATAACATTCGACATATTGCTTCTGGTTAAACATATTCTTGTAGACTCTATCTCCTCCAAATAAGAAGCAATCACTATCGTCCGTAATAATACCGTCAACAAGTTTTAGCTTGAGCAATTCTGCGCATTGCGCTTCAGCCTCCATGGGCGCCGTAATGTATGGAATACCAAAACGTCTTAGAAGCTCTTGCACGTCTTTGATCATTGTTTCTGTCACCTCGTCTGAATCTCTCTTGGCTTTCTGTAGCTGCTCTTGTAACAACTGTTCGTCAGTCACAACAGAGTTAATTATGTCTTGATTTAAACTCGAATTCACAGCTAACTCCTGTCTAAATTTCTCATGATCAGCCTCTTCAGTGTTCATCTGCCTAACTAAATCATCTTCTTCATCTTCCTCAAAAGCGTAATCAAATACCATGGGTTTTCGGCCCTCTTCTTTTTCTTCCAAATCCTCTACTTGCACAACTTCAGGTTCAGCTTTCGACGGATCTTGAATTTCCTGCACTTCATAGACATCCATATCAACCTCATTATCCGAGCTTCCTGATTCCTCGAGCATTGCTTGGGCTTCCTTCCAAGGAATAATTTCATCTTGCTGTTCAGCAGGGTATGAGTATTTATCCTTGGTGTAGGGAATTTCCTGATGAGGGTTTGAATTTGTAAAATCCTCCTCGAACCATTGAGGTATAACGTTCTGCTCTCTTTGTTTCTGCTTCAATTGTTGTTCAGTATCATCAATTTTGGTTTCTTCCGAGTTTTCTTCTTCCCCGATGATTGTAACAACAACCAGTAAGTCATCATTCTTGATCAGAGCGACTTCTTCAGATTGCTTGTTAATTGAAGTCTTGCTTGTATTATCCTTCCTAATTAGTGAATTTTGAGAACTCGAGAATTCTGATATGGAATATTTACTGTTACTATCCTCGACATTAATAATTTCAGGTTGTAAGATAGACTGTTGAGTGGTAGAATCGTTCATTGCAATGGGCACTTCATTTTGTGTTGATTCGTTTGGTTTTCGACCAAATTTCTTCTCATGCACTTGCAGAATAGTAGATATTACTGGCGTGAAAACTTCAGTCTTAGTTGATATTGATTGTTGGAATTCTTTCCCATTGTAGGGCTTGTCTGTGATGTTTGTGGTAGCTTTTATATTTCTTGGACCAGCCAATAGAGAGTATTCAAAGGAAAATTCATTGGATTTAGACGGAGTTATGGGCTTCTCGAGTTTCTTCACTTTCATGATCGGAGTATCTTTTGGGGTCTCGTATTGGTCGTAAAGAGATTTAAGAAAATGCTCCTGCTCCTTCCTTTGATCTGCTGAAACAGGAATCTCGATTTTAAGTGGTACTTCCTCAAACTCTGATAAACTCTCATCATCCGAATCCTGTTTTACGGGTTCGCTTTTCGTGGTGGTAGATTCCCTCTTTGTTTGAGGTGGCATAAGGTGACTGCCTTTGTCTATTTTATCTTCGCCTTCCTCGAGCACGATAGGCTTGTCCAGTGTAGAACCCACATCTTTGACCAATGACAATGTCCATCCGTCGTCATTTCTCACCAAGGAGTACTCTCTATCCTTCTCACCAGCCACTCTTTTGGATATCGTGCTATCTTCGCCCATGCCACTGATTTCCATAAGTCGCTGGGTGAAAAAGTTTCTTTTCTGCACCTGGTTGATTTGAAACTTGGAGAATTCCATTTCATCCGGGAACATCACCTCTAACTGCTCCTTATCGAAGCCCATTCTCAATCTCGACTTGAGTCGCAAATGGGAAAGGATCATGTATTGTGTTTCTTTGGGGAGATCATGGAACTCTTTGGAGTGTGGATCAATGGAGTTAATGTTGATTCCATCCACCATGTCGAAATCAAAATTCTCCTGGTAATCCTCGTCCGGCAAAATTCTTGAATCTTCAGTTGAAACCTTGAATGACTTTAACTTTGGCAAATGGTAGTCATCCTCTCTTCTGAAGGGCTTTTTATCGGAAACTTTGGAGGTAACATTAAAGTTCTGTAAATCCTCAAAGTACACTTCATCTTCGTCGGAATCGATTGTAGCTTTCTCTAACTTACGTTTCCTGGTATTTTCCTGTGATCCTGTGGCAATTCGCTGGAGCTGAATTGCTAGTAACTTTTTTGCCGCTGTATTAACGGTATCTCTGTTTCCCTGTCTTCTGTCTTGTCTTTTCCTTATAGTCTCTCTTTTCAACGCTGGTGCTCCACCATCAAAGACTAATATGGGAAATATGCCATGGTACAAGAGCTTGCAGATTCTTCTGAAGAAACCAACGATATGGGCGTGAGGAAGTACTTCTCCCTTGTCATCTCTGACTGCTTTCAAGAACTGGTATATCCAAATGGAACCGTCTACGGCGAGCTTTTTTCTCAGTAGGGCGTCTAGTTTCACCGGTCGGGCTGTTGGTCCGAGGATGTTCCATAGCGAATGCACACCCATTGGACGATTAGATAGGGTAAGTAGTAGAGATACTAAGTGGTTAGATAAGAAAGAGAACACTTCTAACAGAGAGAGTTCAGTTATGGGAAATATTGTTACTTAGTATAATTTTTCGCGTGTATTTACCAATATCTAATCAGTATAACGTATAACTGAAATGTGATTAAGTCTTTTTATATAATATATACTTTTAGATAAATCGAGTTTAGTACCTCCTACGTCATTAGTAAGTAATTTCTGTCAATTGATACGTTAGCACTGTTCTAGCATAGTAATCCTCCATGTCTATGCATTGATTTTAACAAAACTGCTGCGTATGCTGTGCATTCTGTAGTTAGTATTGATGGATTCTTCAAATCTCATTCTACGCTTTAACTTAAATCGTTAAACTGTTTCAAATAATCTATAATTTATTTAACTTCTCTTATAAAAAAAGCTGAGTAGGAGTCTTAGGAGAAGTGGATTTATTGACGATTGATTTCACTCCTAATATATCCAAACCCTCTACTATGATACTTCAGTGTGAAATGTACTCCACTTATTCCTGAAGTTTCCAATTTTGTGGGTGCAAAAAAACTGGGGCATACAATTAAATAAACCCATTGTCCGTAAACCTACAATAAATCAGCTCTTTGATTTGCACCCACTAAACTAAATGATTACCCAATATATAACTTTCCTTTTATCTTCTACTTTCTTTCAATATCCAGTATTAGTGTTAGTTTCATATGTGCTATATAATTTGAATAACGAAGAAATAGTAATGCCATGGGTCAACCCCCATGCTTTTCATAGGGGACCACATGTATCGCACTTAACGTTGCTATTGCCTGTAGAGCATTCCGCCCTGAATTTGCCTGAAACAGGGGTTTCCACACGATAAGGCTCACTCCAACTGCTGCAAATAGTACCGCACGCAGAAACGCAGTACTGCTTCCTAAGTTTTGCCCAGAACATGTACAACTGAGACCATACTTGGGTAACATTTTTATTATCAACAACACTACAACCAACAGTTTTCGGGATTCTGTAAGAGCGACTAAGTTTCTCCGATGTGTTGGCTTGCATTACCGCTAGTTCATGACCATTCAAGTTGCTTCTGGTTTTGAATTTAATTGGTAAGTCTCTGAAACAATCACCTTCAGGATTCTTTTCGCAATACATGCAACAGGATGCTGGACTCCATGACGACCATTCATAGCCGCTTTCGACAATCATGTATTGTGCATAATAAGCAGCCTCGCAAGTTCGTTTTTCAAGTTTTGCACGCTCTTTATCAAAAGTTATATTCGTTATAACAATGTTAGACAGTTTAACGAGGATGTTATAGTCACCCTCGAAAGCATCTTTAAGCACATGTGTGTCAATACTGTTGTGGGAATCTACCTGGTGGATTTTAGAAGCATAAGGATATTCCTGGAGAATAGCACAGGTTGCAAGATAGACATGGTAAAGAAGAAGAAAAAGTATCATTATGGGACATTCAATGGACGTACAAAAGTAACTATCGTATCGTGTGAAATAATTTGGTTAGCATTGGAGGGCCTGGTGAACATTATATAAATTACCAATGGTTAAATATTAAATACAGGTCAAAAAGCTTCTGAAAAATGTTTGTAGTCATGTATTTCCTCCAAGTCAAATTAAATTTCTCCTTCCAGAAATCTTTCCGAGACACATGAACCCCTGCATCTCGTAGAGGTTACATACTTGTGTGATAAGATGGAGGGGGCTGATGTGTCAGACAGCCAAGAAATTCCGGGGAGGCTATCAAAATCATTTACAAAACCTACTAGAAGATTTAAGTTCAAAACTCCGACAAATTGGGCTAGAAAAAAGCATGTACTAGGCCCTATCCTTTTCGCAACTAAGTACCAGTTACCATCCTCGTTGGGTAGAACAACTTCTCCCTTGATCTGCCAAAACTAGGCTGTCCCCTTTTAACCGAGTCGTACTTGTATCTAAATGTTCTATCTTGTAATATTCGATTTAAGCATTTTCGGGGCAGTTTCTATGTAAGAGCCGTATCTTTAAAGATAAATGAAACTCGTATTTTTTGCACCCCCGCACCTGTATTCAAGATTAACAATGAACTTCAACGCATCGGATCTGCAAGTTGTGAAGAATAGGACTTTAACATAATTAGATCATGCCACAGCTTACCAGACATCTGGTGTTTACATAAGTATGAAGTAGGCTGAATTAAAAAGTGGTCTCCTTTCGAAATAAAATAATAATCTTTCCGTTCCTGCACAGAAATAGGAGATTTCGAATTCACGCGCTTAAGTTACGCCGAAATAAAGCTAGTTACTATTCTATACTTCGTAGTCACCATTGCTAAATCTAATAAGCTACGGCACACCTTGGCAATCTACAGGAGAACGAGGATGTATAGAAAAAGGATGCTGAATGTCACTTCTTGTTTATGATTGTCCTAGCCGTACTAGAAAGTGACAAATGCAATTTGCAATAGAAGAATATTGGACATAACAGCTCTCGGGTATTAGGAAAACATGTTCTGTATTTCTGGTCTCAAGATATGAATTAGTGGTCCCTGCAAACCAATTGCTCATAACATTATTAAGGAGTGTGTATATTTAATAGATGATAGATGTCCTGAGGTAAAAACACACGGGTTTGTTATTCATCAACAATATCTTGTAATCTTTGCGAAAAGTTTATTTTTTCGGCTGCAAAACAGGTGCATGACCTTTAAATATTCGTATGTATCAAAGAATACCGAAAATATTCTAAGTTAGGATATCAAGATAAATAAGCTACTACAAAACCAATCTGATTGGCGGCTGAAAAGCATCTTAATGAAAAAGCCTATTTACTTCATTTCTTCGGAAAAACTATATAAAGGGCCTAATTTTACTACTTTGTAGAAAAGATTAAGAGCTAAAAGTAAAAACTACATAGTATAGTATATTTCTTGCAATGTTACTTTGGTACCTTATTTCTGCTGTATTGCGGACTAGCTCATTTGTCAATTGTGCTGCAATTGAGAGACGTGGAGATGGTGTCAATCTTGTTGTTGTTGAAAGCCATACGAGGTTGATACGCCTTTGCTCAAGGAAGCAATGACTGAAGGATTCGATATTTTGGTGAGTGATTCCAATATTGTGATTACTAACATTACTTTTCCAGAAACACAGGCAAATCAAACGCTTGGCAAAAGGGTGTGTGAAGCAGCTTACTACGATCAGTATCAGACGGTCAACAAGGGTACATGGTGGTCACCATGGTACCCTGTTTCATGTTGTCATTACTGTGGTAAGAATCCAAATGGAAGATGTACCATTGATTTTGGTTATTCTTTCACCTATACCTGGAGTGTATCTCCGCAAGTCGGTTTAAATTTCGGTGCAATTCTGGCCCAATCTGGTTTATCGATTCAAAAGAGTTTTCTGACGACAGATTCCTTACATTGTCAATTTCCAGGTTCGGACCAAGTGGGTCAGATTTGGTATCAAATGAATGTGTACTGGGCAGATGTACAGAAGCAAAGCTGTGTATCGGCCTGTGGAACAATATGTGGTGCGTGGAGTCGATTCTACAGGGTGAATGCACCTATCAAACTGGCTGTTAATATAGGATGTTCAACGGGTTTTGCTAACGTCAATTGTGATGCTGGTAGCAGTCAAAGATGCAGTTACAAGGAGCCTTGAGTCTTATTATTGCCTTATTGACTTTATTCCCATTAATGAGGAATTAAGAAAATTTGCAAGTATTCTTTTTTTACATTTATTATTTTTCTGTTTCACATACCTAGATAGCGGTATTCATTATGAATGAATTAAAGTGTTAAAATTAAAGGTGTTCATTCTTTAGTGGTCTTGGCTTCAAGCCAATTCGATTTCGACACTGGGATTACACTACATCTTTGGCGTCGTTGCAGTAAGTGTTTATTAAGTAGGCTAAGAGATCTACATATAAGTCAGTTACTGGATTTCAGATCAAGATATCACCATTGTGCCTATGTCAAGAATAAACATTCCTGTAAGCTTTAAGCATCTCTCTCCAATAACACTGTCGTCATATTCATGATATAATATAGACCAATTCGGAAACTGATGTCGTATATTATGTCGCACTTCTCTCGCAGCTTTGGGTGCAAAAACTTGGTCGTCTAAATGGCTGGAACCTTTTGAAAACACTGTTCTTCCTCTATACCCAATTCCAATCATGAGACCCCGAGAACACAGAATGGAAGATAACGAGGATGATATGGTCGAGCTGTGCATTTTTTACGAAAAGAGTGGTGAAATCACATACCAAAATGAGAATCCAACCGCAGCGCCTATCACCCAAAATACAACTTACCAGTTGCAAACAATACCTGGTCCTGTAGTCCTTGGTGATCTTTACTATGGGAGACACAACTCAGTCACTTGCAAGAGCCAAAATCCAGGGCAGGGCCAGGGTCAAAATTTCGTGAATGAAGTGTACTTTAGGGAACCTGGCCGAAGATTTCGAAATCTGAATAATACGTCCGAAGTCTCAGACGATCAATACAAATCTCCACCAAAGTTCCCTGACTCCTTTTCGCCCCGAAAGGCTGCAAAGATGTCATTTGAAGAGAAGGTTCAAAACTGGCTTTCCAGAATTCCAGGAACTTTGAACCATGCATTTCCCCTTGCCGAATGTTATCCTGCCACAGTATCTTCTGCCAGCTCGTATGATGCCAGTATTTCTGAAATAGACTTTGGAAATTCCGACCAAATCTTGGAGCGACAGTCCCAAATAATCACTAAACTCACCAAGAGACTCTATCGCTTGGAGGTGGTGGTCGACGGCAATACTCACCAAAGAAAACATTCTTCAAATGATGAAGATATTGCGCTGTTATTGGAAACCACGAATGCTCCGCCTGCTTATTGGTGGAACAGAAGAACTGTTAATTATGAATTGGGCCATTCGTATACCACTTATGGTGGTGGTGTACCACCTGTTAGTGTCCACGGGGAGTATTCCAATGGGTTTCCAGAAGAATCCCAGGAGAAATTCCATCCTGAATTAATCAAATTACTAGAAGATTGTCATTGAGAAGCGGTAGTACATACTAAATGAATATGGCCATCTCGGGTACATTGTAAGTGGTTTCCTCCTCAGGTGTAAGGTCTTCAAATCTGGGATAGTATGGAACCATGCTGTCGCTGCTGTAAATTAATGCTTGGTTAAACATCTTCCAGTAGGGGGCCCGAACCTTTCTAGCTGGATGGAACAACCCACTCCATAAGTAATTGGAAAACAACCCCATACCCACAGAAAGTCGGAGTGCCTCTATGGCCTCCAAAATTCTGAATATAACATGAGGCGATGTTTCAAAGATATTTGGAAATAGAAGATTAAGATAATGCACCATAACATCGTAGTAATCATCATATGACAATCCAACACAATTCACCGCTATATGTTTAACGACAGTAGCTGCTGTTTGACGGTGGACTTGGTCCCTATCTGTTAAGGCATCCTCGATCAACGGCGAAATTGCATAAAGGTAATCCTTTGTTGTTTCCCCATCGATGTATTCAAATAGAAAACTGAGCGACTTCAATATACCATTCTGAATATTCTTGTCAGGAATTCGATACTCATTCATTAAGGCAGGCAACACCGTGTATGGAAGACAAGCCTCTGCCACAATACCAATAGCCACAGCTGTACACACTCTTAATTGACGTTCTTGAACTCTCAAGTTATTCAAAAGCATCACTAACACATCCTGGGGTCCTATTGTCCTAGCTATAAAGCCAAAAGTGTTGTTAGCAGCAATTCTGATTCGCTTCTTTGTTGATTTCAACATGTCAAGCATCTCAAATGATATTCTCATCCATTCTCTAGCATTTATTGTATCTCCACTCTTCTGTGCAATCATCCCTACCAACTTAATACTTGCTTCCTGTACCTTTTCCTGTCTATTCTTCAAAATTGGAGTAATGGTTGGGAGTAATTGATTAATAGAAGGATTGTCCATATTATACATAGATGACTTGTCCATGCTCTCTAAGCAAGCATGTAATGCGCTTATTATGGATCCCAAAACTTCAGGATAAACTTCACCTAACGATTCGAATAAAACCAATATAAGCTTCATGAGAAGCGTATCGTCATCCCTATTGCATTGCTTTATCACAGGAGCCATTATAACAATTAAATCTGTGGCTTGTTGTCTAACTTCAGGGTTCTTGTTCTTGACTCTGTACAAGATTGTACTTATAATTGAATCAATATGAGGAGCCATTCGTTCTTTCATAATGTTAGATAAACTTTTGAACGCCTGCAAGTAAATCTTATCCCGGATTGATTGTTCCTGAAATGCATAGAGAACTCCATCAACTAAGGAATATTCTAATTGAGAATCGAGTCCAATTAAATTGTCAGGAGAGCTTGTAATCATAGCATTTACTGCACTGATACTAAGCTTTCTTAATGCCTCATTTTCATCCTTTGAATAAATAATAATAGATTCCAAGATATCGAGAAAATCGAACTTGTTGCCTAAGCTGACAGTGGCATCAATAACAAGTTTGTTTAGTTTCTGTGAATCGGCTGCCAACCTTCTATTCCAGAAATTCTTAAGGAATGGGTTAATGATAGTCTTCTGATATGTGGGGATAAGTTGTTTTGATAATGGCAATTTAGGGAGTATCAGTAGAACTGTCTTCTTCATATCCTCATCAGGTGAATTGAATTCTCGCAGAAGAGTTCGTGTAATTTCCTTCGTATAGTAGTTCGAATATTCTTCGTATGAGGGGTCACGCTCCATAAGTGGTATTATAGACCCTATTGCCCTTAGAAAGCTTGCTAAGCCCTTACCTCTGTGTTTTTTCAAACCCAACCATAAATTCTCCAATGAGCCTTCAAATGAGTCAACACCATAAGGGTAGACACTATCAGCTAATTGCGATATTGTTAAAGCAGCAATTGTACGAACCTGTAGCTGCTCATCCTGCAAGCAAGGCTGAATAACTTCTGTTAACTGCTTTAAATATGGAAGAATTGAGTTACCATTCCCACCACCAAGAAGAACACCTAGTTGCTGGATAATCTTAATTCCTGTATGTCTTGCCATCCAGCTCTTTTTTGACTTAACAACTGCCCTCAAAAATGGTAAAAAGCTGACCAATCCAAGAGTGTTGGCAACTATGGCAAATACTCTCGAAGTCAAATTTCTAACATATTCATCCACACTATCTAAATCGGGTCTCAAATTTGCAATCATCGTAGCTAATCCTGCAGCTTTCGACAAACTTGCTATGATATCTCTTGCTTCTAATCTGAGATTAAAGTTTTCATCAATCAAGAGGGGAGATATAACAGTCAATATTTTTTTGGTGTAGGGTCTAACCAATTCATCCAATTGGAACATAATACGGCCAGTCAATTTAACCATCAAGTGTCTTTCATGATCATCTAACTCAGGCTCGAGAAGTAAAGGAAGTATGGCATTAAAAAGGGCTTCTGGGCCGATTCTCCTAGCATTATCAGTTAACTGTCTTAAAGATCTCTTTCTGGAGATCTGGGACCCATTTTTCACTTTTAACAAGAGAGTTAACACTTTCCGTTCCTGTTTTGATTCGGCAGTCAATTCTTCTTCCTTTTTATTCAAAACGGCAAAATGCTTCCTATCTGACTCTTTATGGAATTCGACACCGGCGACGCTACTGGTCTCTATGGGCAATTCCTTGACCAAATTGTTAGTCTCGGACATAGTGTTTTCTAAGGATGGTGGGACATAGTATTCGTTCGAAAGTGCTATTATGTCGGGATGGCTGTCTTGGCTCATAAATTCTTGAGGAATCTTGATTTTGGCATATTGCGGAGGGAGGATCTTATCTAGAATTTCATCTGTCAACGGTATACCATTGATCACAGGCACTTTGGAGTTTGTTTTCAACAAGTTTCTTAGTAAGGTCGATTCGGAAGTTAGAGCAAGTTCCTTATTCTTATTTCTTTCGTATTCCTCTGGGGTCACATCCCATCGTATTTTCCGTTTTCTCGATACGCTCTGTTGTTCATTCTCTATGACTTTGACACTAGTCAAATTCTCCTTCTTCAATTGATCTTCTTCTCTTTCTAGGTTTCGCTGTTGCATTATCTCCTTATATGACTTGTTGGCGCCCATTTCCAACGAAAGATTGCGCTGAGCTAACCCTCTTTTCTTGTAGTCATTCTGCTGAAGAGTATTGGCAGCTACTGCCTGGATGCTTTCCTCAATCAACTCATCTTCCCTGTGCAATTCGCTACGAAGCTGTTTCTGCAAAGTGTAGCCGTCCACTAGATTCTTTTTCCTTTCCACAGACATATTAACTTATTATACCACAGATATACAGTGGAATATTATCTAAGTAGAAGAAGAGGATGAATGGTTTAATATACATTTTCGGTTTAAGCTTCTCGATTTATTGTGAATTCAGTTCCAGGAAAAATTGATTCCATCGCAAGTACTTTTCTACTTAAGAAACCTACTAAAGAAACTTGTACAAGCCGTTACTGTAAAATGGCCAACCAAAATGCAGACTTGTTGCTTAGGCGATTGCTTCAATTAAAGGAGAGCTCTCCCTTCTATGTTGTTCTTGATTCTTTGTCGCAGGGAGCACAGTACTTTATTGATGAAATAGTGTATGAGAACCCCAAATCGCACGTCATTTACTTATCGTTTGAAACCATCAACAGGCCCAACTATGCGGCTCAATTCATAGAATGCTTGGGGAAATCACCAGACCAAATTATTGAGAGCGTGGTGCAATCAGAGAGCCGTATATCCAAGTCATTGGTGATTGTGGACTCGTTGAACTACATACCAAAACACCAGATGACGGACTTTGTCAAAGGGCTAATGAGCCCTTCGTCAGTTCTCGTGGGGGCTTTCCACACAGATATTCCTGAATGTACGGAGCCTAAGTTCCGCAACTACCCTTCGAGCCATCAGTTGTTGCACTTTATGGCTACTTCGCTTTTCACGGTGGAAGCACTAATTGAAGATGACCTAGAGGAGACCGTCAGCAATGAAACCGCACACTTGTACATAGCGAGCTCGTCTGCATTGAACAACAGGAAGTTCAAGCTTTTGGTGTCCAATAGACGAAAATCTGGTCGTACCATAAGTTATGATTTCATTATGGATACGCAGTTGCACACTGCTGAGCTAATGAAGGAAGCTGCCGCACCAGTGGAGGAAGACGATAGTTTGTTGAAGGATTTAACCACATTTAACTTGACCACCAGTTCGAAGCAGAAACTCGCAAGGGAACAGGTTGAGCTTCCGTTTATGGAGGCACAGGAATCCCTAGGATCTATGGGAGGAGCTATTGTTTATGAATTTGAGAAGGACGATGACTACGATGAGGAGGATCCATATGAGGACCCATTCTGAAAGGCTGTAAAGGGTTTGGTGTAAGGTGGTATAATGTATTAGTTAAGCGTGGGAATGGTATGCGTAGTGTGCAATCAATAATTTACCATATGTTCAATCAATAATTTGTTTTACTGGTGCATTTGCTTTACTTCAAAATAACTTAAGGTATAAACACAATAATACACATGGTAGAAATGTAATGGATAGTTCCATATTAAAGTTTTACTGGATATAATGAATATAATGCGATAAAATATGAATACACAATAAATAATAAATAATAAATAATAAATAATAAATAATAAATAATCCAATCCTCTTTATGTCCTAACTTCTCAATCCCCGAAGTCTCCGTACCAAGTCCCAGTCATCGTGCGTCTTAGCCTCCTCAATCTTCAGAGTTATACTTCTGTCCCATTTATTCCACTCATTGTAAGTCTTGAAGTACCTTGGGCCAAACTCATCACTCAGTCGCAACTTCCTCAGATCGTGACCACGAGTGCAGAACCACGTTCCTGACCGGTTCCAGAACCCGACACCCTCTAAAGACTGGCATCTGGAGAGTTCTTCCATCGTAGGCACTCCCTTGGTCATCAAGTTCAATTTCTCCCTCTTCATGTCTTCCAAGTAGAGTGCTGGCACAATGATGCGAAGAACCTTCTCCGGAATAAACCGGGCCAATGTCCCAGCGTCAAAATGAGAGTAGTGATATTCGGAGTCCAAGTTGGATGACTTGCGAGGGAACTGGGAGTGGAAGAAGTTGGGTCTTTCCGGAATAATTCTATGGACTCTAAGCAGTTCTGAGTTTTTGGAAAACCATTCTTCCATGGTTATCATGAAAGTTCTCGCTATCAGTTGCACTTCGTTGTCGCTTATCTTGTTGCGCCGTATAACATTTTCTTCCACGGGGATTGAGTCGTCAAATATGGTCATTTTGGAGGATGTAGATAAGAAATAAAGAGATATACGAAATAATTGTTATTTAGCTATCGTGCGAGATCACTTGTATATAAATGAAGACGTCTTACATTAAAGCCCGGACCGGACTTCGGCACAGAACTGGCGAGTTATTTACACCACTTTGAATACGGGGTAGATTTGGCCATAACGGCGTTTTTGCGATGCTGAAAACGGCAACTGGGAGCGACCACTCATACGAGGGAAATTAATCGCATGAGGACATGAGAGTGCACTGTTAAGGGTAAAGGACACTTTAGTAGCATATAATTTGCAGTACATTATAGTGTATAACTAACAACATCTATCATAGTACATACAAAATTGCATAAGCAGATATACTTGGTGGATGTATGTAATATCGTACTATGGATAGTGTCGTAAGGTATCGTTTAAATTTAATAATGAAGAGAATCAAAAATGGTGATATTCGTTATTCGTGAAAGGTTCTTCGTTTAGTCAACATGTGCTTACACTTCCAACATGTAGTTCTAGCTCGGAAAACAGCAATTTTACACTACCGTTGGTTATTCTGAGCCTACTTACAACTGTTCTGCTTACAACTGTACGGTATATGCCAGATATATATGAACGATATACTCTAGATAATGTGAATCTTAATGATATCCACTTTATAACTTTATTTCTCTGAACTATCATTATTACCATCATCATTAATAGATGAACTTACCAGTGGGTTGGCTCTTCCAAGTTTCGACTTGAGCTTCTTCAAAACCGCTTTGACACCGCTCTGCTCGGAGGTCTCCTCAAACTCTTCTTCTGTCACCACCTTTTTGACTAAAAGCTGGTACATCGAGCCGAACGCAAGCGACATCACTGTGCATGTGAAGATAATGACGTTGTATGGCATGGAGAAATCGGGCGTAGGAAGACTAAGCACCAAACTGGTGGTTCTCACCTCATAAATTCCCCTCTTGTTCTCATCGATGATAGTAACAACTGCAGGATCAATAGCAAATCCGTGGTTGGCATCCGGAGGATATTCGTCTAACAACAAGATGGATTTGTCGAACTCATATGTCAATACGAGAGTCAGTCTCGGAGGTAAAGTTATAGACAACTCCATCTGGGCCGGTCTTTTCCGATCCACGGCTGGTTTGTAGTACATACTTTGCACATGAGTACTTCTGTCGATATCCGAAGTGTAAGAATTGGTTTCATTCTCGAAGGATACCACCATGCTACTCATGTAGAGTCTCATGTACCAAGGCAATGCTTCGAAGTAGACAAAAGTTGTGGTTGAGTCCGAAGGATTGGTGATTTCCGTTCTGAGACCACCGTGGTCCTGTGAATACCCGGTCAAAGCTCTAGAAACAAGGATTGGGGGCTTTTCAACAGGAGCAACTTGCATAGTGTTGCTAGATTCGAAGGCCAAATCATAGTCAATATCATCGTCAAGGTAGAAGAAGATGGTGTCCCCCCGGAGTTCATGTCTTTCCGAAGCCCCTTCGGACTTGTGCTTGACTAGCTGGACTTTCCAGTTTTGAGAATCTATATTGACACCGAGAATCGAACTGCGGACTAATCCACTGAACGCCTGGCCCTTAATTCTGCGTCCAAATACAGAAGCCAAATCCCAGCTGAGATCCACTGGGTCATCCAAGGGGAAACACTGCCATTGGTTATGGGATTTGGATGTATCACAGCGGAGTTCATCTCCCTTAACAGGCTTAGGGATGCCTCCCTCCTTCAGTTTCCGCAAGGATCTGATAACATCTACAATTGCAGTGACCGATTGTTCCATGCGCCAGTGACAGTTCTCTTGCGTAGGGTCGCATTCTGACGTGATGTCGATGGCCATGCTGTGCCATAATGAGTCAAAAACCTTGTGACCATCCAACAATGATGACACACCGGCCTTCCCTCTAGTAGGCAAGAGCTTGAGGAAAGGCGTAAGGTTTTCAGTGCAGATAGGCTCGCTCGGTAAAGCAGCCCGGATAATGTATAACTTGTTCCCCGGCTTCTGCAAGTAGTGAGTGCTCGTAATATCATTGGTTTTGTACTTGGGGTACGTTGTAATTGCAGGTTCTATGAAGTTCAAGGACGCGCAGAAAAAGCCAGACAATGCCTTGGAAAGTCGGAACCAATTGCGCTGGGCTTCCTTCACATCTTGCGCCTCGATCACCGTAAGAACTTCAACACCAGTTCCACCGCTTTTAAGTCCACTGCGAGGTAATGCACCCCATGTTTCGGAGTCCCACCAACCCTGGGTGAATCGCAAACGCAACTCGCGAGTATTGGACTGCTCGAGAATGGGCGCAAGCGCCTTAGGGAAGAATGTGAAGTGCTCTGCGCCTTGTTGTAAGGAAGCATCACAGGACGCATTCCAGTAGCGCAATTTGAGCGGCTCGGACGCAACTTCAAAGTCGAAAGATGCTAACAACGCATTCCTCGGTAACGGTTTGAGAGTGAGAGTCTCATTATACAGCGGATGTGCAGCTGCGCTTAATGCAAGACCCAATATCACACTCACCTGCCATAACACCGAGTGCCATGTCCACAACAACATCGGTGATATCTATTTGCGCTTTTATTATGCTTGTTCTTCTAATTGCGTGTGTTCGATCTGTAATATGTCATACATGCACTTTGAATGCGCACTGGAAATTTCGCGTGTGTCCGGGTAACATTATGGCTATAACTGTTTTGTATACAATCAGTAAAGTAAACAATCCAATTGATGAGAACATACATAATAACAAAACATATAGATAGCGCTTAGTAGGAGATGCTGATGTCGCAATATGCAGATGCCACACTACTAGAACAGCACAAGGAGAATGTCGCTCCACGAGCGATGGGCCGTCCGGCGTCCAAGCTTACAGCGACTATGAGACTCTCTCAGACTCAGCTTAAAGAAGTTCGAACCACGGAAAGAGAAGAGTTCGAAAAGAAATTGGCCTTGCTGGACATGGAAGACGATCCGCTCCAGATTTATGTGGACTACATCAACTGGACGCATACAAATTACCCTCTGGGTGCAAATAGCGAAAGTGGACTTTTGCGGTTGCTTGAGAAATGCACCTCTGCATTCCGAGATATCAACCACTATAAGAATGATCCTCGGTACTTGAAAATATGGATCGAGTACGCAAGATTCGCCGACTCCAAGCGTGATATCTTCATATATTTGGCAAAGAAGGAGATCGGTAGCCAATTGGCGTTATTCTACGAGGAATTTGCCCGTCATCTCATAGCCATGGACAAATGGAATGACGCTAGAGAAGTGTTGGAAATGGGTTTAAGGGCAAAGGCACTGCCATTTGCGCGTCTCACACAGAGCTATCTGCGATTTCTTGCAGAAGAGAAGGACAATGAAAACAGGATACCAAATTCAGCTCCACGACTGAATCGTCAGCCCTTACTAACAGTTGGAGCAACATCTGATCTTTCCCACAGCGAAAACATGTCGGGCCCTAGGAAGCGCCAAAAGATACAAGTCTTCAACGACAATATTGATCAGCATAATAGCATAAGCACACAGTTTCAGAGTGATCACCTGCCTGTCAGATATCCTGAAATAGGCTCATTTAACTTGAGAAGAAAGGAAAATATAATAAGCGCGGAGAAATGGTCAGGACAATTGCTTCGTCAGCAAAGCGGTCATGAGAAGCCAACAACAAAGTTTCAGGTTTACCAAGATGAACCTGAAAATGCTCCTCCAGAAGTCCAACGTACTTACGAATCAACTAAAAATGGAAATATAGTCACAGTTGTGAGACAATCGGGGAAAACTACTGAAAGAGTATATGTCAACATGCAATTGTTGAATTCAGAAGGAACAGGAGAAGAATTGTGTTTCGAAGAAGTGTTAGCTCGATTGGTGCAAAGAAGAGCACAAAGGAGACAAATCCATAATCCCTTGCTCGAAATGCCTCGAACTACGGCAGAAAGACCAATTTCAAAGCCACTCAATTCCCCAACAATGACTACCCATTCTAATACACCAAAGTCTCCTACAATCACAATGTACTCAAAAATGGCTAACCATGAAGTAATAAATATGTTTAATGATGCTGCACAGGAATTGAATTCTGATGATGAAGCATCTGTAAGACGTGAAGATACAACTACAAATTTTGATGGCTTTGTCACTGAAACTTTCACCATACCTCCCAAGCCCTTAGATCCTGAACCCACACCCCCAACTGACAAGGAAGAAAGCAATATCGGTCTGGCACCCAGCTCTCCTTTCTTAGAGATGCCCAGCATGAGTTTTATAGACTCTCCAGTCAAAATGTTCGATCCTCTCGATATTAATATGAGAACACAGTTATTGTCCCAACTTAGCATTCCGTTATCGATCTATACCACGTATCATAAGTCGGGCATCACTGCTGGTAAGTTTTTAGGATTGCAAGATGCCCTTAAGTCCAAGAAACCTGTTATTTTGGATATCTTTGGGAGTGATGGCCTCATCTCAATTAAGTCATTCTTGGGAAAAGGAGGCTTTGGAGTGGTATATTTGGGAGAAACAGAATCTGCTAGACCAGTTGCAATAAAGATGGAGAAACCTTCTTCTAGTTGGGAATACTACATTCTTTCACAGGTGCACAAGCGATGCCACACTTCCCTGGTAATCAAACCACGAGCGCTATATGAATATGAGGATGAAAGTTTCTTAATCTTGGACTACTATTCACAAGGAACCGTTTTGGATATTGTGAATTTCTACAAGCAAAAGAATGGCGGGCAGATGGGAGAAGAATTTGCTTTGTTTGCTGCCAGCCAGATTCTCAAATCAGTTGAAAAATTGCATAACGTAGGCATTATTCACGGGGATTTAAAAGCAGATAACTGCGTTGTTAATATCGACCAAAGTACAATTGGCAATTTAGAAGTTTGTGAGACAGATGGTACTATTATCTTGATTGACTTTGGACGATCGGTCGACCTCTCCTTACTTCCTGAAGCTACTCAATGTCTCAGCCATTGGAAGACAGACGACCAGGACTGTTTAGCTATGCGAAACAACAGTCCATGGAAGTATGATGCTGATTATTATGGCATAGCATGTATTCTTCACACGGTACTATTTGGAGAATATATCCGGACTACGACGTCTTCTTCTGGTACTTTACGTCTAGTAAACTCGTTGAAACGATACTGGGCAATCGAAATCTGGCAGCCTTTGTTTGAGTTTTTGATCAATCCATATGTTGGCGGTGATGTTGAAACTAAGCCATTACTTAGTCGCCGCCTTCGGCTGTACTACACTCAGATTGACCGGTATCTTTCACAGCCAGCACATGCAGCGAAGTTGTACAGTTCTCTTTCTGCCATTTGTGACGATCTCTCTGTACAGAACAGGATATTATAGAATAGAAACATACCAATCTTTAGTTGGTAATATGTTCCCCTGATAAGTTGACTGCGAAAAGCGCAAAACCAAGAGTGATATTTGCGCTACCAAAATTATAAAGGGCGCTACCGTTTGCCTTTTCCTTTGTCGGTTTTCTATGCGTTTTTGCGTCCTCTAGATTGTTTCGATAACTCGACGATAATGTGGAGATCTGCGAGGTCGCTTTTCTATGTGTAGGCCGAGGGGAAACCCACTAGTGCTAAGGATAAGGTGAGTGCGTTTCCAGCCCTAAAAACCCATGCACAGAATAGTCCACTGTAGACACAGGTTGGGGGTATGCGGGAGAGTTGGTGAGTGCTCCAATGTCGAACGGATGAGCTGGGATATCCTGTCTTTAGCAAATCTGAATGGCTGCGTTCTTACATTTGTGTGGAGGTACATAATTTAGTAGATATAGAGCATTAATATGGTCTTTAAAAAATCCTTACTAAAGCTCATTATTTGTGTATATCTCTGTGGACGGATTTGTAGGCTCTGTGGAAGATGTGCGGGTTCGGTCGGGGCATGGCTGTAGACTGTGATGTTTTGAATTTTAGATCCCAGGCATCATCATCAACGCATATACCGAGCCATCTCCGAGTCGGAAAATTTTGAGAACTAAGGAAGCATCTCACGCGTGTTAGCTGCACGCATATAAAGATCTACCGAGTACCAGTGTCAAGGTAAGGTTTTCATTCAGCGCTGGAGTTCCTGAATCGCTAGAAAATCACTACGGAACCATTGGACAATTCGGAAGTGGAGACGAGGCTCTTCCATACGGAATCTGGACATAAAGTGTAAAAGTCAGCCAATACATTGGTCCTTGATTTCATAAGTTAGTACTTGTTGGTGGTACAACAAGAGAATACTACATCAGCGATTTTGATATTGCGATTCGACAAGTCGGCTCCGATAACCCTGTTCTATAGGTGCGGTGTGATACTAGAGCTCTGGTTTTTTTTTGGAATTTATTCACTAACGCCGATATCAAGTGTTCCATAATAATAGATCAAGAACCATCCTATTACCTATTCTAACGGAAAAACTCTACTAAATCTCGCTACAATGTTATCTATGCCAAGGCTTACAATCCCTACACAGCTTGTTTCTGGATTGCATGCACAAGACTTTACCACTAATATCTTGGTAGTGGGAGGGGCATTTGCCGGATTATCTACCATCACCAGTCTCCAGAACCATATAACAGAAAGGTTCAAAGAAGCACAGGCACTACTATCGCAGTCTCCTTCCTTCCATCACAAGATATCAATTACGGTGCTAGAACCTCGTGCTGGTTTCCTAAATGTTCTAGGAATCCCCCATGCTGTTCTAGACCCAGAGTTTGCCCAATCGCAGTACATAGCGTTGGACGAACTCAAAGCCATAAATATAGAAACTGTACGGTCCCCTTTTCCCGAATTAATACAACAGGTGGATCCCCAGATCAAAGAAGTTCCGTATTCCATTCATTTCGTCCAAGGAAAAGTTGCTAAAATCCATCAGAACCACGCCGAGTACCACCTAGTGGGATCATCAGTCTTAAAACAAATCAACTTCGACTTTGTCATATTAGCGATGGGAAGAAACCGTAAATGGCCCATCACTCCCGATGCGTTAACTATGGATACGTTCTTGGACGAGATGATAAAAGCAAAAGAGACGTTCGAGTCCAAGAATAGCATTTCTGTGATAGGAGGAGGCGCCGTAGGCATAGAAATGGCAGGGTGTTTAAAGAGAAGCTTTCCTGATAAGCATATTCGTTTGATCCACCCACATAGCAAACTCTTATCGGAACCATTGAGTGACGAGTTCAAAGATATCATCTCTACGTCATTGACTTCGTACGGCGTAGATGTCATGCTCAACACCAGAATAAAGGAAGAATTACCAGGCGGAGACTTAGTAACTGCCTGCGGAAAAACCATTGTAAGTGATGTTGCATTATGGTGTACCGCATTTCGGAATAATTTAGACATTCTTTCAGAAACAGTGTTCGGTTCAGCCATTACCCCAAACTACAACTTAAAAGTTAATGAGTATTTGCAGGTGCAAGCTGAGGGGGTCAACTTGGACCATGTTTTCGCAATCGGCGATATAGTGGAACTCGACATAATAAAATCTGCAGGCTGGGCAATGTACATGGGCAGACAGACGGCCAACAACATCACCAGTCGCATCTTTTTCCTGGAATTGGTGGAGTCTATGCCTGATTTGCAAGCTATGCCACGAGGCATGGTGATTGTGGGAGGAAATGAAGAAATAGTCAGCGAATTGGGTGGTGTGGTGGAGGTGAATAATAAGCATTATGTCGAGGAGTATAAAGACTATTGCATGGGTAAAATCAGGGCAACTTTAGGAGTGTAGAGCGTAATTTTATATTCATGTTGTTATTAGATATGGCAGTATATTCATATAAATGATGTTGTTGGTGTACTTTTTTGTAGAGGGATTGAAGTAAATTATTATAGTTAACATTCAAAGGATGACATTTAAAGGTATTCAATAAATGGGTATTTTACTAAATGGTGAAAAATTATTCATTGGAGCATAAAGTGTTTAAGGTCTCTTTGAGGGACATATGCTAATTAAGAATTTCCTTTAGAAGTCGCTTATTTCAGTATTCTTTTCTCTTCTTATTGAGTTAGTTACACTAATATTGTCTAACATATTTGCATTCTCAGTAGTTACTTAGTTGAGGAAGCACCTGTAAAAGAGAGCATTAACGGGGCTTATAGTAAATCACCTATACGTTATTCCAGCATAAAGCCAAGTCATATTCTTTTGTATATCACCTTTACTTACATTATATTAAAGCATCTATTTTACTGCATCATCTGTGCTATAAGTAACTATTTATTCCGCTCCGGATTAACTTGGTTATACATATTTTCTGTATGCAGTACATTTGATTTGTATCCCAACTATTAAAACTTCAACTGACTCCACTCAGTGCAATAAGCACCGAATCACGCAGTACCCCTAAAAAAGCTATTCCAGGCAATGACAGATGGCGGTAACGGCAGTGTTCTCCAGCTGAAATACACCAAAGACAAAAAAGTCGGGGAAGGTACATATGCCGTGGTGTATCTCGGAGTTCAACGAGAATCGAAAAGAAAGATAGCCATCAAAGAAATCAAGACTGGCCTATTCAAAGATGGATTGGATATGTCGGCTTTAAGAGAAGTCAAGTATCTCCAGGAACTACGTCATCCCAACGTCATAGAACTTGTGGATGTTTTCAGTACCACCAATAACTTGAACTTAGTGTTAGAGTTTCTTCCTTGCGATTTGGAAGTTCTCATCAAGTCGACCGAGGTTACGTTTCTGGCAGCCGATATCAAGTCTTGGTTGCTTATGACCCTCCGTGGGCTTCACCACTGTCATCGGATGTCGATCTTGCACCGGGATTTGAAGCCAAACAACTTGTTACTTGCACCGGACGGCCAGTTGAAGATTGCCGATTTTGGGTTGGCCCGGGCCTTGGGTAACGTTAACGAAGATCTCTCATCTAACGTTGTTACACGATGGTACAGGGCTCCGGAGTTACTCTTTGGTGCAAAGCACTACACGGGAGCCGTGGACGTGTGGTCTGTGGGGATCATCTTTGCAGAGTTGATGTTGCGTACGCCGTATTTGCCAGGAAAGGACGATGTCGACCAACTCGATGTTACTTTCAAGGCCTTGGGAACTCCGACGGAACAGATCTGGCCCAACGTTTCCAGTTTGCCAATGTACAATGCATTACGAGTGTATCCTCCTCCCTCCCGACAGGAATTGCGTAATAGATTCATTGCAGCAACAGATAAGGCTCTAGACTTGATGATATCCATGACACAGTTGGACCCCAGCAGAAGATGTAATACGACGCAGGCATTGCTCCATGAGTACTTTATAGAGCTGCCTCGCCCCACAGACCCGAAGAATTTGCCGAGGAAGAAGGCAAGTGAGAAGCAGGAAGATACTAATGGATCTGCACCAAAACGGAGGAAATTACAACAGGGAAATTAAATATAATGGTATATTACATTGCATAGAATATTAGGTATATTTATCCGTGGCGTTAATGTTATTAAAGCAGTGTAATGAAAAATCATTGAGGTATTCAATATTGAAGAAATCAGTATAAAGAAAAATGGAGTAAATACAAATCAGTGTAATAGAAAGGAAAGGGAGTAAATATTTCCACTACCTAATTATCATCATACCGGAGTATTTACACAGTAGACCGCTATGCTATAGTGATGTAATAAATAAACGTAATAAATAAATATATAAATGAAAGGTATGCCATACCATGTCCTTTTAATTATCCGTGATATATGTTCTTCACATAATCAGCAATAGCCCACGATGCAGTCACACCCGGACTCTCGATCCCAAGTAAGTTGACAAACCCAGGGAACCCTTCTTCCTCTCGAATGACAAAATCAGAAAACTGTTGCTTGCTCTGCTCCTTGGAGAAAAGCTTAGGTCTGACTCCCGAATACGAAGGCTTCAAATCCTCCAACTTCAACGAAGGAAAGTACTCCTTGATGGCTTTGTATGCTGGCTCCAAATTGTCTGCCAGAACACAGTAATCCATATCATCCACATTGGCATCGTTCAACCACTCGATATCAGGCCCGAACCGCAATTGACCCCCCAAATCAAATGTAAGATGTGTTCCCAAAGACGGTGTAAACGGCTTGGGACACGGGTATATGAGTTTCAGGGTAACTTCAGCGGTGTGCACTGGAATTTCAGGCTGGAAACTGAAATAATTACCTTTGGCAAAATACGCTTCCACATGTCTTGCTGGAGGAAGTAACATATTAGAAACCGAAGGAGCATGCAATCCCGCGGCATTGATGACATTCTCAGCAGTGATAGAGAAATAGGTATCATCAACCAGATCCTGCAATTGAAGAAGATACTCCTTTCTGCCTTTAGAATAGGAAATGTCAACCACCTTAGAAAGTATGCCAACGTCACCACCTGCATTTTCAAAAACGCTATCATAGTAGAGAACCAAACTGTGCACATCTATGATCCCAGTAGTGGGACTCTCCAATATCAACTGTGATGCCTTAATGAGAGGAGCTTCTTTTTTTCCTTCCTCCGGGGATAGAAACGATACTTCCACCCCCAAACTCTTAGCTCTTTCCTCTAGCTTGTACAAATAGTCGGCCTCTGCCTCCGTCTGGGCAACAACCCATTTCCCACATTTCCGTAATGGGACTTTGCTGTTGCCTGAGCCAAACTCACGGTAGAGCTTCTCCTTCCCAGCGATACAGAGTCGGGCTTTGAGCGAATCCTGGGGGTAGTATATCCCAGCGTGGATGACCTCCGAGTTTCGAGCAGTAGTCTCTGTACCCAAGTGTTCATGCTGTTCCACCAAAAGTACCTGGTTTCCCATGACCTGCTGTAGCTCGCTGGCCACGGCCGTGCCTATAATGCCTCCGCCAATTACGACATGGGAGAAATCGGCTCTTCGTATTGCACTATTGCTCAAATGACGACGGATGAGTCCGGCTCCGTATCTCGCTGCCATATCACCACTAGGTAAACGATTTCTGTCGATCCCGGTAGATCGGCTTCCTGTGGTTCGGTAAGAACAGGTTCTGGTCTTTTTATCTGGTGATATTTGTTAGTCCAAAATGTGTTAATAGGCCTCCTGGAACCGGCGAAATTTTCTGGCTCCGGTTGCACCTAAAATTAATCTCCGGGACATATACCCAGAGTAAGCCTTGCGTCGGGGAAAAAAAGGATGCGAAAAAAGAAGGTCGTACCCGGATTCGAACCGGGGTTGTTCGGATCAAAACCGAAAGTGATAACCACTACACTATACAACCGAATGTTGGAGGAAAAATACGATGGAAAATAAAGTTCACTGGATTCTACTTTGGTGTTCGGGTTCAAAAAAATCGGGTCTAAGGGTAAGAGTTATCCTTCCGGGCTGTAGCCTAGTGGAAGGGTACTTAAGCGTGGCTTTCACGTCATTTCG
>JAKVQZ010000108.1:0-37464 GCA_030463055.1 Lizanozyma gosingica | reverse complement strand
TTGGCTTTGTATGCGTTCTGAATTGTCCGTCTATGAGTATTTTGCTTTGGCCCCCCCCCCCCCCCCTTCCGTAACTGTGCCCTATATTGCATCCGTATCGGTATGGGGGAGTTTTTTATTCGCATTAGCAAGGATCTCAACCAGCCAATTGTGGTTTTTTCGTCTGAGGCTGAGTGGTGGAATTATGGGCGACAAGCAGGAACTTTCCAGGTCTTCCGATCGTTCCTAAGCCGATACTTTACAAAAGACAGATTATAGGGTGATATCTATTTTTAACTCTTAGTTGTGTACGAGACAAACGCACCCAACTCGAGATCAATGTGACCATTTTTAATCAGTTACTGGGGGGAATCTTACCCTATACCGGATGTGACATATGGAATACATCAGATTTCGATAATAGCACTGCAAAAACAGGGAGGGAAATTCCATTCGTATCGTTACGTAATAATACGAAAGTAGTTAGGTAAGTCGTATCATTACCTAATTAACTGTCGTTATATAATTTCGCATTCTCAACCAACCAACCATAAGGGTCGCAAAAAAAATTTTGTAACGGTGATAATAATGCGTACACTAATATAGACGTACCCTACCCTTAAATAAGGATCACCATTTGATACATTCTCCCATAAACATCATGAGACAATCGATAGTTCGTTTGGCTGGCCACCATGCTCCCATCAAGTATGTTCGTCATGCCCCCCCACCACCTCCTAAGATTCATCCAGGCTACAAGTGGGCCTCTAAGATTGTCGGCGCAGGTGCCTGGTTCTGGATCTTCTACAGATTGAAGGAAGATGGTTACGTTATGACTGGTTTGAAGTTGCCCTTCGAGCACTAAATTCATTGGTGATGCTAGCTACTAATGTATGCTAAGCAAATATGATGCATCCTAAAATGAATGAACATAGAGATCGGAATTCACTGGTATCCTGTGGCTACAGATCCCCAGCGGAATTGATCCGAAAAGGTTATCCAAGTCCTTGACGACTCTAGATCGAGTCCGATGATAGTTACGGTTTATTATTCTTTCTTATATTATTATTATTCCATACATCAGTTGATTATACAGAATCATATACCTATTCAATGTGCAATTAACATCATTAGTGTTATAAAGTGTAGTATAAGCCCATTTACATATGCTACTCAGTAAGTTTTCTTATTCAACATTGCGCCAAAAGCTGAGGATAATAAATTAATTAATCACTTTTATACACAGTGAGAACGTGATAAGACACGATCTTATGCCCGTCCTCCTCTTCCCCTTGTCCGACCCCTAAAAAGTCCTCGACCCCTTGCTGTAGAACGTCCATTTGAACCACCTCTACTGTTCCCTCCTCTAGAGGAAAGACCTCCTCTGCTGGATCCGGCACTTAATCTTTTCGACCCCCTAAATTTCGATGACTGGAAACCATCATCAAAACCAGCATTTTCTGTTTCCAATAGGTTTTCTTTGAAATCCTTATCATGTCTTCCATTATCGATAGAGACACCTGTAGCAACTGCTCTTTTGGTACCCAGCTTCGGTGAATATTCTATAGCATGAACCTTCTTGGATGAGCTCAATAAATGTCCATTTCTTATTCCCTCAGGAGAATTATTACTCACATTGTCCGCTTCTCTTGAAAGGTTGCCTTTGTCAAGATCAGCTTCGGAATTCATGGAGTAGTCGGACTGATCTTCATCATAAATTGCAGCCGCATTAAACTGCTCTTCTGATTTGAATTTGAAGTTAAAACCTAAACTCGTACATTGAGCAAGATTGAAGTACCCATTTTCATCTAATTCGAATATTATAATATTGTATCTGGGTGATTTCATTTTCAATTTGCCCATAGATTGATATTGCCGGAATTCACCTAAATCGCACAAGTTAAAATGCCATAAATTGTAATATGCCTGGAAATAATAATCATTAATCTTCTTCAATAACTCCTTATTGAAACGCAGATTGTGATCTTCAATATGTTCGCCTTCTTCGGCTAATGTTAAGGGAACAATTTTGTCTACCGAATCATTGATTGAAATAGGAATCTTATCAAAAAGACTCAATCCTAATTCAACCGTTTGTCGCAAGTACGCGTTCTGGTTTCCCTGTAATAATTGTACTAGGTCGTCCTTTATGATCAACCACAACTCTCCCAATATCATCCGTAAACGAGAAAACTTAGATCTGTAATTGTCAATGTATCCTGCTGATCCACCCATACTATCAACACAGCTCATACCATTTAAAATCACTGGGTATCTGAAATGCAAGCCCTGACTCAAGGTAATGTCGGCATTTGTTAAGATTGCAAAATGCTCCAACAAGGGCGTTTTGATAACAGGAGCATGACTTACAAATATCCCCACTGTGTTATCCACAGCTTTGTTGCTAATGTTTGGTCCCATGAAATTGGAGTAGAGTTCAGCAACTTGAGTGAGCGTTATCCAAAGATCGCCAACTTTACCTGCCACATTTTCAAGATCTAAGCTGCCGCTATCAAAGAGGCTGTGGATCTTCAAAGATCCTCCTAGACCATATAATCTAATATTTGGTTGAGATGGATCAGGAGTTTCGATTGTATAAGTATTATGATGATCCAACAAGTACAAGTTAGGAATGGTCCATTGACCTGTTTGAAATTTGTTGATAACATAGGGATCATCTAATGGGCCGAATATGGTATAGACTGGACATGGCAATTTCTTTGTCCCATCAAGATATAAGGAAAGTTGACTTAATCCATTTGTAGACAGTAGTAGTTTTTGTTTGAACTCTTCATCGGTTATAGAATACGAGTTACTATCTGTCTGGGTACTTGAGTTTGTTTTGGAGCCTGAATCTCCGTAACCAAAGCTGCCGTTGATATAGCTGTAATCATTTAACTCTTGCACGAGGTCACTTTCTAGCACCTCCAGAAACGATACAATCTGTTTCAAGTAATTGATGTCAGAACAGTTGACTATAGTGCTTGCATCCCAGAATCCAAAATTACCTGAATGCACTATTAAATCAACGTCGGGGTGGAGCTTGCATAGATCTTCGATTGAATCCAAATTACCTTGGCAATCAGAAATTGCCAATATTCGAAGGTTTGACCCAGGCATTTTCCGTCTGCTCCAATTTAATCCAAGCACTTACCGCTTCCTTCGCTATTCACTGAACTTTGCTGGTCTACAGCAATTTCCCAGATTTCTGTTTCAGGATTTCACTGCAAGTTGATCAACGTCCACTAAAGGTGATGCCGACACTGCAACAAATATAAGAGTCCTTTCCAAAGTTTCGAACGGAAAAAAAGTGTGCTCTGATTATTTCGGTCTCTGCTATTACACCTTGCTTTCTGTGGCCCTACCACTATCTAATCCGTGTTATTACTTCTAGCAGAAGGTTGACTCTATTATATACCCTTTGGAATCCAACCCATAAGGAGTTGATTATTTGACTTTTTTCCCAAACCCGGTGCGCGCCAATTTTTGTACCACTTAGCAGTTCGGTTATAGGCTTTCCAATAAGTGATATATCCCTGGAAGGGTAAGTTTGGTATTCAAATATTAGTTTATAAACGTCTCAAGTTAAAGTCTACGGATGTTGATAAGGATGGAAGTTCATAGATCATTGGGAATATAAGCTATACTAAAACAGGTATATTTTTGAACCTTGGTGTGTGATTTACGTTGATTTTGATCTAACAATGCTTCAGCCACAAGAAAGACTTCGACTAGCGGTTAAAGAAGGCAATCTAGCAGTGTCCAAGCGACTATTATCTCGGTTTCCTGAACTCTGGCTCAATATAGACTACGAACACAATGGTTGGAGCAACTTGCACTACGCCTCAAGTAAAGGCAACTATCTAGTGTGCTTCCATCTCATTTCCCTTTACAATCACTGGCACTCAATCCAAACGGAATTCCAAGTATTTCCTCAGGACATGCTAGCATTCGACAAGACTCTGGTGATCCACTTGGCTGCACAAAACAATCACATTCAAACACTTCATTATCTTCTACAGGAATTTCCGGGATCACTTTGGCTTAATTCTTATGGAGGATACCATGGTCGAACTCCATTGCAATTGAGTTGTATCTGCGGGTTTCAAGAGGGTATCAAACTCTTAGTGGAATATGGTGCGGATCCTACCCTGGTAGACAACTTGGGGAATACCTGCTTACACTATTTATTTGAGTACGATCACATGGAGTGTATTTCTTCGTTGTTCAAAACGATATTTCTGAGCTCAAAAACTAGAGACGAAGCTATGTCTATTATGAACCAATTGGAACTGGTTAAAAATAACAATGGATCCACGGCCCTTGACTATGCCACATCTTCATCGGCAAAGGAAATATACAAAAAGGTTAAGGAACAGCTTTTGACAGCTGACTTCAATGCACCCATCCTTGACTTCGCTGATTTGGCATCTCGAAAATCTATGCAAACAACTGATACCAGCTCCGAAGCTAAATCCATCAGTTCTAAAAGCACAACGGCAACTACACATGTAAACACATTGTTAAACAAGTTCCCAGTTCTAGAAGAAGTCTATCACATCAACCCATCGGGAGATGATATTGGACTTGTTACTAAACGCGCACATTCACAATCCTTACCAACAGATTTACCAGAACCTACAAAGATAAAGGAACCAGTTGCCAGGAGGCGGTCCAATACAATTGGTAAAATTTCGGTACAAACGCCACAGACTCCAACAATCCCCATTGGAGTGTTTACCAAACCTCCGCCTCCGCCCCTCAAATCTATTACAATATCGCCCTCCTTACGCAACAGCTCGTTCAGTCGCGAAGAGCATTCGCCACCAGCTTCTCCCCAATCAATAAGTACAGCATCCAATTCTTCCATGTATAACACATCGTCACCATCGCATTTAAGAAGGAAATTCAGCAGCAATAAGAACACATTAATGGCTACTCCAACCATATCCAATGTTCCCATAAGTGAAGTACTTCCTTTTAGTCCCATTATGTCTCAGGCAGGTTACTCGGGCACCCAAAGTTCATCAAGTGCAACAACTTCAGTTGGACTAGAATCCAGTATTACTACACCTTCTAGAAGTAATATGAGTCAATCCAAAATTGAACCCACTCAATCTGCTCAGTTCCAGAAACATATGGTACATGAAATGGTACCCATCTTTACTACTTGTAGTATTAGCGGCAATCACATTACATTTCAGCCTCCAAAACTGTCATCAGTGTCTACATCTACAAATGTGTCTCCAATTTCACCATATTCAATTCCAGAGACGAATGCTATCTTCAGTCCAGAAAAGGAAGCCAACAAGATGAGTGAATCACCCCTGTCAGTAGCAACTCGTATCCAGAGTCAGAAGCCCCTTAGGAAGAAGCGTTCACAGACCATTTCTGGTGCCATTTCTGAGAATCACCTTTCAAGCTCAGCAATGCATCGTTCTTCCTCTACATTATCAGGAAATACGCGCAATACAAAAGGACCTTCTAAGGCGTCGTCATCTTCGTCGTTGCTGACAACAACAACCAAGAACCACTCAGATTTGCACTCATCTCCATCAAAAAGACATTCGATCAACAGCATCAGCTTTAGCAGAATTAGGTGAGAAAATATCTCCGTAAAAGTGAAAATCGTGTACCGCGTTATATTTTTATAATGTGGATTGATCTACCTCAGAATATTTCTACTAAATAGGTCCATAGGCTTCAATTACTTCTATTTTATGCTATCTTTTCCCTAGAGCAATTGTACATGGCTAAGAAGGTCCAAGCTTCCATTAGCAAGTTTTTTCGAGCTGTTCCAGCCCAGCAGAAGAAACGCTCCATTGATGACGTATCAAAAGACCACGCGGTATTGCAGAAATCGCCGGTCCCTAACGGAACTGAGAAGAAGACCTTGCAGGATTTTTCATTCAAACGACAAAAGTCTGCAACGGCAACCATCTCAATTGGGGATGGCTCTGACGATGGCGACGAAGATGTTGTGGTGTTAAATGGAAAGGAAAATGCGCCAGTTTTCCGTAGCAAGCCTAATGAACGTAAGTCTAGTTCTGTTAGACCCAAGCCAAAGAGGACAACTTACACTCCACTAGAGGCACAGATCATTGAGTTTAGAGACTCTAATCCCGATAAATTGCTTCTTTTCCAAGTTGGCTACAAATACAAATTATTTGGAAAGGATGCTGAGATGGGATCCAGAATCTTGAACGTTATGCATATTCACAACCGAGATAAACCTGAATTTTCATATTGCACATTTCCTGATTTCAAATTGCATATCAATATTAAGCGAATACTTACACATGGTCACAAGATAGGGGTTGTGAAACAGATGGAATCAGCAGCTATCAACGCAGTCGATAAACCTTCCCTGGATGTCATGAAACGTGAATTGACAGGAATATACACCTCTGGAACATACATGGATGATGAATATATACATAACGGGGGAGATACTTCCCTTGCAGGGGAGGAAAATCGTTCATATATTGTCTGTATTTTTGAGGATGATAAAAATAAAATAGCAATAGTTGCGGTACAACCTTTGACTGGTGATATTTTATGGGAGTATTTTCAGGATACTTTTGCTAGACAACAGTTACAGACTCGATTAGCCATCATCCAGCCAAGTGAAATCATGGTAATAAATAAATTTGGCAAGGTTTCGGCAGAAACATTAAGATTGTTAAAAGCAATAACACCAAATTTGGAAGGTGTCAAGCATTTAGTTGAAAAGCTGGAGCTGGAAATTAGACAAGAAATTACAACATTCTTCTCGTCAATATGTGAAGAAAAATCATTTGGTTACTTGGAAAATTATTATCTGGTTAACTTCCCCTTGCCAATTCAACGCTGTTTTAATGAGCTTATTCTTTACTTGAACGAGTTCAAACTTAGTAGCTTGTTTACAAAGGTGAACAACATTTCTAAGTTTACAAATGCTCAAAAATTCATGGCATTACCTGGGAATGTGTTATCTGGTTTGGATATTTTCAAAAATTCATCAAATCCAGCCGGCAAAAAGGGTACTTTGATATGGCTTCTTGACCATACTAGAAGTCGATTTGGTTCGCGTAAGTTGCATAAATGGATTGCTTCGCCTTTATTAGACCCAGTAGCTATTGAGATGCGCTGTTCAGCTATTGAGAACTTGGCAGCTGATTTTGATCCTTTGGTGGATTCTGTGAAGCTATTCCTAGAAAAAATTGGAAAGGCGTATGATTTGGATGAATTATTAATAAAGACCCATTATTCATCCACATATGAATCAAACAAAATTAGTCGTCGTGATATTTATAACATGTTGAAATGTTTTCATGATGTATTAGCGATTGTTGAGCGCTTTAGGCTGCACTTAGAGAAGAACCCATACAAATCGCAAATGCTTACCCACATCTTTGAAAGTCTTTTGAATTCCTCCTCCAATCAAAGCATCGAGAAGCTTCTACAGAAGATTAATAAAGCTTTCTTGGCGATAGATAGCAAAGACGTGAACCAAATAAAGGTGAATTTTTTTGATTTGAGATTTGCAATTTATCCTCAGATTGAATTTGAACAACAGGAAATTGAAAAATGTCGACACTTGTTAGATGAGGAGTTGAAAAGAATTCGAAAACTACTAGGCAGGCCGGCAATGGAATTTGTTACAAACAAGAATGAAAATTATTTAATTGAAGTAAGAAACGGTAAGCAAGTGGATACTCTTCCAAAAGATTGGGTTAAGATTAGTGGCACAACCACAGTTTCAAGATTTCGATCTCCAGAAATCACAAAACTGCTCAAGATGTTACAGTACCATGAAGAATTGTTGTCACAGAGATGTGATGAAGCGTATTTGAAATTCTTGAACGAAATTGATGTCCAGTATGATTTCTTCAGTCAAATTGTTAATCTGCTTGGGGATTTTGACTGCTTACTCTCGTTAACAGCTGCAAGCATGCTAAATGAAGGTTATGTTAAGCCGAAGGTTAATCCTACCAATCAGATCATACGAGTTAAACTGTCTCGAAATCCGATTATTGAAAATTTAAGCCATGGGGTCGGATATGTCGCTAATAATATCGATATCAGTTATGATGAGAACAGAGTTTTAATAATAACTGGTCCAAACATGGGGGGGAAATCATCTTATGTCAAACAAATTGCCCTCTTGGTTATTATGAACCAAATCGGGTGTTATTTGCCTTGTGAATCAGCTGAAATTGGGATCTTTGATTCTATACAGATTCGAATGGGTGCAACAGATAATATTCTTAAAGGTGAATCCACATTCATGACCGAAATGCTAGAATGCAGTGACATTATTGCCAGAATGAGCAGTAAATCACTTATTATTCTTGATGAAATTGGAAGAGGCACGGGCACCCTGGATGGAATAGCGTTAGCAGATTCTATTCTACGTTATCTTATTGAATGTGACGAAGGACCAATTACCCTATTTATTACCCATTATCAGTCCTTACATTCAATAGAAGACAGTTACAAAGGTGTAATCAGGAACTATCACATGGGATATTTGGAAGTTGAAAATTCAGAGCATGGGTTTCCAGAAGTTATCTTTTTGTATACGTTAGAGAATGGGGTTGTTAGCAATCTGTACGGATTAAACGTTGCTAAGTTGGCAGGCCTACCTATTGAGATTATAAAGGCAGCATTTGAGTACAGTGAGGGCTTAAAAAGGGAAATTGAAGAGAAGGAGTACATGAAGAAAGCAATTACTATGGGGAAAGTAATTCGCAGTTTGAACAAATCTGATTTTGAATTAGACCAGGAAACAATTCTGCAATTATTTACATAGACTAAAAATCATAAGAAGCCAGCTCCTATTTCAAGTTAAAGAATTCCTTGCACATGGTGTTGAATTTTCTAGAATTGTCCAAATATATATGGTGGCCAGCTTCTTCAATTACAACAAAATTGGACAACAGGTTTTCGAATTTTTCAATCTGTAGATGTAGGTGTTGACCTCCTTTGTAGTTCATCCAATCTTTATCACCATAAACCCATAATAGCCTTATATTGTTCTTTACAGTATAGTCCACGAAACCCTTTTCACTTAAGGGCAAATAAGCCAATATGTTGCAATTGACTAATTTAAATATGGCCAATTCTCCTGAATTCCTAGTCTGGCTGAAAACTGCTAGTAGATATCGATGAGCCTTCAAGTACAAGCGTTCGCCTGAATCGTTTGTCAAGTTGGCGAAGATTCTAAATGACCGGAAGGAAAGGAATTTTGAATAGAAAGGACCAAGTATTCTTGAAGCATACAAAGGGTTAAATTTCCATTCCCAAATTTTCCTGAATACCCACGTACTAGGGAAACTGGGTTTACCATGATCTTCAAGTTCTGTTGTGTAGCTTTCACCAGAATCCAAGTCGTTCTTATCCGTGATTTCTGACTCATAATTCCCTTTTGATTGACACTTATTTGAATTGAGAATGAGACTTACTGAGCTGGATTCGGTACCCATTGGACTTACCATTATAACTTCACTGGCCAAAGTACCTTCTGGTGAATATTTCATTAGATAGCAGCTCGCCAAATAAGCGCCCATCGAATGGCATACTAGTTTGAAGTGGGATATTTGTCTCTTTATTCTCCAAGTTTCTATTCGATCGATAAACCAGTTTTCTACATCATGGATCTGTTGGATTCTTTCCTCGAAGTTCACCTTATCAACTAACAATTCTTTTGGAATTGGAGGTTTCCCACTAAGCCCAAACCCTGGCAAATCTATCAAGTGCAATCGAACTTGCGATGTGCATAATTCCTCTAGATTCTTGATGAAGTACCCCATTGCCGCCATGTAGCCATGTATTATAACCACATCCACCACGGGCTTGTCTGGATCAGGGATGTTCTCCATGTAGAGCTCATGGACAAACGATTGCTGATCAACAATGGTGTCAATAAACTCCCCTTTGATTTTACAGTCTGTCAACTCTTCTATGGGCACATCGCTTTCTGGGTCTCTAATCTTAACATTGGGGGAGAGTATGCTTGTTATCAAGTCATATTCAATTACTGTGTTGCTGATATTTTTAGGATGTAACTTTGAGTTTGAAGGAACTCTACTAATTTGTGTACTGCGAGGAATAGTATCCTGGTGATTCCACCAATGTCTGACGGAATCTATCCAGCCTATGGGGTTCAGAGCTGACTCCAAGTCTAGCTCTGTCTCCCTTAGGAGTTTCTGTTCATTAGCCATTGGTTTAATTTAAAAAAAGAAGGAGAGTAAGTGATATTTGCCATCTTCTTACCCCACCCCTTTTTTTGACATTTACCCCTTTAGTGTTTCTGGGTATACTAAAAAATACAATACTCCAGTGATAAGAATGATCATATACGATAAGAATAAAACACCACTATATTTACACAATTATCTATATTAAATTACAACATTAAGTAGATATGCTCGTTTACTGCGCCTCTTAACAAGCACGAGCATATGAAGAGGACTAACACACCATTGTAGCTTAGCTCCTATATTAACCACTATAATCTACAGTATTGACTGTAGAATTACAATAATAACGTCTTCTACCCACCATTTTTTTCTTGGTGATATTTAAAACCCGGTTTTCAAAACGATGTGGTCAACGCTGCGTTTTGTTGTCAAACTCAGTGTATGGAGGAGGCACTCCAGAAGGAACATTCTGATCAAAGTGATGGCTAGGCTGCTGCGTCGAAGTTGGATGAGGAGATGTACCTCTGCTTCCGGAATCTTCAATGGCTCCATAGTTAGCAACAGGGGCCACTAAAGGAGAAGGCTCCAGCACAATAGTGTTGTGTGTGTGATGATGTTCATGCAGATGGTGGTGGTGGTGGTTGTGATTACCTTGGCCTCTTTCCAAGTCAGAGTTCCCATAGACGTAGTAGACCCTTGTTTCATGATTGATAGTGTAAGGAGGGTACTTCGCGATGATGTACCACGAATGAATTAATCCTGGCAAGTATCCTAATAAACAGAGCAAGATGTTTATGAGAGAATCACATGAACAGATGCCTCTTCTGATCCACACGGGCAAAGGAGGAAATAACACTGATACTATGATGAGAATTATATCAGAACAGCAAGGAGAGCAACAATAGCACATCTTTATTTTAATTCTTAATAAACGTCTTTCTTTCTATCCTTCTTGGTAGAACTTCTCAGCGAACAAGTCGAATGCAAAAAATTTCTGGAATTTTCCAAATTTATATTCAAAGGAGTCTTCTATAACTTTGTCCAACAATACTAAAACAGTATTAATGCTCCTTATATATAGATATATATAATTGCAAGTGGAAGATATAATGGGCTCTTTTTTCTCGAAATTGCCCCTAAAATGCCTTTCTATGATCATCATTTTCGGCGCCCTCCGGCTTAATAAATGGAAATCGTGATGTGGTAGCGCTATCTTTCCTCGCGGAGATCGCCATCACCGATCCAATTTTGGATAGACGCTATTAACATGCAATTGTAACCATGGGTGAGTATTCTTGGGATAATCCGTTTTCGAGTGCTAATTGAATACGTTATATAGAGTGATAATACAGCGTAACCTCCGTTGAGATCTATAACACACCTACATTGTGAAAGATTGGCGAAATAAATTCGATAGCTTCAAACACTTTACTTGCACTGAAATCCCATAATGGCCACCCTTTTACTACAAGTATCGTACAATAAGATTACGAAAAAGATATCATGCACCAAATCACACTCAGTAAACCAGGTTGTTGAATTGGCAATGGCCAAATTCAAATTGAGTACTGATAATTATGAGGGTAAGTTGGTGTATCAGAGAAAGGCATTGGACAATTTCTTACCCTTACGACTCACGAATTTGATCAATAATTGCAAAGTGGAATTGGAGGTTGAAGCAAGACGTACTGACGGTTCTCCATCCATAACTAGTAGCAGTGGCTCTCAGGATACAGCAAGCTCTGTTGATATAAAGTTGATAGTAAGTGGGATACCTACAGAAAAACCCCTGTATTTGATCACTGGGATCTCTCTAGATACGCGGTTATCTGAGGTATTACAACTGTTTGAAACCAGGAATAATGATTTACAATTTCTGCAAATAGACCTTTCCAAGTATTCTGCAAACATTTCCATGTTCAATCGAAATGTGCCTCAGACGCAATTTACCACGACAACTTTGCGGTCTGTGATCGGAAATGGTGTTCGGAACTTGGTCATGAGATTGATCTACACAAACCTTCTTTCAGCAGTGGAACGGGAGAAAAAACAGCAAGAAATTATAAAGTCCCAATTGGAGCTCCAGAAAATGGCAAATTCTAAACGTTGGGAAGAAGAACAACTTCAAAGAGAAAACCAAAGGGTGGAGTTTAAGAGGCAGCAAGAGTTGCAGCAACAACAACAACAACAACAAGAGTTCGACCAGAAACTTGATGAAGAAGATCAAATACTACCATCAGATGCAGTGGGATACTCAGAGACCAATAATGCTGCCACTAAGGAGTTGCTAAACGGATCCCGAAGGAACATCGGGTTCTCGGAAAGTGTTCCGACGGAAAAGGAGACTAAAGAAATTAATCCTGCAATTACTTCTGAAAGAGAGGCTAAGTCTCAGATGTACGTTCCTGGAACGCTGCAGATGGCACCTTATGAGAACCCAGATGACGATTACGAAATGACAGTGAGTCAGGCGAAAATGTACTATAAAGTTGTGCAGCAAAGTGGGAATTTAAATCATACAAAAACCCCAAAGAAGATATCATATTATAATATTCGATTGAGATTCCCTGATCGTACCATAATTCAGTTTAATTTCGAACAGCATGAGTTGGCTGAGTTGAAATTGGGGACCTTGTTGAAAAAGTTAGATGAAGTATTGTTGCCTGGATTTCTTAATCGTTACCACTTAAAGCTTTCTACCCCACCATTTAGTGTTGTACCAATGACGTTTGACACGAATAACAGATTAATGACTGATTTTCCTGAATTTCAGAGTGAGAGAATCCTCTTGCTTTGGGAACTCAAAGATAACGGGTCACGTACTGGTCCCTTCGTTAAGACGCAATCATTTGCAAGTGTTAAAGAAGTACGGGAAATGCCTGAGGTGGTAATTGAGGAAAATAGATCCCATCTTGCTGATGACGAGGAAAGAGATCCAAGGACTTCTACTGGAAAATTTCATAATTCAACATCTTCACCTTTATCACAGAATGCTAAGCCCAATGGTGGTGTACCTCGTTGGATGAAATTGAACAGAAAATAGAAAGTGTTTTTTGCAAACCTTAGACTATAGTATATATTGAGTAGAGGTAAAACGAAATATTGGAAAAAGTACATTATTTCTAAAATTGTCAATCTCACACTTGCACCTTTTATTTTGAAAAAATTTTGAACTTACTCTTTTTCTTTTTGGATGGCGATGATTTATCTCCACCAGGAGAAAGACTATGCATTGAGTTTTTGCTTGGCAAGTTAGGCGTCATTGGCTTTGAACCAACTGACGAACTATGACTGATTCTTGGATTGTTTTGCGCAACAGGAGTAGGAGTTGGTGCGGCCGTTGGTGCAGGTTGTTTGGGGACTTCAAACAAAAAGCCTGGAGCATCTCTTGGAGCACGTAGTTCCTCTAATAGTGGGAGATTAATCCGATCAATAGACTTGTTGATATCAATATCCTGTAAACCAATACAGAAATCGCGAGGTCTTAAAATTGTCTCTGACCCAATATACACTTCTTTCTCTAATTCCCTTGAGAGCTCGTAAGCAGAGCGAAGTTCAGAATATGACAATCCACCTGCTACGTATGAATAAACTCGTTGTCTCAGAGTAGTTTTTTTAAGTGTTTTCACAGATCCTGACAGGTTAGCCCATGAAGCTTTAACTCTGGACGTTCTAAAAGTCTGGGGACCTGACCCTGAACCTTGGGTATCAAGTTTTGGTACGGATTCCTCCAATGGCTTGTCTCTGAAATAGGGAAATTCATCTTCACTTAAAGTAGTTGATACAGCAGACTGAAGGACATTTTTTAACCCGCCAATGAATCTCGAGGTGTTATAGGTACCTTCGTTATTAATTGTATGATACAATTTCTTGTCTGAATTTTTATCTTTGATTGATGGCTTGATCAAGGGGAACCCCAATTTTGTGAAATTGAAGAAGCATCTTTGAACTAGCAGTTCG
This sequence comes from Lizanozyma gosingica, assembly GCA_030463055.1. Lineage (NCBI taxonomy): Eukaryota > Fungi > Ascomycota > Pichiomycetes > Serinales > Debaryomycetaceae > Lizanozyma > Lizanozyma gosingica. Next base: position 23,341 of record JAKVQZ010000108.1, on the reverse strand, counting down.
ATTTGTTTGTCATCAACCCCAATGAACATTGCCAATTTCTTGAAATCACTTTCAATCAAGCCTCCACGGTACAAGCCATAAATTAATACCAATCTAATTTTATCATTTGTCAGCAAATCTTGTCTTGCCAATAAATCCAACAAATCATCATGCAAGTGCTTATTGCGTTCATTTTCAAAAGTAATACCATCTGCACAGCAAGTTTGCTCGAAATCAGCAGCAAATTCAGCTAATTTGCGTTCTTCATTCCTCTTCAAGCACTCGTCTATCAACAGTTTATGTAAACTAATTTGCTTCCTCTCTTCGTCAAAACCTTTCAAATGAGCGACAATGTACATCAAATCACTTGATGTTTTGGCTTTGCTACGATCAACAAGCATCGGGTTATTCCGGATTAACTCGTTAATCTTGTTCATTATCAATTCTGAAGCCTCAATGATATGGCAATGTCTCAATAACACCCACTCTTCATCATCTTCATTGTCAATGCAGGTTTCTACTTTTGTAACTTCTCCCAATTCGTTCTCTGAGTTGAAACGATATATTCCCTCCTTTTCCAAGGACTCGACTATATCCATAGCCATAGCCTGGTAACTAAATTCGTGTAACAAGGGAGCAAATAAATCCAAGGATCTATCCGTGATGAGCATTAGTGAACGCAAGCGATTAGTCTGTGGAGGTGGATAGTCCAAGTTAAGACGAGCATAATTGTCGATTTGTGCTTGGAACTCCTGGGCAATAAGTTTTGCAATCTTGGAAGAGTGTTGATATCTGACATATGGATATTCTCCAGTGACTACTACCGCATTAACTAGTGCTTCAGCGACTCTTTTAACTTGGTGAGGCACCAATTCTGCTAAGTTCTCATTATAATAAATGGGCATGGCGTTAGCCATAGATGGGTCAACGAGGAAGCATCTTGATTCAAGTAGGAAAAAAGATGAAGTGATGTACTCTATTTGCTTCTGGTTCTTGAAGTAATCTTTGATCATAGACTCTGAAAGGAAATTCTGGTTGTAAAAATGGTTTAATTCCATGTCTGTGCCCAATTTAGGGATGAGGAGACCATGTCCCGCACGATATCTTTTGGTATGTACATCGGAAAGAATACATTGAAGATTGTACACCGACATGTGGCACATGTAGATAGCCTCTAGAAAACTCTGTGGCTTGCGTCGTTGGTCTAGTACCTCAATGGCTACCACCAACCGAAGTAACATATCCCGAGGGACTATAGCCTCCAACAATTGGTTCACTTTCTTATCAACAATCAACACATAGAGCTTCCCCGGTTCCTGTAACTGTCGAATGCGTTCGAGAAGGTACTCCCTCTGCAAGTTTATCAATGACAAGGGGTCTGTATTCTTCACCATGTCTTGTGAACGAAATGCAAAGCGTATTAGTAGTTAAGCACCAATTCTTGTTCTTATTAATTCCAAATGTGAATAGCCGGATACTGCAATTACTTAAAAAGTAGATCAAAAGATCTCGTGCAATTTATTAATGCCACTCTAACGGATAAATCAAAAGGAAAAGAAGCAGGAAGCACTGCTAGAAAATCTGATCCTGATTGCAGCCACTTGATTTATTAAAATGCTAGTGCTGTCCATCAACTGGTACTGGCCACGGCTCTAACGATTTAAACCTACAGTACGATTCTTGCAGACGGAGATTGTGGATTTGTTCTCTATTATTTGCCCAAGTTTACGGTAGCGCTCGTATCTTACTTAGGATACCAAATCTTTGTACAGAATATGTACAATTTCCAGTTGTCGTTTGTCTTAGATGGATTCTAGTGGGAATGATTCTGACACTGGGCTAGAATCAGATCATGTGAATGTTATGGTATGTTGAGTTATTTTGCGTAATGAAAATAGAGATTGAAACGCATTCTCAAGGGTGAATGAATGGGGAAGTGCTCTTGGTTGTTGTTTTTCTAGTATTCGAGCTGAATTATAAGCAATTTGTAATTAGCAGGTGCTAGATGTCCATCGTATATATGACGGCCACTGCAATGATGGCGTATACTCAATTAGCCGTTATTTAGAGTTTGCATGATTTCTAGGAATATTATCCCTTTTCTCACATTAAACAACTACCATAGAATAAATAAATTTCAGAGCATAGCATCTCTACACAATCTACTACTGTCTGCATTTTGCACACACCTTATTTCCACCCAACTGTAGCCTGTAGCCTCTTCCTATTTGTACGTATTAACTTCCCCCTCCCCCTCCCCCTCCCCCATGTAACTCTTACTCGAATTATACTGTCACAGGAATATCTGCAATTTTGCGCTCCATATGAAACAATCCATTTGTATTCCGCACCATTATTAATCTCCACCACAGTAGTGCTAACTAATACTCTAATGCTTGTTTAATCCAATTGGATCGTTCACATATATATTTATATCTACCTATAGTTAGGTCCTAAAGCAAATAGAATACTACCTCTCAACGTTACCTGAATAAACAAAAATGTTAAGTCCTATGCTGGTATTATCAATATTGCATGGAGGTTGATTTTGTGAAATCCTTTTCCTGGTTTTCTTCGACTCTGCTCGCCAGGAAAGCCTATTTTTGATAATTCTCAGATGTTAAAATATTTCGGCAACTTAACACGAACACGAACCTTGTTCTGATAAGTTTGGACCGTTCCCACACGAGATCTTGTTCTTTCGCTGATAGCAGACCTGTTCTGACACAATTCGTATTTGGTATACCTGCAAAACACCCATAAAGTGTTAGGTAAGTGGACTCTAATCTCTGTGATTGGAGAAGGTTAGGTTTCGTGTTCTACCTGACAGCAACTTCATTTTCTTCAAGTGGTTCGGCCACCACTTGTGCTACTCAAAGATATAACGCTGACGTGTGTTTTCATTAGGTAACTACGAATATCTGTCTTTAACTGCAACTTAGTAGGTGGTACTTCCTTTGATAATATATGGTGCGATGGAACTGTTGAAGTATATACTAGGATGGTACGTCTTCCTGGTGGGCATCAGTGTTTACAATAAATGGATGTTTGGGGTATTTGAATTCCCAATCATTGTCACGGCATTCCACCAACTAGTGCTTCTTGTACTTTCATCGTTAATAAGACGACAGAAATATCTCAATCCTTCGAACTCAGTGTCTGAGCACAATAATAGACATTATGCTCTGGCAAGTTCTGCCTCAAACCAAAGTCCAAGGCGAAGATGGGATCCCAACAATTCAGATGATACACAGGAGCATCCACTTCAAGAGAATCTAAATTACCCTCAGCAGCTGGATCTGGGCCTTGGCTCTAAGTGGGGAATAGTATGGAGCGTATATTGGACTACCATGCCATGTGCTATAGCCAGTGCGAGTGATATCGGGTTTCTGAATGTTTCTTTTAAATATATCACCTTGTCGTTATACACCATGTTGAAAACAAGTCTGTTAATATTCGTACTCTTGTTTGGATTACTTTTCAAATTGGAACGTTTCCACTGGAAACTTATTGTCATTATTGTTGTTATGACCTTCTCGGTTTCTCTTATGGTGATAAAACCTGAGCAATCTGGAGTGGAAGAAGATGCTAGAAGCACCTCTGATCTCACTTTTGGAATTATCCTCATCTTAATAGCCTCCATGTGCAGCGGGCTTAGATGGTCTTTCACGCAATTGCTTCTTAAAGCCAATCCACACACTTCAAACCCCATCCAAACCATGTTCTATCTTAGCCCTCTTATGGCAACTATGTTATTTGTAACGGGGTGTGTCTTCGAGGGAATTGGTGAATTCTTTTCTCACCAAATTTGGGAAGAAAAGGGATTTTTCACTACAGCAGCATTAATGATTGTACCAGGAATCATGGCCTTCATGATGACATGGTGTGAATTCATGTTGTTGCAAGTTGCTCCTTTGATCACACTCTCAATTGCCGGTATTTTCAAAGAATTAGTCACAATCATTTTGGGGTACTTACTATTTGGGGATCATTTGTCGTTTATCAATGTAATAGGGTTGATTATAACTTTGGCTGACATCGTTTGGTACAATTATTATAGACATTTGGAACGCTTGGAACTTGAGGAAAAGAAACGTCATCATAAAAAGTCGTATGAGTTGGACAACTTATAGCCACTACTACATGTATTCTTGGTGTTTGCAAAATAAAGTAATAGAGCAATAAATCTTTCTCGTTATAAATAATTCTACAAGACAGAATAAGAGTAGTAAGAATGTACTATTGTTGATATTTAAATATCGTCTTAGTTGATTATGCAATAAGGTAAGATATAATGAGTGACATGAATGAAAGAACCCATGTTTGGCCAAATATTTCACCCGATATTAATGCTTTGGCAGCATTTCTAGTCCCATTATCAGTTGTGGAGCTTGCAACCTGCTTGCTTGACAGTACTGGACCAGTAGCTGCTGGGTAATAAATAGATCCCAGTGAGAGTACGACTGATGTAAATCTGGCTGGGATTTCTAAAGTTGCCAGCCCGGAAACTTGATTGTATGTCAAAGTTGCAAGCAGACTCGTCAGTCGATAGCTTGCATACGGAATTGATGAGTCATCTATATATGCAAATGATGCTTCTGGACTTAAATGGCTTGATAGTGATTTTAAAGTTGTGAAAAGTGTAGTTGTGGGAGTCTGATTGGTTTCTGAGCTAGAACTAGAAGACGAATCCCTTTTTGCTTGACCAAGTGCAATCTTTCCACTCTCATTATCAACAGCCATGTATACCTCAGATAAAAAGGGCAAGCCAAGAGAAGACATTCCAGATATTGTATCTTCAATAACTTTCAAATAGCAAGCATCAGTCCCATCACTGAACGCTAATTGATTTGAGTTACTATCGTGGGCAGGAGATAAAATAGAACTCATGGGCACACGGATAGTGAGATCAGGGAAAGTGAATTCAAGCTGGGCATTGGAGCCATTTATAAGATCACAACTTACTATCCAATTGGATAAATCGCTGACGTAGACTGCATTTGTTTGTATGGCCAAATTCACAATAACTTCCAATGGTAAGTAAAGATAATTCGATCTAGTATGCAAAACAACAGGGAGATCGTTGTTGATGCCACCTGTATCCATAAGTGATTGAACTTGATTAGTCGCAGTATTTCTTACAGATATATCCTGTAGATGTACAGTGGGGAATGTAATGTTACTCAATCGGTTAACTAAGTTTGTATCTTCGTCATGAACTCCAACATGCGGTAAGATATCATAACTGACAAAGTCACCGTCAAAGAGAGTAGAATCGACGACACCGGGTAGAAGGTCAGCTTGGCCATCTTGAAAAAACAAGGAGTAGGAAGATCTCTTGATGAATCCCTCATTCACAAGTGAGTCGAGGAATCCTGAACGATCTGGGTGAGAAGCTAAACCCAAGCCACCAATTACCACATTGGTGCTATTGGCATCACCTATAGTCATGTTATTTAGTAACACTGACTCCCCAATGGCACCTTCAACAGTAAAATTCTTGACTGTGGTCCACATTCCCGTGGCTTTGATTCTATCGACATATTCCAATGACCATGGCAGACCGTCGACATTATTACTTACTCCAGTTGCCTGGGGCAATTCGGGGGACGTTGAATCTGTAGTGTACATCAGATAAGCTCCGCAAGCGGTTGCTCTCAATTCCGTATACGTCAGATAAATCGAAGACCAACCCAGTTCGGCGGTGTGGTTACTAATAAATGATGATATTTCCGAGCACGGTAGTAAACTGTTACCATTGAGAACCCATATGTCTGGCTGAATAAGATCAAGTCGGAAGGGAATAATCTGGTCGTTTAGTCCAACGTCCATGTTGTAGTATGGATCATTTGAATGTGTGGAGAATACAAACTTAAGGTATGAATAACCTGCATTTGTGGTGGTGTGGATTGAAGTTGTTACCGAGGGAGGAGGCTGTGTCGTTGTCGGCGAAGAAGCAGTGGAAGAGCTGTAGGACAACGACCTAGTCTTATGTGAATCGTCATCTCGTCTATTTATAGTGTGCGCCTTGGCGATACAAGCTGTGAACAAAGCCAATGTGAACCACTTCATCATAACATAACAAGGATAATGCGATATTGGAGTAAATGCGGAAATGGAAGCGATGGATTATTATTGGTATTATTATTCTAAGTACTCTAATAAAAACAGCAATGCAATAAATGGGAAATTGAATTCAATAGTATTAATAGGATAGATCGACGAATACGCCAGCTAGGTGAATGCAGAAACCAGAATTCAAATGTGCTTGCATAAGATGATGGTGATAGGGGAGCGTCAACGCTTTAATCAGTGTTATAGACTCAGAAACACTGCAGAAATGTGAACCCGCGGGCGTCAGTGTTTATAGGTTTTAATGCACCCTCGAAAAGATCAGGTGAAATGACCGTGGTATACGCTGCGGAGGTAAAGCTTAAGTCCTGGTCGGAATCTTATAATAAATTGCCAATTCCAGTGTGAACAAGTCTTGTCCGACTTCAACTAAGATGCCTTAAAGTAGGAAAGGTGGAGAGAATTGCACTACCAGAAAAAGATCTTAACAAACCTGGATATGGCACCACGAAAAGAAAAAAAAGTGTCAATGTACGGTAACCGATGAAGCAAGAAACTAACAGCCTCAAGGTAACAAAGGATAGACCTGCATGTGTAAATGCCACTACTCGGATGAGTATGCAACCCGTGTAAAACCAAGATTACTAGTTGATGTCGTCATCAGAATCTTTGTCAAGAACACCAAGGCACGATAACGTGTCCAACCTACGGATTGTACACACTACCGTGCTTCACTGGGTCAGAAACAGGTGTTTAAGCTCAGAGTCTGGTTCAAAAAGCTTAAAACATTGGCTACATATGGAGCTTGGCGTGAGCATATTAGGTAACCGAACCGGGAACAGCTCGGACCAGTGAAGTGGTGATGACGGACATATGGGCTATTTAATTAAGCTATCGGTATACACATCTTGTCGGATTTCGAGAGTCCCACTGGGTTAAACCCTTATTTGTTTGTCGTTCTTTCTCGACAGCATCCTTAGTATAATGCCCAAAAATGTACCGCAACAATTTGAGCAGAGGGATACTGGAGAATACGGAGAAAAAGCAATGTCCTCAAAATCGATTGTCCGAACTAAACAACAGTTTGCGTTTGGCAACGGCAGGCATATATGTAAGAACAAATGCTTTATGACGACATCAATGCGCAATTGTGAATGTAGAGGTCTTAACAATAACTAACGAACCATATAATGCGAGCATATGGCCGGGTCCAGATCATGAGCTACTCCTGTCTCCGGTAGATCTTTTAGTTAATTGTGATTATATTAATTGATGGTGCCTACCAACCATTCTTTCTGGATGCCTATTGAGCAACACCAAAGAAGTCATACAATGCAGGTTAATAATGTTGCTCTATAAAGCGACTAGCATATTCAAATCCTTCACACAGATTCCAAGTAGCTTAAGTCCAGTATAGAGCAAGGAGCTTGGGCTTCTACCATAGGCGAGGTAGGAGGGTGCCACTTTCTCCAACTAGTTCTCTTCGATGTATAAGTTCATTTGACATTTTTTTCAGAATTCTGCACAGGGTGGATTTGGATTCACCTTAGTCAATGTACAAAGGGTATCATCTTGATCTCTCTTCTGCGAGCATTTATACCATCTCCACTCACTGGTATAATTGTATGCACCATGAAATGTTTCATTTCCTTTTCTAACTTATGCGCGTGTCTCTGGTAGGTTATGCGTATCGTCTTTTTATCAAGTGGTGCAGGTTGGGTACCTATGACGTAGTGTTAAAGAGCGGCATCATTCTAGAGAAATAATGGAACGGAACTCTTATTTTAGTCCTTTGCATTGTGATGAAAAAGCACCACCCAAACCTAAAATTACACATCCTTGTCCCTGATATATCCCTATCATTACTTCACTGCCATGCCCGATACAACTTTCTCTGGAACGTATATAACACCAACTCACTATGTATGGTCTTGCCCTTACTCCTTCGGTAAGTTCAATACTGTGAAAAAGAGGGAAGTATCTCCACAAAGAGACGGCTACTAAGAGGTCGTGTCTCCCACCATGCTACTTCTGGTCTTTTGAAACATAAAGGTCGAGGTTGTGCGAAGTATTGATTCTAGGCAGTTGTTTCTCTACTTCGACAAGGAAGCTATTTACGTCCCCTGCGTCGGCAATGGAGGCGACATTTCCAAATAAATATATTGGAGTTGACTTTGGCTGTTATGGAGGTTATTATAAGCATTCAAGTCGTGAAAACATTCTGATTTTTCGTCAAATTTGTTTATGTCAAGAATGTGAAATCGGCTCTATTCTTTTGCTAATACCGTTTCTTCTCCAGTCAATACACCTTATTCACATTGCAGTAATGGGTCAACATTCTTTTCCTACTTCATGTTTCTATTTTCATCGGAGACATTTTGCCCCCCCATGGAATCAGCATACAGAACGATTTTTCCTCTATCAGCTTCAGCTGTAGACACGTAGATGTGGAAAGAAGAAATCATGGGTTTCAAGTCGTTGTCGCACATACCGATCTTTCAGAACCAAAACGAAAATTGCAGCAAAACAGTGGAAGCAAACTTACGACAACAGTACCAATTAAAGTCACCATATTTGGTGGATGCAGACATATGCACATAATACTGCACTGATCATGCTACCGGTAAACTTCTGTAGAAACTTCGTTGTGTCAGAATTGCAATGATAGTCACACTGTGAAGGTTCTTAACTGGGCATTCTTAAATTCATCAGCGAAAAAAGTAAGTGACGAAAATAGACACAGTAAATGGCACGAAAAAAATGCTCATGATAAAACACCCTTGCATCAACAGCTTGGGTGTGACTTTTATCTTCATTGAAGTCGCTTGGTTTGTCTTATTCCAATTCCACTGATTGGTATTGTACCCTTCTGACCCTTGATCAAACCACGCAATTGGTAACTAGCGGGTCGTATTTGCATTTCTTGTGTGTTTAGCAGTAATAACAGAAGCACCTTCCCAAGTCAGCGCAGCAAAGACGTCTGCTGAACTTAAAAAGCTTGAAGTCGGCGTCGAAAATATACAACTTGTGAGGTAGGCAGTGGTCTGCAAGTGTGCTAGATACCAATTTAGATTTCAGTTAAGTGGTCTTGCACTTTTCTTTCGTTATTTGTTTGATCTTATTTGCATATATCGATGACAGATGAGAAGACTCAAAATTGGTATTAGGCCGCAACTCATTATCCTTGTGTGCTTTGCCTCGTTGGTTTCATTAGCCATTTTGGCAGTAGTCACGGGGGTATACTATGCTCATAATATGTCTGACTTGCGAACAGAACGACTACAGGTTATAGCCCAGTTGAAAAGTACCCAAGTACAGCAATCACTCCAGTCATACAACGGTTTGGGGTACTTTCTTCTGAATAAATACGATATAACTCTGTCCCTTTCAAGCTACAAAGCAGGTAACATTTCTAGTGATGTTTTTCAAAATGCCCAACGAACCTTGGACCAATATGTGGATTCCCTGGACGTTATTGTGGGCGCTCGTTTGTACGACTTGAACTTGGATATTGTTGTCAATTCTACTAGCAATACTACAGTCTTATCACAGCCTGCTAAAGACTACCTTTACCCAATTAGGAAGAATGTTTCAGTGGCCACCATTTTACCCGATAACGACTCCTATGTCACAGGTCCAGTATCAAACACAACTGATGGAGAGGCATTTTTCCTTGGTATCACAATGCCAGTATATTCTAATTCATCTATCATCTTGACGGGGCCCTCAATCCTGGGGTACTTGACCATCTTATGCAATATCTACAGTATACAATATGCTGTCAATGGATCGATTACTTTAGGTTCAACAGATTCCTCGTCAGAAATATCTTCATCCAAATCGAACTTGAAGGATTTTTATGTCATTGCTGTTCAAGCAATCTACAACGCAAATAATGACGAAAACTCTGGCCTCTATGGCTTCAGAACTATTATCCCTGATGTCTTTGGGGAACTTCAACCTAATACGATTTACAACATCAACTCATCGAGTGCTATTAGAGAAGCCCTTTCCAAATCGTCGGGTTCATCCGCAGATGTGAGGCTGTACAGTGGTAAAGCTATAGCTATTGGTTTCCAGACTTTGAATGTAGACTCCGTGAAGAACTGGAGTATTATTGTCGTCCAGAACCGCTCCATCTTCCTTGAGCCCTTTCGCCAGTTGAGATCGATTATTATCGGAGTTTCTATAGGTGTGGGTGCTTTCATGTGTCTCATAACTTTCCCCCTAGCATACTATTTTATCCGTCCAATTACGAAATTAAAAGATGCAACAGAGGCAATCACAAAATCGAAAAAGAGAGAAAAACAGACACCTCCATCACCACCGTACTCAAAGGGTCTGTACCCTTGGTTCTATCGGAAACTTAAAATCTCGGAAGATAAAGACGGTCTGCTGCAAACATTACTACTGCGATCGGCCGATTCTCCAACTGCGGGTGCAAGCGCAACTACGACTGGGGCAAAGGGAGGCATGGGCGCAGACGCAGAAGCAGGTTTAACCCTGGGGGCATCCTTTGGAAGAGACATAAATATATCAACGATGAATGGAGCAGGTGCTTCACTGGAAAAGGTTCTGTCAGTATCTGCACCGCGAAAGAGAGATCAAGATCAATCTCCTGAGCTCCCATATCCCATTGTGGCTACCGTTAAGGAATCAGACGGTGCCAAGGGACTGTATGTCAATAATAAAAACGATAATACTGATGTTGTTGACGAAGATGATGAGGAAGAGAGAATTGATCTGAATGCGCCTTTGCTATCAGATTCAAGACGTGGTAAGAGGGACTCTATGCACTCGGGGTCTACCTCTGGTAACTCTACTGCGATCAGACTTCCAGAAAGGATTTCTAATTCTAAAAAATTCTTCAAGGATGAATTGACGGAGTTGACTGATGCATTTAATATTATGATTGAAGAATTGGACAAACAGTACACACATCTCGAGGACCGTGTGCGGCAACGTACAAAGGAATTGGAAGCTTCTAAGATTGAAGCGGAGGCTGCTAATGAAGCAAAGACGGTGTTCATTGCGAATATTTCTCATGAATTGCGGACACCCTTAAACGGTATATTGGGGATGACTTCAATTGCCATGGATGAGGAAGATCAATCCAAGATTCAAGATTCTCTTAAATTGATTCATAGATCTGGTGAGTTACTTTTGCATATATTAACGGAGTTGTTGACTTACTCGAAGAATACTTTGAATCGTTCGAAACTTGAAACATCTAATTTCCAGATTTTGGAGGTTGCATATCAAGTGAAATCAATTTTTTCGAAATTGGCAACTGACCAGAAAGTTAATTTTAAGATTACTTTAGAGCCACGAATCTTGAGAAAGATGATTCTTTATGGTGATTCAAACAGAGTTATTCAAATTGTTATGAATTTGGTGTCTAACTCCTTGAAATTTACACCCGTAAATGGGAATGTGGAGGTTTCATTTAAGTTGCTTGGTGAATATGATTACCAAAAGTCAAAGGCTTGCGATTTTGAGCAAGCGTATGTGTTGAGTAATCCATTTGAAGAACGCAACAATCACTACGAGCCCAAAGTTAATGTTAAAGGTCAATCCAATAGAGATTCAACTTTAAACTCAAACCTGGGAGTCTATTTCAATTTCAAACCCAGTGGCAACAAGAATGGTCGCATCCAAGAAAGAAATTCTGATACAGCATATACTTCAGGAGCAGCCCCACATAACTCCACAACCGCAAATAAGGATAAAATTGAGGAGTTGAATGAGTGTACGGAGTTTGATTCCAGTGATACAGTTAGTGTGACTACTTTGTCTACCCAAGCGTACGAAAACAACATCTTTGTTAGTCAGTTTACTCGATTCAAAGCATTACCTCATACTCCAGTAGAGACCCCAGTCGATTCCCCAGTTAATTCTCCCTTGACTTCCGATGCAACTGGCACTGACTCTCTGTCGCCCTTTACATCCCCTTCAGATGATGGAGCTGAAATCCAAAACCCAGATAATGCAGTACACGTGTATGTAAAATCTCCAGGTACAGAGTCAACTTCTTCAGAATCACGTCCTCGAAACGTTCGGTCTAAGACTGATTCATCATACATTGGACATAATGAGCTTATTAAGAACAACAAAGCATTTAAAATGCGTAACTTCTTTTCTCCAAAGCTCTGGGTCCTTCAGATTGAGGTTCGTGATACTGGGAGTGGTATTGAGCCTGCGCTTCAGGAAAAAGTTTTTGAACCATTTGTGCAAGGTGATCAAACACTCAGTAGAAGTTATGGTGGTACAGGATTGGGACTTTCCATTTGTCGTCAATTAGCGAAAATGATGAAGGGGACTTTAACGTTGAAATCACAGCTTGGAGTAGGTTCAACATTTACATTGCGGATTCCAATTCCTCAGTCTGGGGAGATTGTTGTTCCTGAAGCTGATCTCGACGAATTCTGCGAGGATGAATTTAACCCATATTCTAAAGCTAACCGAAGAGTTACATTTGCAGACGTGGATGATAACAGAAGTAATCACAATATTCCATCCTCGTTTAATCCTGGCAACCGTGGTAGTGACTCCCTTGCAAGTACAGTTGCAACAAACGCTTTAAACAGTCCACTCATATCAACGCCTACTTCTGAGTCTGCTCCTGTTCTATCAGGATCAGAAAGTGGAGATTCTGCGGTAAGGCCGCCATTGTTTGAACGATCATCCACAGGTACAGCATCTGGGTCAGGACATAGCAATGATGCTATTTTGGAAGGGTTAAGCCATATGAGAATTCTTGTTGCAGAGGACAACCTAGTTAATCAAGAAGTGATAAAGAGAATGCTTAAGCTTGAAGGGTTCACCGACTTGACTATGGCTTGTAATGGTGCCGAGGCCATTGAATTAATCAAGATGAGTATTGATGAAGGAACTCATTATGACATTGTGTTTATGGATGTTCAGATGCCGAAGATTGATGGGTTAACTGCTACTAAAATGATTCGGTCCAACTTGAATTACAAGGGACCAATCATAGCGTTGACTGCGTTTGCAGATGAGTCCAATGTTAAAGAGTGCTTAAACTCTGGAATGAATGGGTTCTTGTCCAAACCTATCAAGCGGACAAACATTCGGAAAATTATTGTTGAGTTCAGTCCCGATTTGCTAAAGGACTACGGTCCACGTCCCCGCAGCAGTAGCTGAAAGAGAAGGAGTGCACTGTTCCTGTGCCACTGAGGCGAAGAGATATATTCATAGGAGGATTTCATATTTCTCTTTTCTAACTATAGACGATGGCATCGGAGTTCACTCTGATGTTTACGCTAAATAATGTGTATTTGGTGGGAATTGTCAACGCGAGTGTTGATATTTGATATTTGTATTTATATTTTTAGGTAATTAGCTGGAGAGCATTTTTTGGTATCAACATTTGTTTATAATTCAGTAGAACCTATCATCCTTCATAAATCGACTCTTCTATGCACGTCATTAACTATCCTGCATCCACTGTGGCTGAAACAGATGGCTGGTATGTTGGGCAAGCAAAGTAAAGGATATCAAATTAACCACATCTTTTCCTCTCTGATAAACCAGTTGGTGCAACTCTCCTTTGTCTATTCTCACCTGTCCAAACGGTAGGCATTTAATCTTGTTTTGCGGTTAGTCTACTGGTGTGACTTGTGTGATTTTGGACGAGTAAAAGTTGAGTTGGAAATATTGTTTTGTTGTACTGGTCAGTAGTAGATAATAGACATGAAAGTGGAAGTTGGACTTGCAGACATCGGACTTATGAGGAAAATCCGTCACATTTATGGACTTGTCTTTCTACTGATAATCCTTGTCTACGGAGTCAACTTACTTCTTTCTACTGTTGAACGGGTCCATTTCCATGTTGCACATAGACACGCAATCACTCCCCACGACCTGGAAGTCGAGTTTGATCCTTCGAGGTTGAATATATCGCATGTGAGAGATGGCTTGTTCAGACCTACCTTTAAGGAAGTAATCTGGAGTAACGTCCACGACGAGTTATATGTGACAGACGACGAGTTCGGCAACTATCTTATCAATTCAGTTGTTGATGGAGAGTTCAGTAAAGTGGTGTACAATGCTACGTCGTTTGTCTACAAAGACCAGGAATACAAGATAGACGATATATCTGTCTCCCCAGATTTCTCTAAGGTTATTCTCCAAACAAACACCAATAAGAATTGGAGACACTCTTCTACAGCCTTGTACTGGTTTGTGGATTTGACGGCTCCCGAGGTAGTCACTCCTATAATGAAAGATGCTCAAATCGCCGTGACAAAGTTCTCTTCAAACTCGTTGAGAATTGCTTATGTATACCAGAATAACTTGTATACCTTTGATACCACCACCAGATTACTGAAACAGGTGACATTCGATGGTCAGGAAAACGCAATTATCAACGGGAAACCAGATTGGGGGTATGAAGAGGAAATCTTAGCTACTGATAATGCTATTTGGTGGTCTCCCCAGGGTGACAGATTGGCCTATCTTCGTTTTAACATTACTGAGGTTCCTGAATTTGATTTATCATACTATGTTGAAGATCATGGTGTTGAAATTGGTACTTACCCTTCAGTCAAGAAATTCAAATATGCAAAAGCTGGTTACGCTAACCCCGAGGTCCAAGTTCACATATATGATGTGAATACTGCAAAGGATCACTCAATATTTGTTACTGATGAACTGCATTTGGTAACCAACTTAGAATGGATTGGTGACCATGATCTCTTGTATAAGACAACCAACAGAGTATCTACTGCATTGAACGTTTCAGTTGTGTCTACCGATAATGAGGTTTCCATATTCTCTGCTGCAATTGTCAGAGTAGAAGAGTTGAAGGGCTCGTGGTACGAACCTTTCACTCCTATCTCTTTGGATGATGGGTCTGGTTATGTTGATGCCGTTTATGACTCAAACGGGTTCTTACATTTAGCATATTTCGAAACCAAGTCGTCTCAACCTAAAAAATGGTTGACTTCAGGGAAATATGAAGTGACTAAGATTTATGGTATTCACAACGGTCAAGTTTACTTCCAGAGTACCAAAGGGTCAGGTATGGGCAGACAGTTACATATTGCAAACATAAATCTGGGAGAAGTCAAGGATTTGACCACAGGTGATGGGTTTTACGATGGAAAGTTTTCCAGTAAGTTTAAGTACTTGGTTTTGTACTATGAAGGTCCATCTGTTCCAAGACAGGAGATCATTGCTGTCAAAGACTTAAAAGTAATGAAGATTTTATCTTTGAATGAAGCAATTGAACAAAATTTAGGCAAATACAAGGTACCTCAGACTTATTTTGGGGTTTTGGAAATTGATGATTTGGCGGGGCCGTTAAACTCCAAGGTCAATGTTCATTATTCCGAGACGTTGCCTATTGGCTTTGACTCAAAGAAAAAGTATCCTGTTGTTTTCTATGGCTACGGGGGTCCTGGCTCACAAGCCGTAACCAAAAGATTTTCTGTTGGGTTTTCACAGGTATTGCTGGCTCATTTAGATGCAATTGTTGTTACCGTAGATGGTAGAGGTACCGGATATAACAATGAGAATGAGAGTCAAGATTTCAAGTTTACAGTTTTGAATAACTTGGGACACTATGAGAGTCTTGACCAAATCAGTGCTGCTCAGTACTACCAGGCATTATCCTACGTTTCCTCTGAGCATATTTCGATCTGGGGTTGGTCTTATGGTGGATACTTGACATTGAAGACTTTATCGAATCCCAAAAACGAGGGAGTTTTCTCATATGGAGTTTCAATTGCTCCTGTGACCAGTTGGAGATATTACGACTCGATGTACACCGAACGTTACATGAATGTACCCCAGAAAAATGCAGATGGGTATGAGAAATCAGCCGTGCACGAGATTGACAATTTCAAAAACAACGTAAAGAAATTCATGATTGGCCATGGCACTGGAGATGACAATGTTCATTTCCAAAACAGTATGAAATTGGTGGATCAATTTGATCTCCATGAAGTGGAAAACTATGAATTTAATGTTTTCCCTGATTCGGACCATTCAATTAGTTTCCACAATGGTAACACCGTGGTGTACGATAGGATATTAGAATTTTTCAAGCGCACACTTCGAGTATGAGACCTTAACATTATTACATTATACAATCCACAGCTCGGTGATTTCAGTTCATATTTGTCATTAATATATATAACGAGATTAAAACAAATAATAATAATAATAATAATAATAATAATAATAATACTAGTAGGTTTAGTATACATATGTAATTACAGAATGGGGCCTTTCAGCCACGTTCCACATGTTTCCTCTTTTGGCAGTCTACTAAATCTCATCTCCGACGAACAAACACAAAAGGCAGAAAACGAGTGTACGGGAAAAAATTTTCAGTAGGGCAACATAATATCCTTTAAATTGGGTATAGATTCTACGCAAAAGTTCTCCCACTTCTTTTCCTCTGTAGCCCTTAGCTCTGCAAATACACAATGATTATTTTCACAGATCTCCTTACCCGTGACGAATTGTTATCTGACGCTTATGACGTCAAGTTGGTTGACAATGTTGTCTACGAAGCTGACTGTGCCATGATCAAGGTTGGCGGTGGTGACATTGACATTGGTGCTAACCCATCTGCTGAAGAAGCTGGTGAAGATTTGGACGATGGTTCTGAAACCGTCAACAACGTTGTCTACTCCTTCAGATTGCAACAAACCCAATTCGACAAGAAGTCCTTCCTTACCTACATCAAGGGTTACATGAAGACCATCAAGGCTAAGTTGGCTGAGACCAAGCCTGAAGAAGTTGAAGTCTTTGAAAAGGGTGCTCAAGCCTACGTCAAGAAGGTTATTGGTTCTTTCAACGACTGGGACTTCTACACCGGTGAATCCATGGACCCCGATGGAATGATCGTCTTGTTGAACTACAGAGAAGACGGTACCACTCCTTACGTTGCCATCTGGAAGCACGGTGTTTCTGAAGACAAGATCTAAGCGGTGTAAGCGTTTGAATTCGTTTCTCGACTCTTTAATTCTTGATTCAATGATACTTGTTTAGGTTAATAAATAAACTTTGTGCACCCTTCATATCCCCATTCAATTCATTCTATTTCTTGATTAAAAGTGCAACGTTTTCCAACGTGGTGTCTCTATTGGCGTACCAGAACATTTCTGTCTTGTGGTTAGGCAACGCGGCTCTGACGGCTTCCACTCGACTTTGGTCTACAAGTCGTCTAGCCTTGAACCCCAACTTTTCCCGCTCCTGGAACGATAACCCTGTAACATGGTTCTTTTCCGTTTGGTTCTCGTGTTCCCTCTTCCCACAAACAGCCCATGAAACCATCTTTTTGAGAATGAAAAATGCCCTCTCGTCCCCGAACCCCTTCTCAGCCAAGTACTTGCGTGAATGAGGCATCAATTGCTCAAACTGACACACGTGTCTGCAGCACATGGCTATCAAAAGTCCGTCCACGCCCTCCAACTGCGAGTTAAGCATAAGATTTAACGTTAAATCGGTAGCTGATCCGCACAAATGCTTGGAAATCCCAACTATGTGTTCCGACCCACACGCTTCTCTGAACTTGGTTATGGAAAAGTCTTTGATATCCATGTGAGACCTGAGAATCGAGGGTTTCTTAGACGACTCCTTTATGATCTTACTGTCCATCTTCATTCTGTTGACCCCTCTGTCGATTAAACCGTAGCCGTATTTGGTGGACTCATTTCTTTCCTTGTCTCTTTCCTCTTGTTCTACGCACAAGTTGACGTAACGCGAGAGCTCTGCCTTGCCACATCCAAATTCCACGTAGAAGTGTTCACTTGAAAGAAGCCCTTCGTTCCTGAGATTCCCTATCAATGAGGATTGCTGTAATGCATGTTTCTGGTTCTGTAATTCCCCGAGTCTATTCCAACAACCGGGGTGGTCTTCGATTCTGTATGCGAGTTCTTCAAACTCCAATTGCCGAAGGATTGGAATGTACTTCGTATAAAGCTCTTGCTCATTCTTCAATTCGGAACCTTCGGAAACCTTGGACTTATTGGCATCTTCTTGTTGCGCATTAATATCCAACTGGTACCATGGATCGTGCACTTCGCTGGGTCTGGTGTTGCATTTCTTCATGTGCTTTTTCAAGTTATATTCCCACACTGTATGGGTAGGGTCTAATGGACATGGGACTCGTTTCTTCTTGCCCTCTTCATCGTGGATCATGTGTTCTGAACAGTATTTTTCATTGGCTTTTCTCTGCATCGAACACGGTCTATTCTTACGTTTGATGAAGTACTCGCATTGGAAATGTTGTACTATGTTTGTAGGTTCATCTTCATTGGACGTGGTTTCAGAGACTTGCTCTGTATCCACTACAGTCTCTTCGACTTTTCTTCGCTTTGGTTCTGATTCCTCTGTCATCTTCTACTATTTATAACCGTGTTAATGTCGATAACTTTGTAGATGTTTGGTGCAATGCTATTTGACCACTGCGATGCTCATCTCCGAAAAATTTATGTCTATTAAATTCAAGATTTAGCGTATCTTAATTTCTACACTTTTCAAGAAGTATTATCATTATCATCAACAAAAGCCTTATGTGGAAAGTGGATCTTCTAGAGGCCAAGTACATGGGCTACCGGCCTAGATTCGAGCGTACCAAGAAGTTGTTGCGGTCAAAGAATTTGAAGAAATTACCAGAAACCAAAGAGGCCGCGGAGAAGATTATCACCACTTTGAAGAAGGAAGAATTTGGCAAGAAGTACTATGGCGCAGAGAAGAAGTTAACTATCGAATTACGAAAACAAGTCAAGAGTTGCAAAGATGATGGCATAAAGAAGAAGTTTTCTGATTCTGTAACACAGACGTTGGTTCAAAGCAGAATAATAAAAGTGATACTTAATGTGTTTGACTTGAAGCTGAATGTGCCCTATATTTCCGAGGATTTAATTGGCATATCCAAGAATAAGGAACATGAGTCCAACCCATCCAAGTTTTTCAAGGAACACTTGCAGAATGACAAGGATATGAACAAATTTGTTTCTGCTGTGTTCAACTCGAAAACTATAAAAAACATACTCCAGGATATCGAGTGGTCCTTCAAACAGATCAAGGGAAACATCTCGAAGAAAGATAGAGACGAAAGAAAGAAACTTATAGGGGGAATTGAAGAAGATGAAAATGACCTGGATATCGAAAACGATACGGACAAGGATGCCTTAGGTGATGAATTCTCTCAATTCAAAGGCATGTTAGCGGGCTCAGATGATGAAGATGATGACGATGACGAAGACAATTCCGGTGCATTGGATCCTAATGTTAATTATGAGGAAGTCACGGACGAGGAAAACGCTTCAGACAATGGCAAAGACGAAGACAGCAGTTCAGATGATGAATTCTTTGAAGAGAATGAAACAAAAAGGCCGAAATATAATTTACCAGCATTGGCCAACGGGTACTATTCTGGCGGTTCTGACGATGAAGACGAAGTAGACAACGACAAAGTGGTCAAGGAAATCACGGCTCAAAGAAAGAACAGAAGAGGGCAGAGAGCTCGTCAAAAGATTTGGGCCAAAAAATACGGGAAGAACGCTACGCACGTCAAAGAACAGAAGAAACAGTACGAAAATGAAAGGGCTCAGAGACAACTTGAATATGAGGAGCGTTGTCGTAAGAGAGAATTGAAAGCCCAAATGGCTAAGGAAAGTGCAACAGGTGCAAATAGTATTGCAGTTGGTGCAAGACAACCAAGGAAACCTGAAGTGGCCAAGGATGTTAATAAGGTTCATCCATCATGGGAAGCTAAAAAGCTTGCCGAAGAGAAACAAAAGAACATAAAGTTTGAAGGGAAGAAGATAAAATTCGATTAAAGTTGACTATAGTCTACCTTGAACTTCCTGATAATGTCATTTTGTGAAACCTCATGACATGCCACTGGTGAAGACATTTCGATGATGTACTCACATTTCTCAGGTTCACTGACGCTGATTATATCATGCCTCTTTCCACAAGTAAGAATGACTTTGGCGGATCTATTAGGACCATTCCAGCATCTTGCACCATTAGTATAGTATAATATATAATCATCTTGATCGTCAAAGTTGGAAAACCTCCCCACAAGAACTGAATCCTGGTGAATGGCATCTAATAGAATAATACGATAGTTATAATCTCCATAGCTGGAAGAGATCTTAATATCCTTAAGTGCTCTGTAGATGTCGTTTGTACCGTAGTTCTTGTTTAAATCATCCATAAAAATTTCAATGTCTTTCTCATACTCCTTAACTTTATCATTAGAATTGGCAATGGTATCTTGGACAACGGGCTCTGACTTCAATTTACTGAGATGGGATTCTATTTGCGCACCTGGGGCATCCGAGTCTTCGACGTTGGAAATATAATTCTGGTATGTTTTCACAGCCTCTTTCACAGCTGCATCGTTAAAGTTAGGATTATAATTGCTCATCATCCGCTCCAAGATGGTTTCTAACTGTCGTATTTTCTCGTCATACTTTTTGAAAGCTGCATCAATGTATTCTGCCACATTATTTACAACAGTCTCTCTACTTTGTATAGCAGATACGTCACCATCCTCTGGTACTTCCTGGGCCTCTGCTTTGAGCTTTAGAAGCTTCTGTATTTGTTGCTCTAACTTTGATTTCTTGCTCGCAGCATCTTTCAAGAGACGTTCTTTCTCGTATATTGCGGCAGTTGCTTCCTTTTGAATTTTCTTGGAGAAGTCCTCAAATTGCTTGTGTATCTGTTTGCATCGGTTTGGACAGTTTCCCTTTGCGTATTCATCACTTCCGTCACAACATATATCGTAATCACATACACCATCATTCAATTTGAATCTTTCAATAAATCCTGGAAAATGCCCTTCATTCTCACAGTAAAATAAAGAATCACTGTTCCTACACGCATTGGTACCTGGCTCATCTGACCCATCGGGACAATCGCAATAATCATCGTTAATTTGATCAAGTCTTAATTTGATCTCGGGATTCCCCAAACAACTCCACGTTCCGTCTTTGTTAGGGGTATACAAATGCTGTCTCTCAGGCGAAACTCCAATGACTTCACCAGCTGCACCATTGGTAGCTATAAGAGCAAGTAATGCTACCACAGCGGATCTCATTTTAAATACTAATGTAGGATGATATAATACGAATAAAAAAGTACAATGTATTTGGTGTTCAGGTACGCTTTAGTATTTTTTTTGGTACAATAAACTATTTCTATTTGCAGTTTCGTCTTGGTTCTTTTTTTCACATCGGCTGTACTTCTATTTAGGTAGATGAGCTTTCTATGGAGTACGGATTATGGAATATGAGTTGACATTAGCGAAGATCAAAAGAATCTTGAGACCAATAGTCTCCAAGATACACCGGTTGAACGAACTCCATTTGAGGTATCCCAATTTACTATATGTTGATATTGCTTGTATGGAGCAAAATGGTGATTTAAATAGAAGGCAGCTTTGGAAGTTAGTAAACCCTCTGAATTCCTTGGAAAGACTTGTTTCGTTGAAGCCGTTCATTGAGTCTGATTTATATATTGAGTTCCAGGAGCTTTTTACCATATTTCAATCAATTATGTTGACATTGAGTAAGATTCATTCCAATTCTACTCGAGAAAATGACTGTATTTCGCTTTCAGCACTTTGCTGCTTATCTATAGGGAAGCTTATAGCTGTTGGATCTAAGACTTCGTATTTCAAGCTCAACCAGGCAATACTCTTTGAAAATGAGACAACTGCAGACGACGTACCTGATGACATCGAAGATTGGTTTTCCATGGAACCACGATATATCTACGGCAAATACAAGTTGCAATTATTAGTGGCCTATATTGTGCAATTGATAGTATTCAACACTAACACTCTTTATCTTTTGATCCCCACTCTTATCGAATGGTTATACGAAGAACGAGAAAATACAGGCCATGATATGTACGATCACTTGTGGAAGCACTTACTACGACAATATTGGATGTACAACAGAAGAGACTATAGAGATGGAAGGTGGAATCATCATGATACATATTGGAAACTTCATGAGATAGGCTACTGGAATTCTATACTCCAAAGATTTGATCTTCCCCATTCTTATTACATGGATCATTTGGGATTAAATCACAGAGTGGATTTGGCACACATTGACGATATTCTCTATCATTTAAGCCAGAATCCTCAGCACTCCAAAAGCACGGAAGTGTTTGCTCTTCTTCTGAAGGAAATCATAAGTAATTGCAGGGTTAAATACTCCACTAAATTGGAGCTAAAAGCTACGTACAAGAATACCCTTTCAAACATATTAAAGGTTTCCAAAACTTGGTTATCATTCCACCCCGATGCCAAATGCATGATATTTGACTCTTTGTTACCAGGGAATGAGTTGATATTCTCGAGTCTTGTGCACTGTACGAAATATGTGTGGCAGATGTCTAAAGAGGTTAAAAAACAACAAGGAAGTTCTGCGTTCGAATGGCTTTCCAAGGAATCTGAAAAAATTATGAAAATTCTATTGTTACTCAAATCATACTATTTGGACATCAAGACTGAGTATGTACCTGAAAAGTCTGAGTCCAGTAATTTAGGCAATTCCATTTTATATTGGTTTTCTGATTCAAACACCCGGACATCAATTGTATTGGAACCTGCAGATTATGCAAACAATAATCAAATTAATGAATTCTTATATTGGCTAAAAGACATTGGGGCTACGGGATTAGCCCGCTTTATATTTCGGTCTTACTACGGTGATGAGCTATTTGAACTTGAAATCGAAGAGCTTTTTGAACATTTGTTCACATAGGACGTTACGATAATTGGACATTAAACCATGATATTCAAAACAGGTTTTGAATAATCTTGGTTCATTTCATGTATAGAATTCTTGAATTTACAATTCAATGAATTTAATAAATCATACAATATTTGAATTTTTATTAATGAATTTTCAGTACCTACAGAAAAGAAATTGGTTATAAGGTAAATTACATCTTCCTCACTTCAAGAACATTTTGGACTAAAATATCGTAATGTTAAAAAAATTCTAGTTCATTCCCATTATGCTGTACCAAGGTGTGTTTGTATTTATGAAAGAGCGGGAGGGTGCTTTATACAAGATGTACTCGGTCTTTATGCTATTTTGAATGCTTTAAATTATTACAAGGATAGAAAATCATAAATATATTTGTACTATTAGAAACGAAACCTCAAAACTTCGGATTAAGCAAACTATATTCCTTATTTTTTTTTTTTTTTTGAAAGAATCATCATTCATTGGGAAACTATATATGTGCTATACACAATATACATAAAACCTCAATAAACTTG